>SJYX01003354.1:81728-189604 GCA_006410675.1 Oreotragus oreotragus | reverse complement strand
CGTTTTCTGAATGTTGAGCTTTAAGCCAACTTTTTCACTCTCCTCTTTCACTTTCATCAAGAGGCTTTTTTAGCTCCTCTTCACTTTCTGCCATAAGGGTGGTGTCATCTGAATATCTGAGGTGATTGATATTTCTCCCAGCAATCTTGATTCCAGCTTGTGCTTCCTCCAGTCCGGCGTTTCTCATGATGTACTCTGCATATAAGTTAAACAAGCAGGGTGACAATATACAGCCTTGACATACTCCTTTTCCTATTTGGAGCCAGCCTGTTGTTCCATGTCCAGTTCTAACTGTTGCTTCCTGACCTACATATAGGTTTCTCAAGAGGCAGGTCAGGTGGTCAGGTCAATCCCAATCTCCCAGTTCATTCCCCCCACACTTTCCCACTTGGTATCCATACGTTGGTTCTCTACCTCTGTGTCTCTATTTCTGCTTTGCAAATAAGATCATCTTTACCATTTGTCTAGATTCCACATTTTTCTAGACTTCTAGAGTAATACATTAGTCATGCATTGAAAAGTGTAAGTGAAAGTTGCTCAGTTGTGTCTGACTTTTTGTGACTCCATGGACTATACAGTCCATAGATTTCTCCAGGCCAGAATATTGGAATGGGTAGCCTTTCCCTTCTCCAGGAGATCTTCCCAACCCAAGGATCAAACCCGGGTCTCCCACATTGCAGGTGGAATCTTTACCAGCTGAGCCACAAGGGAAGCCCAAGAATACTGAAGTGGGTAGCCGATGCCTTCTCCAGCAGATCTTCCCAAACCAGGAATCGAACTGGGGTCTCCTGCATTGCAGGCAGATTCTTTACCAACTGAGCTAATACATGATTATTTGTTTTTCTCTTTCTGACTTACTTCACTCTGTATGACAGTCTCTAGGTCCATCCATTTCTCAGCAAATGACACCATTTTGTTCCTTTTTATGGCTGAGTAATGTTCCACTGTATATGTGCGCCACATCTTCTCCATTCATTCCTTTGCTGATGGACATTTTGGTTGCTTCTATGTCCTGGCTGTTGTAAATGGTGCTGCAATAAACATTGGTGTGCATGTATCTTTTTGAATTATAGTTTACTCTGGGTTTCCCTCATAGCTCAGTTGGTAAAGAATCCACCTGCAATGCAGGAGACTTGGGTTCAATCCCAGGATTTGGAAGATCCCCTGGAAAAGGGAAAGGCTATCCACTCCAGTATTCTGGCCTGGAGAATTCCATGGACTATTCAGTCCATGGGGTTGCAAAGAGTCAGACATGACTGAGCGACTTTCACTTTCACTGGGCATATACCCAGTAGTGGAATTGTTGGGTCATATAGTAGTTCTATTTTTAGTTTTTTAAGGAACCTCCATACTGTTCTCCATAGTGACTGTATCAATTTACATTCCCATCAACAGTGTAAGAGGGTTCCCTTTTCTCCACATCCTCTCCAGTATTTATTGTTTGTAGATTTTTTGATAATGGCCATTCTGAGTGGGGTGAGGTAATATATCTCATTATAGTTCTGATTTGCATTTCTTTGGTAGCTAGTGATGTTGAGCATCTTTTCATATGTTTGTTGGCCATCTGTATAAATTCTTGGGACAAATGTCTATTTAGGTCTTCTACCCATTTTTGATAAAGTTATTTGTTTCTTTGATATTGAGCTGCATGAACTTATTGTATATTTTGGAGACTAACCTTTTGTCAGTGATTTTGTTTGCAAATATTTTCCCCCATTCTAAAAATTGTCTTATATTGTTTGTGGTTTCTTTTGTTATGCAAAAGTTTTTAAGTTTAATTAGGTCCCATTTGTTTATTTTTGCTTTTATATTCATTAGTCTAGAAAGTCAGTAAAAAGGGATCTTGCTGCAATGTATGTTTTCCTTTAAGGGTTTTATAGTGTCTGGCCTTACATTTAGGTCTTTAATCCATTTCAAGTTTATTTTTGTGTATGGTGTTACGGAGTGTTCTAATTTCATTCTTTTACATGTAGCTGTCCAGTTTTACCAGTGCCTCTTAATGAAGAGGCTGTCTTTTCTCCATTGTATATTCTTGCCTCCTTTGTCATAGACTAGGTGACCATAGGTGAGTGGGTTTATCTCAGAATTCTATTATTCTATCCTGCTTCATTGATCTATATTTCTGTTTTTGTGCCAGTACCATACTGTCCTGATTACTGTAGCTTTGTAGTATATTTAGAAGCCAGGGAACTTGTTTCCTCCAGCTCCATTTTACTTTCTCAAGATTGCTTTGGCTATTCAGGGTCTTTTGTGTTTTCATACAAATTGTATAATTTTTGTTCTAATTGTGAAAAATGCCATTGGTAATTTGATAGGGATTGCACTGAATCTGTAGATTGCTTTTGGTAATATAGGCATTTTCATAATATTGATTCTTCTAATCCAAGAATGTGGTGTATCTCTCCATCTGTTTGTGTTGTCTTTATTTTCTTTCATCAGCACCTTATAGTTTTCTGCATACAAGTCTTTTTCCTCCTTAGGCAGGTTTATTCCCAGGTATTTTATTCTTTTGTTGCAATGGTAGATGTGATTGTTTCCTTAATTTCTGTTTCTGATCTTTTGTTTTTAGTGCATAGGAATGCAAGAGATTCCTGTATATTAATTTTGTATCCTGAAACTTTACTAAATTCTTTGATTAGCTCAAAAGTTTTCTGGTGGCCTCTTTAGGATTTTCAATACATAGTATCGTGTCATCTGAAAACAGTGACAGCTTTACTTCTTTTCCAGTTTGGATTCCTTTTATTTCTTTTTCTTCTCTGATTACCATGGCAAGGAGTTCCAAAACTATAATGAATAATAGTGGCAAGAGAGGACACTTTTGTCTTTCTCCTGATCATAGAGTAAATGCTTTCAGTTTTTCACCATTGAAAATGGTATTTGCTGTAGATTTGTCATATATGACCTTTATTTCACTCTGTGCCCATTTTTTGGAGAGGTTTTTTTAAAATTATAAATGGGTGTTGAATTTTGTCAAAAGCTTTTCTGCATCTACTGAGATGATCATACGGTTTTTTAAACAGATACAGTTAAAAAATGATGTACCTTATGTTTTTGGTGGTGTCGGGTCTTAGTTGCTGTGCAGGCTTTTCTCTAGTTGCAGTCAGTGGAGGCTACTCTACCTGGGGCACGTGGGCTTCTCATTTCAGCGGCCTCTCTTTTGCAGAGCATGGCTCTACATGGGGCTTCAGTGGTTGTGGCTTCTGGGCTTCAGAGCACAGGAGCAGTAGTTGTGGAACATGGGCTTGGTTGCTTCATGGCATGTGGATCTTCCTGGACCAGTGATTGAACCCATGTCCCCTGCATTGGCAGTTGGATTCTCTACCACGGAACCACCAGGGAAGACCCAATCATATGGGTTTTATTCTTCAACTTGTTAATGTGGTATATCACATTGACTGATTTGCATGTATTGAAGAATCCTGGCATCCCTGGGATAAATACCACTTGATTATAATCCTTTTAAGGTATTGCTGGATTTGGTTTGCTGGTATTTTGTTGAGGATATTTGTGTCTATTTTCATCAGTGATATTGGCCTGTAATTTTCTTTTCTTGTGGTATCTTTGTTTGGTTTTGGTATCAAGATGATGGTAGCCTCTTAAAATAAGCTTGGGCGTGTTCCTCCTTCTGCAGGTTTTTGGAAGAGCTTGAGAAGGATAGGTGTTAGCTCTTCACTAAATGTTTGATAGACTTCACATGGGAAGCCATTTGGCCCTGGACTTTTGTTTGATGGGAGTTTTGTAAATCGCAGTTTCAGTTTCATTACTTTGATCAGTCTCTTCATGTTTTCTGTTTCATCTTGGTTCGGTATTGGAAATTTGTGCTTTTCTAAGAGTCTGTACTTCTTCCAGGTTTTCCATTTTATTGGCAGATAGTTGTTTGTAGTAGTTTCTCACGGTCCTTTGTATTTCTGTGCTGTCTGTTGTAACTTCTTTTTAATTTTATTGATTTGAATCCTCTTCCTTCTTTCCTTGATGAATCTGGCTAAAGGTCTATCAATTTTATTTTCCCAAAGAACCAGCTTTTTAGTTTCATTGATCTTTGCTATTGTTTTCTTCATTTTTATTTCATTTATTTCTGCTCTAATGTTTATGATTTCTTTCCTCCTACTAACTTTGGGGTTTTCTTTGTTCTTTCTCTATTTGCTTTAGGTGTAAGATTAGGTTATTTGTTTGAGATTTTTCTTGTTTCTTAAGGTAGGATTCTATTGCAGTTCCCTTTTAGAACTGCTTTTGCTGCATCCCATAGGTTTTTGATCGTTGTGTTTTCATTGTCATTTGTCTCTAGGTTTTTAAAAAATTTCCTTGTTGATTTCTTCAGTGATCAATTGGTTATTTAATAGCATATTGTTTAGCCTCCACGTGTTTGTTTTTTTTTAAACCATTGTTTCTCCCTGTAATTGATGCCTAACCTCTTAGGATTGTGGTCAGAAAAGATGTTTGATATGATTTTAATTTTCTTAAATTTATCAAGCTTTGATTTGTGACCAAAGATGTGATCTACCCTGGAGAATGTTCTATGTACACTTAAGAAGAAAGTGTATCATTTGCCTTCAGATGGAATATCCTATAAATATCAATTAAGTCTCTCTAGTTCAATGTGTCATTTAAGGCTTGTGTTTCCTTATTAATTTTCTGTTTTGATTATTTATACATTGGTATAAGTGGAGTGTTATTGTGTTACTATCGATTTCCCGTTTTACAGCTGTTAGAAGTTATCTTCAGGTGCTCCCATGTTGGGTACATAAATATTTACAGTTGTTGTATCTTCTTCTTGGATTGCTCTCTTGATCATTATGTTGTGTCCTTCTTTGTCTCTTGTTTAAGTCTATTTTGTCTGATATAATTATTGCTGCTCCAGCTTTCTTTTGATTTACATCTGCATGGAGTATCTTTTTCCATCCCCTCATCGTCAGTCTGTATGTGTCCTATGTAGGCAGCATATATGTTATTGTTTTTGTATCCATTCAGTCAGTCTGTGTCTTTTGGTTGGAGCATTCAATCCATTTACATTTGAGGTAACTATTGATATGTATGTCCTATTACCAGTTTGACTGTCTTGAGTTTGTTTTTGTACTTCTTTTTCTTCTCTTATGCTTCCTGCCTAGAAAAATTCCCTTTGCATTTGTTGTAAAGCTGATTTGGCGGTGCTGAATTCTCTCAGCTTTTGCTTTTCTGTAAAGCTTTTGATTTATCTGTCAAATCTGAATGAGATCCTTGCAAGAGTCATCTTGGTTGTAGGTTTTCCCCTTTCATCACTTTAAATATATCCTGCCACTCCCTCTGGCATGCAGAGTTTCTGCTGAAAAATCAGCAGATAACCTTATGGGGATTCCCTTGTGTATTATTTGTTGCTTTTCCCTTGTGTTTTTAAATATCTTTCTTTGTATTCAAGTTTTGTTAGTTTGATTAACATGTGTCTTGGCATGCTTCTCCTTGTGTGGTATCCTGTATGGGACTCTGCACTTCCTGGATTTGGTTGACTATTTCCTTTCCCACATTAGGGAAATCTTCGACTATAATCTCTTCAAAGTTTTTCTCAGATCCCTTCCTCTTGCTCTTCTTCTTCTGTTTCTGGGGCCTCTATAATTTGAGCACTCAATTTTGTCCCAGAGGTCTCTGGGGTTCTCTTCGTTTTTTAAACAAATTCTTTTTCCTTTATTCTCTTCACAGCATTTATTTCCACCACCCTATCTTCTAGCTCACTGATCCATTCTCCTGCCTCAGTTATTCTGCTGTTGGTTTCTTCTAGGGTGTTTTTCTGTTCAGTTAGTGTGTTGTTCATCACTCCTTGTTTGTTCTTTAGTTCTTCCATGTCCTTGTTAAACATTTCTTGTGTCTTCTCAATCTATGCCTCCATTCTATTCCCAAGATCATCTTTACTAACACCATCTAACATCATCTTGGATCATCTTTACTAACCCCACTGTGAATTATTTTCAGGTAGTTTGCCTATTGCCTCTTCATTTGGTCTTGTGTGTTTTGTTTTGTTCACCTTGCTCCTTCATCTGCAGTGTATTCTGTCGTCTCATTTTGTCTAATTTACTGAGCTTATGATCTTTCCCCAGGCTGCAGGAACCTGCTTTTGTTATCTGTCCCCTGGTGAGTGAATTTGGCCCAGGGGTTTGTGTAGGCTTTTGGGGGAGAGGGACTGGTGCCTGTACTCTGGTGGGTAGAGCTGAGTCTTCCTTCTGATGGGCAGGGCTGTGTCAGATGGGGTATTTGGGGGGCATCTGTGAGCTTAGTATGACTTTAGGCAGCCTGTATGCTGAGGAGTGGGGCTGTATTCCTATCTTGCTAGTTGTTTGGTATGAGGTGTCCAGCATTAGAGCCTGTAGTCAGTTGGGAGGAGCCAGTTCTTGGTGCTGAGATGAATACCTCCAGGAATGTGCATGTCACTTAATATTCCCTGGATCCAGGAATTCTCTGGCAGTCCAATATCCTGGACTTGGCACTCCCCCTCCAGTGGCCCAGGCCTGACCTCTTTCTGGCTGGGAAATCAAGAGCCTTCACAGGGCAGGTATCTGGACCTGATGTGGGCACCATGGGGCCAGACCAGACTCTGAGCTGGTCCAACTCCTGTGCATACCTGCTCACAAAGTCCACTCCTGCTGAAGTTAGACCATTCTCAGTTGTGGGAATGCTTGCTGTCTATTCAGATATTCCAGACACAGGATTTACCATGCTAATCGCGGGGATTTAATCCATGACTTTTGCAGCTGCACAGAGAGCTTTCCATTCCTCTTCCTTGGTTGCACTGCCCCTGGGGCTCAGCTTTGGTTTCAGCCCCACTTCCGTGTGTGTGCCGCCCTCAGGCATCTGTTCTCTGCCCAGATGAAAGGGAGTAGAAGAAGCGGCTGATTGGGACACACTTGCTCACTCGGGCCAGGGAAGGGCACGGCGGCCACACTGGGCTATGCCCAAAGTGTCTGTGGTGGCAGAGATCCACTTGCTTGCTCTGGTGGGAGTCCCCTTCCAGAGCCTACGCAGGCAGGGTCTGGTGTGTAGGGGTGGTGATGGCCCTATCCCTTGCATGTCACTCAGCACTGGCACCTCATTCCCTAGGCAGACCACGCTGCCTCTAGGGGCATTCCTGGCCATGGAGCCCGTCACTCCTGTCTCCTCTGCGCTATCTGAACAGCCAATAGTGGTCATTTCCTCAGATCTGCTCTCAACCTGAGAGCTTCGGTGCTCAGCCTCCACCAGCACAGATCCGTTCTCTTCACCTGAGAGCTTCAGTGCTCAGCCTCCACCAGCACTGGCAAATTCCCATCTCAGGCAGGGGGAGCCCAGGGCTGATTCCCAAGAAGGCTTTGGGATAGGTGGCTCTCAGGACTCCAGAGCCTACACAAACAGAGGAAGCCTTGCAAGCTATGCCAACAAGAGAAATCAAGGAATCTAGAACATATTTTATTTCTCTTATGAAACCTAGCTTTCAAGATTATCTGGAGGAAAAATCCTAAAATCCTATTTGGAAGCTGATACTTAACTTATTTTTTTCTCTCTCTCTTTCTCTTTGTTCCCTTCTGTAACAACCGTAAACCTCCCTGAAGCAAGTAGAAACCACTAGAAATATGAAGCAGGGGGAAGGGCAGTGTAAGGAAATTAAAAAAAAAAANAAGTTTTTCTCAGATCCCTTCCTCTTGCTCTTCTTCTTCTGTTTCTGGGGCCTCTATAATTTGAGCACTCAATTTTGTCCCAGAGGTCTCTGGGGTTCTCTTCTTTTTTTAAACAAATTCTTTTTCCTTTATTCTCTTCACAGCATTTATTTCCACCACCCTATCTTCTAGCTCACTGATCCATTCTCCTGCCTCAGTTATTCTGCTGTTGGTTTCTTCTAGGGTGTTTTTCTGTTCAGTTAGTGTGTTGTTCATCACTCCTTGTTTGTTCTTTAGTTCTTCCATGTCCTTGTTAAACATTTCTTGTGTCTTCTCAATCTATGCCTCCATTCTATTCCCAAGATCATCTTTACTAACACCATCTAACATCATCTTGGATCATCTTTACTAACCCCACTGTGAATTATTTTCAGGTAGTTTGCCTATTGCCTCTTCATTTGGTCTTGTGTGTTTTGTTTTGTTCACCTTGCTCCTTCATCTGCAGCGTATTCTGTCGTCTCATTTTGTCTAATTTACTGAGCTTATGATCTTTCCCCAGGCTGCAGGAACCTGCTTTTGTTATCTGTCCCCTGGTGAGTGAATTTGGCCCAGGGGTTTGTGTAGGCTTTTGGGGGAGAGGGACTGGTGCCTGTACTCTGGTGGGTAGAGCTGAGTCTTCCTTCTGATGGGCAGGGCTGTGTCAGATGGGGTATTTGGGGGGCATCTGTGAGCTTAGTATGACTTTAGGCAGCCTGTATGCTGAGGAGTGGAGCTGTATTCCTGTCTTGCTAGTTGTTTGGTATGAGGTGTCCAGCATTAGAGCCTGTAGTCAGTTGGGAGGAGCCAGTTCTTGGTGCTGAGATGAATACCTCCAGGAATGTGCATGTCACTTAATATTCCCTGGATCCAGGAATTCTCTGGCAGTCCAATATCCTGGACTTGGCACTCCCCCTCCAGTGGCCCAGGCCTGACCTCTTTCTGGCTGGGAAATCAAGAGCCTTCACAGGGCAGGTATCTGGACCTGATGTGGGCACCATGGGGCCAGACCAGACTCTGAGCTGGTCCAACTCCTGTGCATACCTGCTCACAAAGTCCACTCCTGCTGAAGTTAGACCATTCTCAGTTGTGGGAATGCTTGCTGTCTATTCAGATATTCCAGACACAGGATTTACCATGCTAATCGCGGGGATTTAATCCATGACTTTTGCAGCTGCACAGAGAGCTTTCCATTCCTCTTCCTTGGTTGCACTGCCCCTGGGGCTCAGCTTTGGTTTCAGCCCCACTTCCGTGTGTGTGCCGCCCTCAGGCATCTGTTCTCTGCCCAGATGAAAGGGAGTAGAAGAAGCGGCTGATTGGGACACACTTGCTCACTCGGGCCAGGGAAGGGCACGGCGGCCACACTGGGCTATGCCCAAAGTGTCTGTGGTGGCAGAGATCCACTTGCTTGCTCTGGTGGGAGTCCCCTTCCAGAGCCTACGCAGGCAGGGTCTGGTGTGTAGGGGTGGTGATGGCCCTATCCCTTGCATGTCACTCAGCACTGGCACCTCATTCCCTAGGCAGACCACGCTGCCTCTAGGGGCATTCCTGGCCATGGAGCCCCTCACTCCTGTCTCCTCTGCGCTATCTGAACAGCCAATAGTGGTCATTTCCTCAGATCTGCTCTCAACCTGAGAGCTTCGGTGCTCAGCCTCCACCAGCACAGATCCGTTCTCTTCACCTGAGAGCTTCAGCGCTCAGCCTCCACCAGCACTGGCAAATTCCCATCTCAGGCAGGGGGAGCCCAGGGCTGATTCCCAAGAAGGCTTTGGGATAGGTGGCTCTCAGGACTCCAGAGCCTACACAAACAGAGGAAGCCTTGCAAGCTATGCCAACAAGAGAAATCAAGGAATCTAGAACATATTTTATTTCTCTTATGAAACCTAGCTTTCAAGATTATCTGGAGGAAAAATCCTAAAATCCTATTTGGAAGCTGATACTTAACTTATTTTTTTCTCTCTCTCTTTCTCTTTGTTCCCTTCTGTAACAACCGTAAACCTCCCTGAAGCAAGTAGAAACCACTAGAAATATGAAGCAGGGGGAAGGGCAGTGTAAGGAAATTAAAAAAAAAAAAAAGAATCAGCATATTTGGATATTCCAAAATGAAATTATCACTGCTATGAACTTGATCATTTTTCCTATCACATGTCATGTTCTAATGTGGTTGTTCCATAGAGGCCTGCAAAGCCAAGACCGCAGCCTGTGGGTAGACCGCGTCTGTCCAATGAATGGCCGGAAGAAGATGCAGGTCCTCAGACAGGAAACCAGAACTCTGAGGGCAAACCTGAACAGAAAGGAAATCTGTTTACCATCCATCAAGCTCTCTTGGCCTGGAATCACAGGGCCTCAGGACCAGGACAGTTCTCCCATGTGTGGGGTAATTTTCTCCAAATGAAATCAGGCCAGAGCCTGCCAAGGGAGACTTCTTTGTAGGGCTGTGCTTCCCAGACTCTACAATTCAAAAGATCAGTGTAATAAAAGATTTTTATGAGAGGACTAGCATAGAGTTACCGATTTAAAAAATATATTTGTTGAAATATAGTTGATTTATTATGTTGGGTTAATTTCTACTGTATAGCAAAGTGACTCAGTTATACATATATACACACTCTTTTTCAAGCTCTTTTTCATTATGGTTTATCACAGGATATTGAATATAGTTCCCTGTGTTATACTGTAGGACCTTGCTGTTTATCCATCCTGTATATAAAAGTTTACATATGCTAACCCCAGACTTGCAATCCATCCCTCTCCTATTTGCCTCCCCTTTGGCAACCACAAGTCTGTTCTTTATATCTGTAAGTCTGTTTCTGTTTCACAGATAGGTTTGTTTGTGTCATATTTAGATTCCACATGTGAGTTATCAACTTTTACTTTGCCAAGCAAGTATGTTTAAAACAAACCCCCTATTCCTATCATCATGTTTCCTTCTTTTTTGTGTGTGTTCAAGTTTTTGTATTAAGTTATAGTATTTTGGGAAAGATTGTTATTTGCTTTACACAACAGTAAAAATTATATATTATACATTGTGTGCATGCCAAGTTGTGTCTGACTCTTTGTGACCCCGTGGACTGTAGCCTACCAGGTTCTTTGGTCCATGTCATTTTCCAGGCAAGAATACTGGAGTGGGTTGCCATTTTCTACTCCAATGTCTATTTATTTCTTTTTAAAAAGGACTTTCTTGTGAGACTCACTTTGCTGTACACCTGAAACTAACACAGTATTGTAAATCAACTATATTTCAATAAAAATTTAAAGAATTAAAAAAAAAAAAACCCAGGACTTTCAACACCTAAAAAGCCGGTGGTTTTCTTTTAAGGAAGACATCATTTATCGATAAGAAAGAAAACTACACAAATGCCTGGAATGGTACTGGAGCAAAGGCATGGAACAGAGGTGGGGGAGAGAGATAGGCAATGTCTATTCCAAGATGGTAGGTATACCAAGAAATGCCTACAAGATTTGTAGAGGGCCCAGTGGGAAGCAGACTGAAATGAAGTTAGAGCATGTCATGGAGACCCTTCTGTGAAGTGATGAGAAACTGGAATGTCAGCTTTGAGGGAGTCAGAGCTTTTGACTCTTTCGTGAGAAGAGAACCAATATTAAGAAAACCATGTTGGGGAAATTAAGTTGTAGGTTATGTGTAGCCTTTGATGGAATTACTATATTTAAAGGGAGAGAAGCTAGAAGGAAAGCCATTTAGGTGAGAACATATGGAATTATCCCAGACTTTGGCTGAAGTGCAGTCTTTAGTGGGAGAGGAATGGGACAGTTTTCCGTGCCTGTTGGTTATTGTGTCTACTGGTTACCATGGCAAGGGTGGTGGATGATTCTGAAGAGTGCTATTCTCCTAAAAACTTAATAGATCATCATGGGGTAGATTTGGACATTTTAGACAATTCCTGTTTCATTCTGTGCAGAATTCCATCCATATTTGTGCAGCCTTTCTGCCTTAGTTCATCTTATCCTGGTGTCTGTACTGTTATATGACTTGTACTTTTCCTTGGGATCACTTATCCTAATTTGTGATGATTTCATTAAAGTGAGCATTTCAGTAATGTCTCTGTCCTCCACTAAACCATAGGAATAGGGTCCATGTATTTTCTTCATAATTATATCTCCAGCCCTAAGCATGGGGCCCACCTGATATTTGAGAGCCACATAATAAATATTTATTGACTATGGAAATGAGTGAACAAATGAGTGAATTTAGGAAGAATGATTGGAATCATCCTCCACTTATGAAGTGCTTTTCTATGTGTGGGCCTGTGCTAGGTTATGCTTTATGACAGGAGGAGGTTCTTGAGGGCCACAGTCAAACGTAAATAACAGATCCCATGATCACTGCTACAGGAAATGGGCTTGGTGGCTTCTGGTGGCCTTTCCCCAGCCTGCGTTCACGCGGCAGGGTGCTAGAGTAGTGCCACCTGTTGGAGAAAACAAAAAGTCTAGTTTTTTGCTCAGTCATTTTACTTCTTTAAAATAAACACGCTGAAGTCCCATCTAAGTTTTGCTGATTGAGGATCTTCTCTGTCATGTACATTTCTTTCTTATACATTAAAAAAAACTTGGCGTCACTTCCTCAGCAAAACTTGCCATTTTAAACTCTTTCTCTATTAAATAGTAGCTTTCTTTAATCCCATTCACCACATTTCAGAGAAAGAAATCTTCTATAGTAAATAGTAAAATTTCCATTACACATAAGGAGTGTGTAGTAGAAAAAATGATGTAGTGACTTTAAGACACAGATATCTGTGATGGCAATGCATTCTAGAACAATGGTGTGACAGCACTTTTGTTGATGAAGGATTATTGAAAGGAAACGTCAAGAACATGCAGTGCCTTGGTCATTATTATAAACACCTGTTATTAAACTGGAAAAGCACAAACATAGTAGTTAATGGAATTCCAAACAAAGATGCTACTAATTATACATTTTAGGGACACAGCTTCCCTGGTGGCTCAGAGGTTAAAGCATCTGCCTCCAATGCGGGAGACCTGGGTTCGATCCCTGGGTTGGGAAGATCCTCTGGAGAAGGAAATGGAAATCCACTCCAGTATTCTTGCCTGGAGAATCCCATGGACGGAGAAGCCTATTAGGTTACAGTCCATGGGGTCGCAAAGAGTCGGACACGACTGAGCGACTTCACCTTCACCTATATTTTCAAACATTATATATCAAACACATGTGCACATCTTGGCCTATTTGTCCATTTTAGGAGAAATGTATGACTTAAATAATGCTGAGTTCCCAGGGTCTCCAGTCAATAGTTTTATCACGTCAGTGTTGAAGAGGAAATGTTCACTTGCCAGTCTGGACAGATTTCCTACCTCTCTTTTAAAGTCCAGTGTTTTGGTATTTGACATTTTCTCTTTTTCTTTTGCCTTTTCATACTTTTCATGGGGTTCTCAAGGGAAGAATGCTGGAATGTTTTGCCATTCCCTTCTCCCATGGACCAAGCACAAACTGGAATCAAGCTTGTGGGGAGAAATATCAATAACCTCAGGTATACAGATGACATCATCCTTATGGCAGAAAGTAAAGAGGAATTAAAGAGCCTCTTGATGAAGGTGAAAGAGGAGAGTGAAAAAGCTGGCTTAAAACTCAACATTCAAAAAACAAAGATCATGACATCTGGTCCCATCACTTCATGGCAAATAGATGTGGAAACAATGGAAACAGTGACAGACTTTATTTTCTTGGGCTCCAAAATCACTGTGGATGATGACTGAAGCCATGAAATTAAAAGATGCTTGCTCCTTGGAAGAAAAGCAATGTATTAGACATTATATTAGTGTATTAAACCTAGACAGTGTATTAAAAAGCAGAGACTTTACTTTGCCTACAAAAGTCTGTCTAGTCAAAGCTATGGTTTTTCCAGTGGTCATGTATGGATGTCAGAGCTGGACAATAAAAGAGGCTGAGCACCAAAGAATTGATGCCTTCGAACTGATGCTGGAGAAGACTCTTGAGAGTCCCTTGATCTGCAAGGAGATCAAATCAGTCAATTCTAAAGAAAATCAACCCTGAATATTCATTGAACTGAAGCTGAAACTCCAATACTGTGGCCCTCTGATGTGAAGAGCTGACTCATTGGAAAAGACCCCTGATGCTGGGAAAGATTGAAGGCAGGAGGAGAAGGGGATGACAGAGGATGAGATGGTTGGATGGCATCACCAACTCAATGGACATCAGTTTGAGCAAGCTCTGGGAGTTGGTGATGGACAGAGAAGCTTGGCATGCTGCAGTCTGTGGGGTCACAAAGAGTCAGACATGACTGAGCAACTGAACAACAACATTTTATCTTTTATTTGCTTTCCTGACTCCAGGTTCCATATCAGAAGTGGAACCTCTATGATTCTTTTATCTGGGGAGGTGGGAGGAGAAGCATGTTTTCTTCTTACTGATTTCTAGGAAATAGTTATATACAACAGATCTGAACTGTGTATACAACAGAACTGTGGAGTCCTATCCCAAGGTCACAGCTGTGAGCCCTTGTACCAAGGCCACAGATGCAGAGCCCAGTCACCTCTGGAAATGATTGAGCCCCATTGTAACTGTGGCCAAAAGGACCTCAGTCCTTACCAGCCAGTTTCCTGACCCTAAATTAGGCAAAAACGCCCACCCAGGTATTCACCATATAGCACCCTAACTGATCAACTGATGCCATCCTTCCAGCAGTAATTTTCTTTGTCTGGAGGCTATAAAAATTGGCTACAAACATACAAAAGGGGCTGGCTCGCCCTTAAGCCAGCCTGCTGTTTTAATGGTTGGCCCTCCCCGGTCTATCAGGAGGTCAGTCCGCTGCATTTGCAGCGCCCTCATTATCTCTGCTCCCTGCTCTTAATAAACTCACCCCTTTCTGAAATACTCTGTGTCTGGAAATTCTTTTCCAGCCAATGCTTGGACTGCCACGATGCGAACCATTTATATGTATATGTGATGTGCTGCTATTTTCTCCTAGTCTGTGTGTGTGTGTGTGTGTGTGTGTGTAGCCTTCTCTGTACTGAAGTGAAGTGAAGTGAAGTCGCTCAGTCGTGTCCGACTCTTTGCGACCCCATAGACTGTAGCCTACCAGGCTCCTCTCTCCATGGGATTCTCCAGGGAAGAGTACTGGAGTGGGTTGCCATTTCCTTCTCCAGGGGATCTCCCCGACCCAGGGATCGAACCCAGGTCTCCCTCACCGTAGGCAGACGCTTTAACCTCTGAGCCACCATGGTGCAGGACCTATTTTCATAGAAATTGTCAGTTTTTGTGGATCCAAATTCAATCTTTTCCTTTGTGATAAGTTTTATCACCACTTTTGTGCTCAGAATATCTTTTCTGAACAGAGACTGGGTATACGGGCACTTCGTTTTTATTTCGTTTTTCGGATTTTGTTTCTTTTTAAAACATTCTATTTTGACTGTGCTGGCTTGTCGTTGCTGTGCGCAGGCTTTCTCCAGTTGCAGCACGCAGGGGCTACTCCCTAGTTGCGGTGTGTGGGCTTCCGGTTGCAGTGCCTTCTCTCGTCGTGGTGCACAGGCTCAAGGGCATGCGGACTTCAGCAGTTGTGGCACACGGGCTTAGGTGCTCCACGGCACACGGGGTCTTCCCGGACCAAGGATCGAACCCGTGGCTCCTGCATCGGCAGGCAGATTCTTTACCGTGGAGCCACCAGGGATGCCCTGTTTTTTTCTGATTTTATATTTTCCATTGCACTCCTTAATTCATTTGACACTGAGTGTATCGCTTGAGCCAAGTTTCACATATTTCTTCCAAATAGGCAGTAATCTCAACACCATTTGTTTAACAAGCCTATTTCTTTTCATTGGTTTCTGTTCCCCCTTTTATTATAAACTCAATAATCTTACAGGTAAAAATCAGTTTGCGACTTATTTCTGTTTCTTCAAGCAGTTTGTCAATTATTATGTCAATACCACACATATTTAACTCCAGTAACTAATAACTTTCAACATCTAAATCTTCTTTATTACTATTCCCTTTGGAATTGTGATTACCTATTCTTGTTTTCTCTTCCAAATGAACGATTCAAATGATCTTGCTCTTTCCCCAAATACAACTTTAGAACTTTGATTCACCCCTTTCCATCCTATTCAACAAGTATTTATTCAGCATTGATATGAAGGAACTAATACACACTGACCAAATAACAATGGCTTCAACACTGAGTGTACTTCCTTATGTTTGTAAGATGATTTAAATATTTTAAAGGGTATCTCCTTTCATATTATTCATCAAGGTCTTTCAGAATACTTGAACACAAGACAAATAAGGCAGCTGTAAAGAGGGGGGAGATCTTTTCACTGATTATTTAAAATGTGTTACTACTTATAATTCACTTTTTAGTAACAGTGAAATTCACACATCATACCATTCACTCATTGAAAGTGTACACCTCAATGGTTTTTAATATATTCACAGACTCATATAACCATCATCACAATTAATTTTGCCATATTTTCCTCACCCCCAAAAGAAGCTCCAAGCCTATGAGGAGTCACTCTCCACTTCCCTCCAGCCAGCCCTCGGTGATTATGGATACTCTATATCTTTATAGATTTGCCTATTCTGGAAATTTTATATAAATGGAGTCATGTAACATGGGATCTTCTGTGTCTGGATTTTTTTTAAGTTATCAGTATGTTTTTAAGGTTCATCCACTTTGTAGTATGTATTAGTACTTCATTCCTCCTTATGGCCAAATAATATTCCACAGTGTGGATATACCACATTTTATTTATGCTTTCATCAGTTGCTGGGTATTTAGGTTATTTATACCTTGCGGACATTATGAATGGCCAGATGCTGCTATGAATACTCATGTATAAGTCTATGTAGACATATATTTTCATTTCTTTGGGTACCTACCTAGGAGTGGAATTACTGGGTTATATAGTAATCCTATGTTTAATCTTTTGAGGAACTGCCAGATTGCTTTCAAAGAGGCTGCAATATTTCACATTGTCACAAACTGTGTATGGGGGTTCCAGTTTCTCAGCCTTCTTCCTAACACTTGCTGTTATCTTTCTTTATTATAGGTACTCTACTGGGTGTGAAGTGGTACTGTATTGTGGTTTTGATTTGCATTTCCCTGATGATTAATGGTATTGAGCATCATTTCATGTACTTGCCAGCCATTTGTGTGCCTTCTTTGAGAAAATGTATATTTAGATCATTTTCCTATTTTAAATTGGGTTATTTATCTTTTTATTATTGAGTTATCACTGTATTTTATATAGTCTGGATATAAGTCTGTTATCAGATAAATGATTTTCAAATGTTTTCTACCATTTTGAGGGGTGTATTTCATTTTCAAAAGATGTCCTTTGAAGCAAAAAGTTTTTCATATTGATAATGTCCAATTTATCTATTTTTTTCCTTTGTTGCTTTTGCTCTCATATTTAAGATATAGTTCATTTTTTAAAGTTATGATATGAAAATAGATGTTAATTGTGTATGTGTGTGTACAGTAATTTAAATACCTTAAGCTTATATGTACATTCTTAGTGACTGGAGGTCCAGAAAACAAGATGTGACCCTAGGTTCAAATTCCACTGAAGAAGAGAGGAATTTTCTCTCCTTTCTCTCTTTCTTGTTTTTTGTTTTTTTTTTTAAGGCTGAGCCACGAGGCTTATTGGATCTTATTTCCCTGACCAGGGATTGAACACAGGCCCCAGGCCCGCGACAGGGAAAGAGTCCTTACTGGACTGCCAGGGAACACCCAAGAGGCATTTTCTAACTGAGACATTTGTTCTAAAAGTGGGAGGAGGATGAAGTGGAACTGAGGAGATGGCAATACTCATTAGAACAAGAACACTAAATGTGGGAAACGTTTCTCGAGCTGCTGTGATACGAAAATATTTTTCATCTGGGAAAGTATTAAGTCCAGGAAGCACCATGAAGAGGTTTTCCAAGATTGGGGCAGGGTAGGGGGAAAACAGTTTTACTCATAGGTATAAAACTGACTAGGTGAATTCTTTAAACCCAAAATCAGTCGAAATTTGTTTTTTCTTAGGATTGGATAGTAGATGTCTCAGTTACATTGAGTCTGTAACAAGAAAAGAGGAATTAATTAAAAAGAATGGCACAGAAATGTGAGCTATGTAATCTTGTATGTGAAGTAGCTTCTTATTTGGGGTACTGAAATTTTCTTTTTGGCCACATGTCATGTGGGATCTTAGTTCCCATGACCAGGGATTGAACCCATGCCCTCAGCAATGGAAGCCTGGAGCAGTAACCACTGGACCACCAGGGAAGCCTCTAGGGTACTGAAATTTAATTTCAGTTAAACTTTCTTCGAAAGGCTATATTGCTGTTGTTTAGTTGCTAAGTCATGTCCAACTCTTGTGACCCCCACAGATGGTAGCCCTCCAGGCTCCATCCACGGCATCTCCCAGGCAAGAATACTAGTGTGGGCTGCCATTTTCTTCTCCAGGGGATCTTCCCAACCTAAGGATTGAACTCACGTCTCCTGCTTGACGGGCATATTCTTTTTTGAGCCACCAGAGAAACCCTTGAAAGACTATAGTTATTACCTTTAAAATTCTTAACTAAAAACTCACTGAAACATCAGAAATGTTCTATAATTTCCTGGCTGAAGAAATAAAAAGAAAGCTATTTAGAGGTTTATTAAAAGACTTAGATGAAAGTAGAATTAGAAATCAGGGTACAATCAAAAAATTATCAACTCCCTATATTGTTCCCTAGGGACTTCCCTGGTGGCTCAGATGGTAAAGCGTCTGTCTACAATGCAGGAGACCTGGGTTCGAGCCCTGGGTTGGGAAGATCCCCTGGAGAAGGAAATGGCAATCCACTCCAGGACTATTGCCTGGAAAATCCCATGGACAGAGGAGCCTTGTAGGCTACAGTCTATGGGGCCGCAAAGAGTCGGACACGACTGAGCGACTTCACTGTCACTGTCCCTATATTGTTCCCTAAAAAGCAGCTATTTCCATTGAGTAACTGACAGGAAGATTTTTGTTAATGTGCAAAGAGAAAGGGCTCCAGATGAGACACACATGTAACAGGAATATGATGTGGAGGAGCCTGAAGACTTGATTTTTTAATACTGAAATCACTACTTTTATTTCCAAGATGCCATCCATTCAAATTCCCTCCATCCGGGTCTCATTTTCCTCTAGCACCATGGGGAGTTCAACATTCTTTTCCTGAAGGAATACTTCAGGAACCAAAGGAATTCTCATGACCACCATACAACTCACAATTTCTTTTTGTAGTAAAAAGTTTTAGTTTTTACTTTGCTGACAGAGGTCCATCTAGTCAAAGCTATGGTTTTTCTAGTGGTCATGTATGGATGTGAGAGTTGGACCATAAAGAAAGGTGAGTGCTGAAGAATTGATGCTTTTGAACTGAGGTGTTGGAGAAGACTTTGGAGAGTCCCTTGGACTGCAGGGAGATCAAACCAGTCAATCCTAAAGAAAATCAGTCCTGAATATTCATTGGAAGGACTGATGCTGAAGCTGAAGCTCCAATACATTGGCCACCTGATGCAAAGAACTGACTCCTTGGAAAAGCCCCTGATGCTGGGAAAGACTGAAGGCAGGAGGAGAAGGTGATGACAGAAGATGAAATGGTTGGATAGCATCACTGACTCGATGGACATGAGTTTGAGCAAGCTCCGGGAGTTGGTGATGGACTGGGAAGCCTGGCATCGTGAGGAGTCAGACATGAATGAGTGACTGAACTGACTGCAAAAGTTTTAAAAATGCATGTCTATTAAACCACAAAATGTTCATTCATCCTGAAATAATCTTGGGTGCCTCCAGTGGTTATATCCTGTTCTTGGAGGAAGTGGGCTCCTGATCTCTGCAGCCATGTCTAGAAACGAGGAGAAAGGATGAGAGAAGAAGCAGGAAGTGGATGAAGTTTAAAAAGAGGCCCAGAGAGCACATGACAATGATCAATGATCCAGCATACACCTGTTCTGCCCAGATGATGTCATGGGCTCCTCCCAACCCTGGGAAGGAGGATAAACTGTGGTACCCTGTGGACCCAGGGTGATCCCAGCGGGTGGGGTGGGTTAATTACAACAGGTGCCACTTGCTCTCTGGCCCTCTGGTCCTGCTCACCTCCCTCCCACTCACACACACATACCCAGCTCCTGATCTCTAAGACACACACACACACACACACACACACACACACACACACACTGCAATCAGGGTAGCCTTGGTCCTGCCTCCGTAACTGCAGAGAAACTGGAAATAAAAGGCGAATTGTTAGTACATGAGCCTCTTAGGTGACATTTTTGGTACTTCCCAGGAAATCACCCCTTGCCCTCAACCTCTGGCCCTCCCAGAGTCATTGCCCACCCCACCCCCACGCCTCCTTCATGGGGCCATTTATCCCGGCTCCTGTGGGTGTGCTCTTGAGGCAGAGCTCACCAGGGAAGTTGAAGGGCGCTCAGCTCTGTTCCCAGGCTGCTGAGTTTCACTGAGAAGGAACAAATGATGACTGTTCTGTGAGGCCATACAATGAGCGGCTTTCTCCCAGAGCTGTGACCTTTACCCAGGAAGAGGCCAAGCACACTTATTGAGTCTCTGCATTTGCTGAAGACGATCTGTGGTAAACAGAGCAAGAAGGCCCTCATTGTCGCTGAAGGCCTCCAGAAGCAACCAGGGCTTTTTGCACAGAGCCCTTGGCCGCCTGGCCCGTTGGCTGTCATCCAATTTTACTATGGAAATGGATTATTTAAAGTTAAAAAATAATTTATTTAGTTCAATTTGGCTTGACCTGGATGATTGCCAATAACTGCCCAGGTGGCTGTGCTGTGGCAAACAGGTTGGTTGCCCACTCATAACTCATTTCTTCTCTTTCTGTGCTCAGAGAGTCCAAGCTTCCTGCAGCCATTTGGTGACCATGAGCCCAGCTTGCAGGATAACACTTATCACAACCATCTGTTTCCTCTTTACCGAGGATTAGTTTAACTGGTGGACTACTGGGAGACTTGGAAGAAGGGAGAAAGGCCTTGCCATGCTGCCCTTTCTTCCGGCTCTTGGTGTAACTGCCCGATGCTTGCACTGGCTTTGGCCATCTTCTCTCTGTGAGGGTACACACTTCAGCGCTCACAGGTGTGAATCAAGGCCTGAGTCCTTGTTGACACAACCAAGTTTCAGAATTTCTTGTTAAGTTGGTTTTTCTGTAGATAGCTCTCCAAAGCATCTTAACTGATATATATCCCCCAACCCTGGGAAGGGATCTAACATTATCAGGCATAAAGCAAACCCTTCAGCAAATAATTAATTTATAAACACTCTGGTTTCGTTATGGCTTAAAGCAAGATGCTGGACTCCAGAGAATTTCCAGGGAGTTTGACTGCACAGTTACACTGCAGAGGAACTGGAAATTGGTTTGAAAACAAACATCCGGTGAGATGGCTAGGGAATCCCTTTCCGGTCAAGACAACAGCCTGCTTACCTCAGGATCGTCTTTCTTGTTTAGTCTTTTTCCTCTCCCTGAAGGATTTGGAACGGAGATTCATCCATCCACCTGGTAATTGTGTATTAAATTTGTATGTGAGCATTTTCTAGCATGGCTGTGATGGGGGTGCCTGGCTCCCCTTAGCCAGGTGCTGTGTGCACTATGTCAAGTGTAGCAGTCCTATGGGCCATGGGTTTTTTGGTCCATAGGCTCCTGTTTCCGAAGCTGGGCTCTTCTGGAGGCAGTGTCAAGGTGGCAGTTGAGGGGAACTCACCCTAACAGGGATTTATCCGGGGCCAATCACACAGGGCCCCTGCATCAGGTGTGGGGTGAAAGACATACTGCCATCAAGATAGAGGTGCTATTGCATCATAACATGCAGAATGGGTGTCACTGGCTTGGAAAAGGTCTCTGAGGAGAGACTTAGGAAATGCTCCCTCACTTTCTTGGTAGAAGAGGACACACACCCAGAGAGGAGGAGTTGCTTGTCTTACATGTTACATCCATCAAGCTACTGTACACTTGAAATTTGCACTTTAGTTTGTATATGTTTTTTCTTTAAAAAAAAAAAAAAAAGCAAAAAAGAACAGAAGAAAAAAAATGACCCTCCATATGTTTTTTTTTTTTTTTAACCACCACTCAAAGAAAGGGATAAAGGCAGAATTTTGAATAAAGGGAAAATCAGAGACTTTCCCTCACACATTTTTTAAATGTGTGAGACTTTANTTTTTCTTTAAAAAAAAAAAAAAAAGCAAAAAAGAACAGAAGAAAAAAAATGACCCTCCATATGTTTGTTTTTTTTTTTAACCACCACTCAAAGAAAGGGATAAAGGCAGAATTTTGAATAAAGGGAAAATCAGAGACTTTCCCTCACACATTTTTTAAATGTGTGAGACTTTACACATTTAAATTAGTAATCATGGGAGTGATCCAATTAATTTATCATTTGTCTCCAGCTGGAAGCTCTTCTAAATCTTGAGCTGAAGTTTCCATTTCAGTTTCAGTGAGATGCTTCTAAACATATGCTGTTTTCTGTGGGAGATACGCAATAGAAATGCTGGTATCTTGGTGTTGATCTTAGAGCTCAGATTCATACCTTGAAGTTGTTGGCTCCCACTCTGGGGTCAGGAATGTTGACCAAGGTTGAGAATGGCATGGATGTTTGTAAGAGAACAACCTCTGGTGACCTTTTGAGCCTGAGGAGCTTGCCTCAGCTGCCTGGATTTATCTCGGTTCCACCTGCATATCAGGAATCCTTAGATGTCATAACTTGCTCAGAGAACACTCGTCTCCTCTTTCCCACACCAGGAGAAACAGGAATGCTGCCCTAATGGGTACAAGGCGAGCTCATTGCCTCGCTGGAAACCCAGGAGCAGCACTGACTTCAGATGTGGCTGGACTCAGGGCTCAAACAATGTCATCAGGACTCAACTTCCCTCCATCTTGAGGTTCTTCCATTGAGACAGTCACGATCTCAGGAGCTCAAGGAAGCCATGCTCGGCTCCAGGCCAGGAGGAGGCAGTATCTCCAGACTCTATCTCCTCAGCTCCAAGTCCAGTCAGGAGAAAATCACCTCTTCTCATTTACAGCATTTCCGGGAGTCACTAAGTCTCATTGGCTCTGAGTGGGTCACGTGCACATTGCTGATCCAATCACTGTGACCATGAAAATGCAATGCATTGATTGGTGTAGGCCTACCTCATGTGCTTCTTCCTTTGAACTCTTTCCAAATGGACAGCTTCCTCCCATTCCCTTAAGGCTTCCTGCGCCACAGGTAACTCTGTATTTCCTTCTGGCTTCATGGCTCCATCACACATCGATTGCCCAGTGACTGTAAGGTGCAATTACCCGACTGCCTGAATGGGAAACAGACCACATATCCTAATGGCTTACAAAGTTGGTATTCTCACTTGGCCTAAGAGGCTGGCAGCATCTTAGTCTTGGCCAGTATGCAACGTGCATGTCTGACTCTTGGTGACCCTATGGACCATAGGAGGCCAGGCTCCTCTGTCCATGGGATTCTCCAGGCAAGAACACTGGAGTGGGTTGCTATGCTCTATTCTAGGGTATCTTCCTGACCCAGGGGTCAAACTTGCATCTCTTACATCTCCTGCATTGGCAGGTGGTGTTCTTTACCTCTAGAGCCACCTGGGAAGCTCAGTATGCAAGGTAGGTGCTGCTGCTGCTAAGTTGCTTCAGTCGTGTCTGACTCCGTGCAACCCATAGACAGCAGCCCACCAGGCTCCCCCATCCCTGGGATTCTCCAGGCAAGAACACTGGAGTGGGTTGCCATTTCCTTCTCCAATGCATGAAAGTTGAAAGTGAAAGTGCGGTCTTTCAGTCAGGTCCGACTCTTAGCGACCCCATGGACTGCAGCCCACCAGGCTCCTCCATCCATGGGATTTTCCAGGCAAGAGTACTGGAGTGGGGTGCCATTGCCTTCTCCGAAGGTAGGTGCTACCGTTCAGCAACTCAGTGGTTTTCAGGTGCTCTATTCCTTCCTCCCCGATCCTGCAAATGCAGTTTCTTCCTTTCCACCCTTTGGGTAGATGACCCTTGGTAGCATCTTTTGTTCTACTGGTGGCCACTTGAGAATGCAGGCAAGCTGGTCCATGGTCTGCAGCAAATGTCCATGGCTAGCTTTTGGCCCACACATGGCTCATAGATGCTTCTCATTCTTTGCAGGCCATCCACAAACACCTCTTTTTACCCTTCTGGGAGTATCATGCCATACCGTACCATGGTGTCTAGCCTTGCTCTAGGGGTTTTAGCATGTATCTTCACCCTGTGTGTGTGTGTGTGTCTGTGTGTGTGTCTGTGTGTACATGTGTGTGGTGGGGTCACCTCCCGGTCTTCCAGGTAAGAAGCAAGTATAACTTGTTTCTAGAATGGGAAACACTTGGTCAAGTACAACCCACGGTTGAAGCGGAACCTAATGTCCTTTTATTGTTTGTCTCATTCTGCCAGGCTCCTCTGTCTATGGGATTCTCCAGGCAACAGTACTGGAGCAGGTTGCCATTTCCTTCTCCAGGGGATCTTACTGACTCTGATATCTAACCCACATCTCTTGTGTCTTCTGCATTGGCGGGTGAATTCTTTACCACTGCACCACCTGGGAAGCAGACTGTATTAATGTTAATCTAAAAACTCTCCATCCTAAAGGAGATCAGTCCTGGGTGTTCATTGGAGGGACTGATGGTGAAGCTGAAACTCCAGTCTATGGGTAGATGACCCTTGGTAGCATCTTTTGTTCTACTGGTGGCCACTTGAGAATGCAGGCAAGCTGGTCCATGGTCTGCAGCAAATGTCCATGGCTAGCTTTTGGCCCACACATGGCTCATAGATGCTTCTCATTCTTTGCAGGCCATCCACAAACACCTCTTTTTACCCTTCTGGGAGTATCATGCCATACCGTACCATGGTGTCTAGCCTTGCTCTAGGGGTTTTAGCATGTATCTTCACCCTGTGTGTGTGTGTGTGTCTGTGTGTGTGTCTGTGTGTACATGTGTGTGGTGGGGTCACCTCCCGGTCTTCCAGGTAAGAAGCAAGTATAACTTGTTTCTAGAATGGGAAACACTTGGTCAAGTACAACCCACGGTTGAAGCGGAACCTAATGTCCTTTTATTGTTTGTCTCATTCTGCCAGGCTCCTCTGTCTATGGGATTCTCCAGGCAACAGTACTGGAGCAGGTTGCCATTTCCTTCTCCAGGGGATCTTACTGACTCTGATATCTAACCCACATCTCTTGTGTCTTCTGCATTGGTGGGTGAATTCTTTACCACTGCACCACCTGGGAAGCAGACTGTATTAATGTTAATCTAAAAACTCTCCATCCTAAAGGAGATCAGTCCTGGGTGTTCATTGGAGGGACTGATGGTGAAGCTGAAACTCCAGTCTTTGGCCACCTCATGCGAAGAGCTGACTCATTGGAAAAGACCCTGATGCTGGGAGGGATTGGGGGGCAGGAGGAGAAGGGGACGATAGAGGATGAGATGGCTAGATGGCATCACCGACTTGATGGATGTGAGTCTGAGTGAACTCCGGGAGTTGGTGATGGACAGGGAGGCCTGGCGTGCTGCAATTCATGGGGTCGCAAAGAGTTGGACACAACTGAGTGACTGAACTGAACTGAAAAACTCTGAGGTTCAGGATATCAAGGGAGGTACAGCTGGGAAAAGTTGCTGTTAGCATGCACACATGTGGAGTACACCAGCGACAATTATTCCCTCCAATAAACTAAGCAGGGAGCAGGTTAACGGACAGGGGCTGTAGAAGGGGCAAGCACAGCATTATTGGAGTGTGCTGTCCTGCCGAGTCACAGCTGGAGCATCAGTGACCTCTGCTGGTAGGATTTTCCTCTCTGGTCCTCACGGTGTTAGCATCTCCTTCAGGTCTGTGTGTCTGGTTCAGTGTTCAGAGAGATGCTGAAAGACTGATCTCAGAGTGGGTTGGATAGACTGGGTTTTCATGCTAAAACTTTTACTAGGAGGTCAGAGGTGACACAGTCAGGAATTTAAACACAGATCCTATTCCTGCCTCCATCAACTTTATCTGATGAGGACAGCTTATTTACAAAACTCATATTCAAGATATAAGCATGTTTTCTTTCTTTAAAAAAAATACTTTCCCCCGGAGAAGGAAAAGGCAACCCACTCCAGAATTCTTTTCTAGAGAATCTCATGGACAGTGGAGGCTGGCAGGCCACAGTCCACAGGGTCACAAAGAGTCAAATGTGACTGAGAATGCATACACAGGTATTATAAGTAATCTAGAGATTTAAAGTATATGGGAGGATGTGCATAGGTTATATGTAAAATCATGCCATTTTATATAAGGGACTTGAGCATCTGCAGATTTTGGTATCCTAGGGGTGGAGCGGGGGAAATCTTGGCACCAGTCCCCCATGTATAATGAGGGACAGCTGTACATTCAAGGTGTATTATTCAATGATTATGCTATTTGCAAAACATTCAAATTGGTGCAGTTTCATTCACCATACACATGCATTACTAATGCAGTCTTGATTGTCTAAATATTTTGGTGTAGCATGCATATTTATTGATTGACAAAAGATGTGTTCACAAGCTAGTAAAGTAATGCTCAAAATTCTCCAAGCCAGGCTTCAGCGATACATGAACTCTGAACTTCCAGATGTACAAGCTGGTTTTAGAAAAGGCAGAGGAACAGTAGATCAAATTGCCAACATCCACTGGATCATCGAAAAAGCAAGAGAGTTCCAGAAAAACCTCTATTTCTGCTTTATTGACTATGCCAAAGCCTTTGATTGTGTGGATCACAATAAACTGTGGAAAATTCTGAAAGAGATGGGAATACCAGACCACCTGACCTGCCTCTTGAGAAACCTGTATGCAGGTCAGGAAGCAACAGTTAGAACTGGACATGGAACAACAGACTGGTTCCAAATAGGAAAAGGAGTACATCAAGGCTGTATATTGTCACCCTGCTTATTTAACTTATATGCAGAGTACATCATGAGAAATGCTGGGTTGGAAGAAGCACAAGCTGGAACCAAGATTGCCAGGAGAAATATCAATAACCTCAGATATGCAGATGACACAACCTTTATGGCAGAAAGTGAAGAGGAGCTAAAAAGCCTCTTGATGAAAGTGAAAGAGGAGAGTGAAAAAGTTGGCTTAAAGGTCAACATTCAGAAAACTAAGATCATGGTATCTGGTCCCATCACTTCATGGCAAATAGATGGGGAAACAGTGGCTGACGTTATTTTTCTGGGTTCCAAAATCACTGCAGATAGTCATTGCAGCCATGAAATTAAAAGATGCTTGCTCCTTGGAAGGAAAGTTATGACCAACTTAGACAGCATATTCAAAAGCAGAGACACTACTTTGTCAACAAAGGTCTGTCTAGTCAAGGCTATGGTATTTCCAGTGGTCATGTATGGATGTGAGAGTTGGACTATAAAGAAAGCTGAGCACCAAAGAATTGATGCTTTTGAACTGTGGTGTTGCTGAAAACTCTTGAGAGTCCTTTGGACTGCAAGAGATCCAACCAGTCCATTCTAAAGGAGATCAGTCCTGGATGTTCATTGGAAGGACTGATGTTGAAGCTGAAACTCCAATACTTTGGAAAAAGCAGAGACACTACTTTGTCAACAAAGGTCTGTCTAGTCAAGGCTATGGTATTTCCAGTGGTCATGTATGGATGTGAGAGTTGGACTATAAAGAAAGCTGAGCACCAAAGAATTGATGCTTTTGAACTGTGGTGTTGGAGAAAACTCTTGAGAGTCCTTTGGACTGCAAGAGATCCAACCAGACCATCCTAAAGGAAATCAGTCCTGAATGTTCGTTGGTAGGACTGATTTTGAAGCTGAAACTCCAATACTTTGGCCATCTGATGTGGAGAGCTGACTCATTTGAAAAGACCCTGATGCTGGGAAAGATTGAGGGCAGGAGAAGAAAAGGACGACAGAGGATGAGATGGTTGGATGGCATCACCGACTTGATAAACATGGGTTTGGGTGAACTCCGGAGTTGGTGATGGACAGGGGGGCCTGACGTGCCGTGGTTCATGGGGTTGCAAAGAGTCAGACACGACTGAGCGAATGAACTGAACTGAACTAAGTGTTAAAAAAAAAATACTTTCCCCCAAAAGAACATATTGAAAACACAGGTTTCACATTTAAAAATGTATAAAATGTCTTAAGAATAACATGTTTGCATTTGACAAAGTGAGGTGAAAACACTCTGTCAAAACAAGTTCACTTTTTTTTAGGTAAAGAATGAAGTGTTTTTTACAAACACCTCCATCAAATCCCACACTTCACCTTGCCATGTGTCATCTCACCCACAAAGACCTGTGAAATGCTGCTGCTGGATGAGGCCTGAGCTTACCTCTAGCCAGGCTGACTTTTTAATAACTGTATATCTGTATTTGGAGACTGGAGTAGAGAGCTGGGCAGCAAACTCATAAGAAGTCATACCTGAGAGTAGAAGGACTTCTCTGGTGCCCCAAGGGTTAAGAATATGCCTCGCGATGCAGGGGACTCAGGTTTGATCTCTGGTCAGGAAACAAATCTCACATGCTGCGGAGCAACTAAGCCTGCATGTTAACACTGCTGAGCTCTCCAGAGCCCTCAAGCTCCAGAGCCCGCACACTACAGCTAGAGACTCCGTGCCACAACAGAAGATCCAAAGCAATAACGAATCTGTGTGCCGCATGCTAAGACCCGAGGCAGCCTCATAAGTAAACATAAAAAACAGAGTAGAATGGGATCACCAGGGATTGCAATGGGAATAAGTGGGGCGATGTTGTTTAGAGTACAGACTTTCAACTAATAGATAAGTTCTGGAGATTTAATGCACAGTGTCCACAATTCTGAATTAGAAACCTCAAAGTTGCCAAGAGAGTATATCTTAGTTGTTCTGACCACAAAAAAGAAATATAATAATATAATAGAGGTGTTAGCTAATGCTACAGTGATGATCATATTGCAATATATAAATGTATCAAATAACACATTGTATACCTTAAGCATATATAATCTTACATAGCAATTATAACTCAACAAAAAATTGTTAATAAAAAAGAAGAAAGCTGGGCAGCAAAGTCGAAACAATCATGACAGTTTTTAAAAAACATTATTATTAATTTATTTATTTGGCTGCACTGGGTCTTGGTTGCGGCATGCCGGGTCCAGTTCCCTGACCAATGATTGAACCCAGGCCACTTACACTGAGACCTCGGAGTCTTAGCCTCTGGACCACCAGGGAGGTCCCCATGGTAGGTTTTGTGAGATACACTGATGCAGTGATGGACTATGCAGCTCTTGTCCCCATGGGACACGTTGGGCACTTGAGGGCCCCTCCCAGTCAACCCACTTTCTCTGACTATGGATCATGGTTTGCTCTCAGGGTTGGGCCTCTGCAGCCATCTTCTAATAGAACTCCATCCCTTTAACTAGAGTTCATTCCATCAAGAGTAAACTGAGGAGGGGAACCAAGCCCTTCAGTGGGGAGTAGGGGAGGGTGGGAATCAGATTTTCTTTTCTCGAAATTGGCAATTAGAACACAGTCACCACAGGCAGTCTCTGATGGAGACTCTGCCTGTCCTGCAGAGATGGCCAGCATCTTCCACTGCAGGCAGGGAGAGGCAGAGAAGGCTGGTCAGCGCAGAGAGGACTTAATAAAGGCGACTTGAAGCAGGCAAAGATATAGGGTGACAAGGAGAGAGAGAGAAGGCTTCTACTTCCTGATTCCAGTTTTCATCCATCCTCCCTTTAATTCTGTCTTATACCTTTATCTTCCTCCCACATTCCATTTTGCTTAAACAACAAAAGACCTGTAAGACAGGGCACTTCTGTATAATTTGCAATCAATTCGGAGCAAAATAATTCCAAGAACTTTTGCTTGAGAGCTCGGAATTTGAATTATGTTGATTCAAACTACCAGGAACACTTAGGATGGAATGAGGTCTCTTATTAGTTGGATTTTCCAGGTAAATGAGAGGCAAGCAGAAAACTCTTTTTCTGTGTGTCTCCAACCTTTGTTACAAAAATCTGCCTAAAATGCAGGTGTAAAGAAAAGATTGGAAACGACTTAATGCCTATCAGGAGACTGGTTAGAGATTCACGCAGGGGACGAGTACCATGCAGGCCTTACAAGAATAAGACAGACCCATATGTCCCACCATGCAAGTTTCTCCATGATATATATTTTTAATTCTCTCTCTTTTTTTTTTAGTAATTTTATTTCTTTATTTATGGCTGTCCTGGGTTTTTCTTGCTGTGCAGCCTTTTCTCTGATTGTGGCAAGTGGGGGCTACTCTCTAGTTGCGGTGTATCAGTATTCATTGTGGTAGTTTCTCTTGGTTTCAAAGCAGGAACTTCCAGCATCATGGCTGACACTCAATCTCTACTAGTAGAGACTAGGCACCTCCTTCTAGGACATATTGTAGAAGAGTCAGTCAAAAGGACCGTGAAACACACAGCATTCAGCTAAGACTGAGCTGGTGACTGTGCCATATGCTTTTGTCTCTATTCCTCAGAAGAACCTGAAAAGAAGGTATTGTTTTCATCATTTAATAGATGCAAAAGGTCCAAGTCCAAAGCTGTCACCTCTCTGATTGATAAGAATCCACACAGAACATAAGAACCCAGATTGCTGGCAGTTCCTGGAGCTCTGATGGATATCAACTTGCTGGTACTCAGAACAACCCCTGCCCCTTCCCTCTCCCCTCAATGCCTTTGCTCATTTTGAAGACTTTTTTGAGGGGAGGAAAACCTTATTCCATTCAGCACGGACATCTTTGCCATTAATCACAGAGAACCACCCTGAGACTAAAGCCAGAGGAAAGCAGAGCAGAGAGAAAAGGGTGAGACAGAGGAAAGAGAGGAGTGGACGAGAAAGAATATCATTTAGCTTGAGCCCTTGGATCCAGTTTTGCTTAAAGCCAAGTATTCTGTCTATGGCAATTGAGAAGATCCAAATTGGAAAAGACTCTGATGCTGGGAGGGATTGGGGGCAGGAGGAGAAGTGGACGACAGAGGATGAGATGGCTGGATGGCATCATTGACTCGATGGACATGAATCTGAGTGAACTCCAGGAGTTGGTGATGAACAGGGAGGCCTGGAGTGCTGCAATTCATGGGGTCACAAAGAGTCAGACACGACTGAGTGACTGAACTGAACTGAACTGAACTAACAACTGGATATGACAGTTGACTCAGTTTTCTTGTTCTTATGTTAAAGTAAAGTAAAGTCGCTCAGTCATGTCTGACTCTTTGCGACCCCATAGACTGTAGCCTATCAGCTTCCTCTGTCCATGGGATTTTCCAGGCAAGAGTGCTGGAGTGGATTGCCATTTCCTTCTCCAGGGAATCTTCCCGACCCAGGAATCGAACCCGGGTCTCCCGCATTGCGGGCAGACACTTTACTGTGAGTGCGTGCCAAGTTGCTCAGTCATGTCCCACTCTTTGAGACCCTATAGACTACTGTAGCCCACCAGGCTCCCCTGTCCATGGGCTTCTCCAGGCAAGAATACTGGAGTGGGTTGCCATGCCCTCCTCCAGGGGATCTTCCTGACCCAGGGATCAAGTGGACATCTCTTTCATCTCCTGCATTGGCAGGCAGGTTGTTTACCACCAGTACCACCTGGGAAGTCCAGGAATACAGTGTGCTATAAACCAAATCTTGTGTTTCCCACCCATCCAGGCCCTGACCCCCACTCCCACGCCAACCCACTCCCATGGTCTGAAGGCAGGATTGAGGAATGAGGGATTAAGGGGTGGTTTCTAAAGGAAATTCAGATGCTTTAACCCTAAAAACAGAAAAGAACTCAGCAGGAAAGCCCATCCACCATACTTGAAGGACAGATGCAGGGTGGGGGTTGGGGGTGGGGAGAGGGCTGGGAAGACTCAGTCAGACTATCACGGCTCCTTAGAGTGGACTCTATGAAATGCCTTGTGAGGGCGTCTGGAAGCTACATGATGAGCTGGTTTCCCCAGAAGGTCCTTCAGAGAAACCAGAGACTCAAGGGGGTCTTTGTGCAATTAAAGGATTTTAGTAGGAGTTGGTGCTATTAAAAATCCTTTAATTCTTTANATAGACTACTGTAGCCCACCAGGCTCCCCTGTCCATGGGCTTCTCCAGGCAAGAATACTGGAGTGGGTTGCCATGCCCTCCTCCAGGGGATCTTCCTGACCCAGGGATCAAGTGGACATCTCTTTCATCTCCTGCATTGGCAGGCAGGTTGTTTACCACCAGTACCACCTGGGAAGTCCAGGAATACAGTGTGCTATAAACCAAATCTTGTGTTTCCCACCCATCCAGGCCCTGACCCCCACTCCCACGCCAACCCACTCCCATGGTCTGAAGGCAGGATTGAGGAATGAGGGATTAAGGGGTGGTTTCTAAAGGAAATTCAGATGCTTTAACCCTAAAAACAGAAAAGAACTCAGCAGGAAAGCCCATCCACCATACTTGAAGGACAGATGCGGGGTGGGGGTTGGGGGTGGGGAGAGGGCTGGGAAGACTCAGTCAGACTATCACGGCTCCTTAGAGTGGACTCTATGAAATGCCTTGTGAGGGCGTTTGGAAGCTACATGATGAGCTGGTTTCCCCAGAAGGTCCTTCAGAGAAACCAGAGACTCAAGGGGGTCTTTGTGCAATTAAAGGATTTTAGTAGGAGTTGGTGCTATTAAAAATCCTTTAATTCTTTAAATTAAATGAATAATTATTAACTGGTGAAAAATGGGATTTTCTTTCCAGGTTCTTCCAAAGAATAAAGATGAGGGCATCTTTAACCATGGTTGCCCCTCCATTCTGCTAGCCTGGATCTGCACAGCCTGGCCAGATGTCTGTGTGCTCTGGAAATTTCCTCATGGCTCAGGGGTGGGTGGTGGAAAGTCAACAGTCCTGTTAGTTGTTTCACATGGACATTGGCCACTTCGCTGTTCATGTGTCCTGGCTGCTGATGCCCTCTCTTTCTGGACTTCTCCCCCATGAAGGTGACCCATCATCCTGGTCTTCTCAAGGCTATCTCAGTTTAGCACTGCAAGACCTGCAACTTGGGAAAACCATCCTTCCTGGATGCACCGGGGATGGCTGGTCATCCTAGAATGGAGCTCTTAATAGGTGACGCGTGTTTGAGAGTGCTGTTCTGATGCTGTCTACATGGAGCTAAATAAGCCAGTTCTGGGCTCAGCCTGAAGGGGCTGGTTGTCTGATAGTAGGGTTGGACTATAAAATGATGATCTCAGATTGTTGCGTGGGGCCAAGGGGAGGGCCAACAGAGGTGTGAGGGGCTCTCCCCCAGTGCTATAAACAAGACCCTTTTAAAGGGGCTTTTTATTTATTTATTATTATTTAAAACATTTTATTGGAGTATGGCTGATTTATAATGTGTTAGCTTCAGACACACAGCAAAGTAAATTAGTTTATATGTGTACATATAGCCACTCGATTTTAGATGCTTTCCTTATGTAGGCCATTACAGAGTACTGAGTGGAGTTCCCTGTGCTACACAGCAGGTTCTTATTAGTTATCTGTTTTATACACAGTAATGTGTACATGTCAGTCCCAGTCTCCCAATGTATCCCTCCTTCGCCTTATCCTCTGGTAACCATACACTTGTTCCCAACATCCACAACTCTATTTCTGTTCTGTTAATAAGTTCATTTGTACATTTTATATTTAAGTATGTAAGATATATTTAAATATATTATAAAATATATTTTAAAATAAATATATAAATATATTTACTATGTTAAATATATTTAAATATTTTAAATACATGAGTATATTTAAATATATATACATATAATTGATACTATATGATATTTATCTTTCTGTGTCTGACTTAACTTCACTCAGTATGACAATCTCTAGGTCCATCCACGTTGCTGCTGTAAAGGGGCCTTTGACCTAGATATTGAGAAATGATTATGCCTGTGGATAAGGGTGGGGTAAAGGTGGGTATGGACATTTCAATACATCCCAGAGCTTGTACACAGACATTGTGATGGAAAGGCAGGCATTTTAAGGAACAGTGACAGCTACGCCTCCCCCGCCCCAAACATTTGCAGGGTTGAGGGTAAGAACATAGATGGAGGTCTATATATCAAAATATTTAAAAGTTATAAATCAGCTTAATAAACACTTAATTAAATGCACTCTATTCTCTTACCTTGGCAAACACACTCTCCTAATAACCCGAAAGGTCGGGTTTGAATTTGCAGTTCCTGTTTCTTTATTGTTTCAGGCTGGAACAAATGGTCTTCCTCCCGTTGCTTCCTACCCTCAATTCTGCTCCTTATCATAAGGCTGGGGACCTCATGTGGACCCTATAACTACATCCCAACTCTGTCTACATGTCCTGCAAACAGCTGCCCCTTACTGGTCCCTGGGGTCTGGGGGAGTGATACTGGCAGAAAACAGGCCTGAGCAGATCCTGGAAGGGGACAGGGAATCTTAGGTCCTGCGTGTTCAGAGTGTGGTGTGGGGGGTGGCTCAGACTCTGGGCTGGCCCATCTCTGCTGGCCCTTCAGACTCTTTGCCCCAAGGGGAGGGGGCCTCTTGCCTGGTATAAGAACAATGCTGAGTGAGCGGTGAGCACTTCCCAGTGGCTGGAATGTTGTCATATCAGTCTGAGCAGCCCCGGAGGAGGAGCTGTGCTGGTTCCCACTGTGATGAGAGATGACAGAAACTGTGACCCGAACTCTCACCTTTGGTCTTTGGGAGGAAAAATATCAGAAAACGCCTGAGAAATAGCCCACTGCTTTTCCCACTCACCACACGTATACAGGAACTGGGCATGTCCCAGTCAATGTGTACGACCTGGCCTTTTTTTTTTTTTTTTTTTTTTTAATTTTTGGCTGTGCTACCCAGCATGTGGGATCTTAGTTCCCCAACCAGGGATTGAACCCTGCATTGGAATCATGGAGGTTTAACCACTGGATCGCCAGGGAAGTCTCAGACTTAGCCTTATGACCAAGTAAAACTGAAAGTGAAGTTGCTTCAGTTGTGTCTGACTCTTTGCAACCCCATGGACTGTAGCCTGCCAGGCTTCTGCCAGGCTTCTCCATCCATGGGATTCTCCAGGCAAGACTATTGGAGTGGGTTGCCACTTCCTTCTCCATCTGAGTAAAACTGAGAGGCTAAAAATTAATAGACTGCCCTAAACAATACATTCTCTCAGGTTGTCAGAGTTGGGGAGTCAGGCTACTTGGGAATGAACCAGCTTCTCTCTGGCAACATCCCATTGCTCCAGTGAAATGAGTAAGCTTTTTGAAGTAGAGATGTCACTTCCTTGTCCTTCCATAGAGGGGCCAGAACCTACCTAAAGAAAGCGACGATGCAGATTTTCCGGGCCATGACATTGTGCAGCAGGGGGCGCTGATGGAGCTTGGGAAACCTTCCTGAGGCTGCTCTACTGTGGGTGTATGTTCAGTTGTGTCTGACTCTTTGTGACCCCATGGACTGTAGTCCACCAGGCCCCTCTGTGCACGGGAGAACCCAGGCAAGAAAACTGGAGGGGGTTGCCGCTTCCTCCTCCAGGGGATCTTCCTGACCTAGGACTGAACCTGGGTCTCTCGTGTCTCCTGCATTGGCTGCTCTACACCTGATTCTAACTCTCTGGTCCCAGCTGTAGGCTCCCTTTGTGTCTGATTCTTTTGAGTTGATATCTAACATTTTTAGATTTCAGCTACTTATAGGAAAAAACACCACACACACACACACGTTTCCATTTCCTGATTGGAGGGAGACAAGCAGAAGTACGAAATCTTCCATTTGCCTTGGGCCACACAAGACCGTCTTTTCACCCCAACATAAAAAGAGCCTTGAAATTTGACCCAATTTTTACTCTCTTCATTTATTTCCATTCATAGCATTTTTAGAATTTCTTCTCTCCCAAATTCCTGAGCGAGAACCCCAGGAGCTCTCTGGTTCTGCCATGGATAACTCTGTGCTCTTGACCACCATAGCTTTTTCTGTGAGAGGTTGTGCTGTGCTCCTGGGCCCCTTTTGCCTCCTCTAGCAGGCTCTGGAATTCAGCTGCCTGGGATCAACTCTGTCTCTCCACAAGTTGGTAAGCTGTACGACCTTGAGTAAGTGATCTAACTTCTCTGTGCCTTGGTTTTCTCACTGGAATGATCCCTTACAGTAGCTTGTCTCTAAAGACACCTGCCCTCAATTCCTTCCCTCCCTGTATGTGACTGCCACTCCCCTATTGAGATGTGGAGTCTAGCCCTCCACCCTCTTGGATCTGGGCTGGGCTGTGACTCCTTTGATGCCCTCTTGGATCTGGGCTGGGCTGTGACTCCTTTGATGCCCAGTGAGGTCAAGCCCTTACCTGACTCCACCCTACCACCATCTGATTACAACTGCACGGGAGGCCTGTTCAGCTGACCCCAGTCAAACCACAGAACATGTTAAATATTAATTAGTGGTTGTTTTTTAAATTGAAGTATAGTTGATTTACAATACTGTGTTAGTTTCAGGTATACAGCAAAGTGATTCAGTTATATTTCTTCAGATTATTTTCCACGATAGGTTATTGCAAGATACTGAATATTATTCCCTGTGTTATATAATAAATCCTTGTTGCTTATCTACTTTATATATAGTGTGTGGTGACTTCACTTTCACTTTTCTCTTTCATGCATTGGAGAAGGAAATGGCAACCCACTCCAGTGTTCTTGCCTGGAGAATCCCAGGGATTGGGGAGCCTGGTGGGCTGCCATCTATGGGGTCGCACAGAGTCGGACACTACTGAAGTGACTTAGCAGCAGCAGCAGCAGGGAGTGCTAAGTCTTGTGTCTGACTCTGTGACCTTATGGACTGTAGCCCTCCAGGCTCCTCTCTCCATGCGATTCTCCAGGCAGGAATACTGGAGTGGGTTGCCATGCCCTCCTTGAGGAGATCTTCCTGACGCAGAGATCAAACCTGCGTCTCGTGTCTCCTGCATCGGCAGGCGTTCTTTACCACTAGTGCCACCTTGGAAACCCCTTATGTGTAGCAGTTTGTATCTATTAATCCCGTACTCCTAATTTATCCCTGCCTTTCCCCTTTGGTAACGGCAGGTTTGTTTTCTGTGCGAATCTGTTTCCATTTTGTACATAGTTGTGTTTACTTTTTTTAGAGTCCACAGGTGAGTGATATCATATAATACTTGTCTTTCTCAGTCTGACCTACTTCACTTAGGATGACAGTCTCTAGGTCCATCCGTGGTGCTGCAGATGGCATGATTTCACCCGTTTCTATGGCTGAGTAATACGCCATTGTCTATGTACCGCATGTTCTTTACTTGTTCATCTGTTGATGGGCATTTGGGTTGTTTCCACTGGCTATAATAAACGGTTGTTTTAAGCCACTAAGTTTGGTGGCACTGTGCAGCAAAACGTGACTGCACATCAATGGAGATAATAACAATTTATGTCTACCTCACAGGATGGGTATTAGGATTAGATGAGTTAATATGTCAGAGGCTCAGAATAGTGCCTGGCAACACTAATTGCCATATAAGAACATACTGAATGAAAAAGTGAATGACATAGGACCCTGAAGAAATGTATTATAGTCTCATGCTAATAAACACCCTTTTTGAGGAAAGCACAATAGTTTCCATTCCCGTCCTCGGTCTTCCAAAAAATACCTTAGTCAGTGTAAAGTCTGTTGATGGTGTAAACAGTATCTTAAAACCTCAGTGTTTGTCCCGTCATCCTGAGCCTGAACAGGTCGCTGGCTTTCCCTATGCCTCCACAGCCACAGCTTTTAAATGAAGACAGTGATCACAGCTACCACAGTAGGAATGATATGAGGACAGATAGGAAAATGGTTGTGAAAGAGTTTTGAAGAACATAGATTTTTTGCTGTTGTTCAACAAATATTTTTTAAACATTGCTATTTGCTACAAAGCCTGTTCTTTTTAAAAATTAACTTATTTTATCATCTTCAGCTAGTGGTTCCTACAGCTTTCTTAATTTAAGTCTTCCCTGGTGGCTCAGATGGTAAACAATTTGTATGCAGTGCAGGAGACCCGGGTTCCATCCCTGGGTCGGGAAAATCCCCTGGAGGAGGAAATGGCAACTCACTCCAGTATTCTTGCCTGGAGAATTCCATGGACAGAGGAGCCTGACGGGCTACAGTCCACGGGGTCACAAAGAGTCAGACGTGACTGAGTGACTAACACTGTCACTTTCTATTTTAAACGGTGGTACAACATTGTACTAATTTCAGGTGTACAACGTAACGATTAGATATTTATATTACGAGGAAGGGGAAATTTCCTCCCCTCCCCTCCACCTCTCTTGAGTTCTGGTGGCAGGAGTGATAATAAAATTGGCCTAAGAAAGGTTAATAGGAGAAAAAGAAACAAATTTCAGTTCATGGGTGTGGAGGCCTCATAGAAATAGGACCGAAGAACTGGCCACAATGGGCAGCTTTTATACTTTTTACAGGACAAAGACACTTGGGCTTTAGGCTTTCAGTTAGTGAAGAACCTAAACGGAGTTCGGGCTTGGAGAAGGGAATTTAACAAGTGACAGGTTTGCTTATGCACAGGCTTCAAGGATGGAGTTCCCTGTCTCCGGCAATAAGGTTGTCCTTTTACCTCCAGACACAGCGGGTGCACCTCTCACTTGAGAGATTTATTTCCTGCTTCCAGGGAGACAGAGAGGAGGGTCAGCATGTCCCACTTGCTTTGGCTGTTTCTTAAGTGACTTTAATTCAGAATAATCAACATGCCATTGTGGCTTATTTTGGGATGGCCTGCCCTGCGCCCAGCAGTGCATACTGCAAAATGATCATCACAATAAATCTAGTTGCCATTCATCACCATACATAGTTAAATTTTTTTATTTTCTCATGATCAGAACATTTAAGATCTACTCTTGGGAGTTCTTTGTGGTAGTCCAGTGGTTAAGACTTTACCTTTCATTGCAGAGAGGGGAAATTTCAATCCCTGTTGGGGAGCTAAGATCTCACAGGCCTCACAGTCAAAAAACCAAAACATAAAACAGAAACAGTGTTGTAACAAATTCAATAAAGACTTAAAATAACATCCAAAAAAATGCTTAAAAAAAAAAGATCTACTCTCTTTTACGGTGTCTAAAGCACTGGAGACACAGCAGTGAAAAAAAAAAACAACAGAGAAAACACCTAGAAAAATATTAGAGCCTGGAAACTTACAAGTCTAAGCACTCACTAAGTAGAGCATAGGTTCTTTGATCTTTCCTGAGACACCTCCTGTCTGACCCTCCATTTGTGTTTATCAGACACTGAGGTCTGTGTCTCTTTGAATTAAACCCCGGTTCCACACTTCTGAGGCTTCCCTCGTGGCTCAGTGTTAAAGAATCCACCTGCCAGTGCAGGAATTGCTGGTTTGATCCCTGGGTTGGGAAGATGCCCTGGAGAAGGAAATGGCAGTCTTGCCATTCCGGTACTCTTGCCTGGGAAATCCCATAGCATGCTGTCATCCACGGGGTCCCCAAAGAGTCAAACACGACTTATCAATTAAATAACACCCACCAGCATGCTTCTTGGCTATAACCAGTCTCTCGCCATTCCCTTCAACTCCCTTGCCTCCTCATCCTGTTCGACTCAGGTGGAATCTCAACCTTCAGATCTTAGCTGCCTTTGCTTGTCTTTCTTCTCCCCTTCAGAGCTAAGCATCTTGACAGAAGAGCCTCGCTCACTGTCTGCACCCCTATTCCTGCACCCCCCTCATTCCTGCCTGCACCACCACTCATGTCAAGCCACTCATGTCAAGATTACCAGTTGAGACCCTAGAGCAGGCTCATACCTGCCACCAGTGACATCGTATTGGTGGCTTAAAAGCATCCACTGTGGACGTATTTACACCACAGAAATTGACACATATTATAAATCCAGGACTTCCCTGGTGACTCAGATGGTAATGCATCTGCCTACAATGAGGGAGACCCGGGTTCAATCCCTGGGTTGGGAAGATCTCCTGCAGAAGGAAATGGCAACCCACTCCAGTATTCTTGCCAGGAAAATCCCATAGACGGAGAAGCCTGGTAGGCTACAGTCCATGGGGTCGCAAAGAGTCAGATACGACTGAGTGACTTCACTTTCACTTTCCCCATTAAAGAGCCGGGGTTAACCATTTACCAGCACATCCCTGCCAGTCACCTTCCTGTTGCTGAGGGTGAAAGGGCACTTCCTAGACTTTCCTTACTTGGCTTTATATTCATTCGACACAGCTGACCATGCTCTCCTTTCGTAGAGGGTCTTCATCTCTGGCTTCCTAGCTGCCACTCCCGCAGTTTTCCTCTGACCTCTCTGACACCATCTTTGCCTCAGCCTCTTATGACAGGCTCTTAACTCATCTTTCAAATATTGGTGTTTTCTGAGATTCTGTCTTTTCCTATAGAAGCTTTATAGAGGATGTCTTATATTCCCATAGTTTCTACAATTATGAATTCAAAAGGTTAGCCTTACCCCTTCTTAGCCCTCCTTCCCAGACCAGTCCAACAAGTCCTGCTGATTCTGTCACCTAAATGCAAGTGTTAGTTGCTCATTTGTGTCCAGTTCTTTGCGACCCCATGGACTGTAGCCTCCCAGGCTCCTCAGGCCATGGGATTTCCCAGGCAAGAATACTGGAGCCACTTCCTTCTCCTCGGGATCTTCCCAACCCAGAGATCGAACCTGGGTTTCCTGCATTGCAGGCAGATTCTTTGCCACCTGAGCCACCAGGGAAGTCCCTCAATAGCTCTCAGATCCTCCCCTTTCCCATCTTTACTCTCTGTATGTAACCCATGCCATCATCTCCAGCTTGGGCCACGGCAATAGCTTCCTAACTGCTCTGTTCCTGCTTCCTACCCTTCTTCAGTTTGTGCTCTACATTTCAGTGACAGTGACGTTTTCACAATACAAAACTGATGACAATACCTCCTTTTGTCCCAATCTGCTGGAAATAGATCAGTGGTTTCCCGCTGATCTGAGTGTGAGATCAAAGTCCTTAGTGTGACGGCCCACATGGCATGGCTTCGGTCCTCCAGTCTCATCTCAGATCCATCTCTCTCGTCTTCTGGGCACCACTGGCTCCAGGGCACCCCGTTCGCTCTAGAAGCAGACTTTTGTACTGTATTACACCTGGTAACTCTCTCCCATTTCAACTCTCATTCATCCCTTAGACCTCAGCTCAGAAATTACTTCCTCAAGGATGTCTTCTCTTGCACTCCCAGACTTGGTTAGGTCCCCCCATTAAATATCCCCATAACACTATGTATCTATTCTTCATAGCACGTACTGCAGTTGCAATTATTTAGCATGTTATGTTTTTCACTAGATCACAAACTCCAGGGACCATTGGTTTCACTCACTCTTGGATTTCCATTACTTGGCTCAAATATGTTTTGAATGAATGAAACATAACTTGCAGATGCATACCTGAAGACTGTCCTCTGTTATGAACTTCTGATCCGCGTATCTAGTTGTCTGTTGGCAACTCCAGCCTTCCAATTGCTCAGGCCCAAAGTTCAGAGTCATTCTTGACTGTTCTGTTTTCGTCATCCACTAGGACTTAAATCACCTGCAAATCCTATCTTCAGTACATCTCTAAGCTCAGCTGGACCATACAAACCTCCTGATGGAAGAATGTAACACACCCTAGGAAGTTGTCTTGCTGCTTCACAGGAAGTGAGAAACTCTTTAGGATCTAATTTCCTCAAAAATAAATTTCAGGGACTTTCTTGATGGTTCAGTGGTTGAGAACTCACCTTACAATGCAGGCAACTCAGGTTTGATCCCTGCTTGGGGAACTAGGATCCCACATGGTGCAGAGCAACTAAGCCCGAGTACCACAACTAAGACTCAGTGCAGCCAAATAAATATTAAAAATAAATAAATTGCAAAGGGGGAAAAAGGGATGGGGGGAACCAAAGATTAAAAGATACCTAGCTATATCAACCAATTGTAGTGTGGGACCTTATTTGGATGCTGATTCAAATTGTAAAAATGATTATGACAATTACAAAATAATCCAAAATTTTAATGAATGAATTTGATATTAAGGAATATTATTTTTGAAGGTGTGATAATGGTATGGTTATATTAGAAATGCTTTTTTAAAAAAGATGTATTCTGAAATATTTACAGACAAAATAGTATGATGTCTGAGATATGCTTCAAAACAATACAGTACAGAGGGGAAGCAGGTGAGGGTATAGGCAGAACAGAATTGGCTATGAACGGTAGATTGTTGGAGTTGGATGATGGCTAGATACACTGGAGTCCACCATACTATTCTACTTCTGCATGTTTGAAATTTTTTAAAGATTAAAAACTGCCTATCCAGAATGTGACCTCGTCTGTTTTCATCGCTCCCATTTTTGTCCAGGCGACTGTCATCTCTCCTGTATGCTGTCTCAGCCTCTCATCTGATTTCCCCACCCCTACCCCCTGTCCTGTGGTCTGTTCGCTGTACTGCAGGGAGGGTGAGCCTTTAAACACATCAGACGGTTTCCTCTCTGCTTAAGCCCTGCAGTGGCTTCTCAGCTTGCTTGGACCTGTGAGTCATCTCTCTGACCTCATCTCCTAGCACTCAGCCCCTCATGGGCTCCTCCAGCCCCCACCATGGCCCTTCTGCTTTCAAACAGAAAAAGAAAAAAAGAAAACCAACAAATCACTCTTTGGCCAGACCCATGAGGCCCTTAGTGATGTGCCCTTAGCACACCTCTCTTGACTCACCACCACAAACCCCAGGCTTTGGGGGCAAAATACATTCACTCCTAGCTCTTTTTAATCAATTCTACCTGGACCTGCCCACACTAGGAAGCCCAGGCTCTGTAAGCCCCAGCTCAGTGCCAATGCTCCCTGCTCTGGTTCTGAGTCCCTAGGAGCTCAGGGCTTATTTTGTAATCATCTATTGCCTCCTTTCCTCGACTCACATTCCTTGAAGTCACAAGTTACCTCTTTTATCTCTGTAGCCGTAACCTTGACAAAATGCCAGATACTGAAAATTAAACATATTTTGAATAAATGAAATAAAAAATTTCATAAAATTCTTCTTTACAGCTTTTAAATATAACGAAGTGTCTTGTAACTGGAATAAAATACTCCTATGATTCCGAGGTGGTGCTAGTGGTTAAGAATCTTGCCAATGCTGGAGATGTAGGTTTGATCCCTGGGTTGGGAAGATATCCTGGAGAAGGAAATGGCAATTCACTCCAATATTCTTGCCTGGAAAAGTCCATGGACAGGGGAGCCTGGTGGGCTACAGTTCATGGGGCCACAGTTGGACATGACTGAACATATAATTACACAGAAAGTCATCACCTTAAAAATTATTGAAAAAGATGCTCTTGACTTCTCAGTAAAACATACTAAATAGAATTAGCTGGTATCTCAGATGTCAAGAAGGAAATAATAAAAACGTAATCTTATTTCTGCTACAAAGTTTTTCCAAATCTAAATTTGGAGTGTTTAGTTTTAAAAATTGCATACCAATTCAACTCACCTGCTCACTTGCTTGAATATTCAGGGTCAAAGGGTGCAAAATGGGGAGGGAAGAAGAAACAGAGGCGCTAAGAGGGGTTAGATTAACAGAGGCCACAATGTGGGTGTGAGTTGAGGAGTTCTCAGATACAAAGAACTTGAAATGGGAAGAATTGTTTTCCTCACAAAGAGGAACAGATGGAAACAGGGAGTGGAGCAAAATCAATCAGTCGGGAGTAAGAAAGAGGAAAGTGAGCAATAAGGATAAAAAGACCTGAAGTCATTGAAAGGATATGTACAGGGGCTTCCTTAGCTGTCCAGTGGTAAGACTTCACCTTCCAAAGCAGGGCATGTGAGTTCGATCCCTGGTCGGGGAGATAAGATCTCACATGCCTCAACGCAAAAACAAAAAAAACTATCCAAAACATAAAACAGAAGCAATACTGTAACAAATTCGATAAAGATTTTTAAAAAATGGTACACATCAAGAAAAATCTTAGAAAGAATATGTACAAACAAGACTGCTTTGTGTGATTTTATGGTTTTAATCTAGTTTCTCAACTGTTACAAATGCTTTCAATATTAATTCTGCTGTTTTGATAGATAATTAAGTTCCTTTTAGCAGACAGTAGTTACAGAATTTTTGGAGCATTTGGTTTGGGTTGCCCTTCAAATACAAAACTGATGCTGTGGACCAGCAATCAGAGCTGGACACGAGCTGTTTTCCCTGTGCTGCTGATGGGCTGTACTGCCTGAGCCTCTGGCTCTCCTTTCACATTACCCATTGTGACTAATTGCCTGCATTTGCAGATAAGTAGCTAAGGTTGACGGAGAAGGCAATGGCAACCCGCTCAACTCTTGCCTGGAAAATCCCATGGATGGAGGAACCTTGTAGGCTGCAGTCCATGGGGTCGGACACGACAGAGTGACTTCACTTTCCCTTTTCACTTTCATGCATTGGAGAAGGAAATGGCAACCCACTCCAGTGTTCTTGCCTGGAGAAGCCCAGGGATGGCGGAGCCTGGTGGGCTGCCATCTATGGGGTCGCACAGCATCGGACACAACTGAAGTGACCTAGCGGCAGCGGCAGCAGCAGCGGCAGCAGCTAAGGTTGGGAGTATGATCTGCGATGACAGATTTTTTTTTTCTTTATGTGAAAAATGGCTAGTTTACAACAGCATTTAATCATAATTTCACTCCACATTAAAAAACGTTTACAAACTTTTACAAACTGACTTCATAGCGCAATATCCTCAAATATAAGAGCAACTAAGTGCCCAAAGTATTGAGGCCTCAGTAAGAAAATCAGAGTTGAGTCCGGGGAGCTGGCCCTACTCTGGCCTCCCTACAGCTGAGAATGTGACAGCGACCATCACAAGCTGCACTACTCGGTCAGGTCTCTTCCTCACTCCCTGTTCAGTTTACATTAAGCATTTCCCTCTAAGATGCAGAGAAGGAACACAAGCGTGGGCTTTCGAGTCAGGCAGCCAAGGGTTGGGATCCTGGCTGGCTGGCTGCGGGATCTTCTCAAAGTCACTTATAAAATGCAGATAAAGAAGTCTATTTCCTAGGGTCGTTGGGAAAGGACTGAATGAGACAGACCGTGGCAAGAATGTTGCCAAATATCTGGTAGTGAAATCTGTTTTCTGTGGATGACTAGAGCAGAATACTTCCAACACTCAGGTTTATCATAAGATCAGGCCTATCCAAAGCACTTGGAGAAGGAAATGGCAACCCACTCCAGTATTCTTGCTTGGAGAATCTCATGGACTGAGGAGCCTGGTGGGCTGCAGTCCACGGGGTCACAAAGAGTCGGACACGACTGAGTGACTTTACTTACTTACTTCTATCCAAAGCACTAAATGATAACAAGATTTCAGTCTCTTTTATTCTGCTTTTTTTTAATGTCATATTCCATTTGAGTCCTAAGCATGTAAGCAGGTACCATGGAATGTAAACAAGTGAGGAAACAGAAATATACTGAATGAATCATATGTGAAACAACGCTGTGACTCATACAAATGAAATTGCTGCTTGGCTACACAACTATCCAAAGCACTAAATGATAACAAGATTTCAGTCTCTTTTATTCTGCTTTTTTTTAATGTCATATTCCATTTGAGTCCTAAGCATGTAAGCAGGTACCATGGAATGTAAACAAGTGAGGAAACAGAAATATACTGAATGAATCATATGTGAAACAACGCTGTGACTCATACAAATGAAATTGCTGCTTGGCTACACAAAAGAATTAACACTAAAATGTTTAAAAAGAGACAACATAAGAATAAGCTATTTTAATCAAGCAAAAACAAATTTATATCCATTAGTTCTAAAAATAAAATTAGACTTTTCCAACCCTTAACATCTGCATTTAATAATATCTTCTAACCAAAATACAGATGCTAAAACAGCAAATTACAATATATCTTGTACAGCATACAGTATGTTTCACTGTTCACACTTATTTTAACTCTAGTTGGTCGTTATGTACTCAATGCATAAACATCACTTTGAATAAAATTTTCACAATTAACAAAAAATGTGACAAGGCTGTCTTAAAACGGCTCTGCTATAAATTGTATAGAATATACAGAATTACAAAGTCAAGTATTTTTTATCAAAATATACACCCCTCCCTGAAACTAACACAAGCTATCAACATTTTAAACGAATAATACAATTATAGAAAATATTTGCAAAATTATTTTTTCATGTATAAATATTCTGCCATATTTACTTTGGTCTAGAATTATTAGCATACAAGTCCACTTAAAAAATATCCACATGGAAGGGCTGGGAGACATCATTACATGTAATCGTTTTATATTTAGAGTTACTTCAAATCAAAATGACTGAAATACACAGTAATTCTTGATTCATAATCCTGAGATAAATTGGTAGATCACAGGATTGCTTATTCAGTTTTCTAATTATCAATTCAAAATGATTTGCATAAGCCCTTTGTGACTATCTCGTTAACAAAATCCAAATGAATGGTTCAGGTGTACATATATACAATGTATAAAATAAAGTTGAGCTCATTTGCATTTTTCCATTTTCTTCTATTACATAATACTGTTTGTAAGTGAAAGTAGATGAACAAAAGATAAATGCAAATACAATATTGGGGTTATTTAACAACAAAGTACTACAGTATAAAAAGATCAGCTTTGATTATGTCCTTTTCTGGGTGTTTAGATGCTTTCTGGTCCACCCCAATCCATAGGAAATCTTCTTTGTGGAGACACCACAACACTTGAAGAGAGAACCCAGAGTCCTTCAAGCCATTTCTTCACAGTGGTAACCTTGCGACCTTGGGTTTCCAGCTGTCAAATCCTGTGAACACGAACGGCTGCAGGTCATCCTTGAACTGGGTTCCAATTCTGCTCATACTGGTGTTCTGGTATCAAATGGGTAAGAATGTTTTCTCTCTCCCTCCTATTCTGGCAGTTAAAAAAGTTAAAGAATCATGATTTCCAGCTTCCCAGGAACCTAGTCCATGTGACGGAATATCCTATGGGGGGTGAGATTTTGAGGGCAGTGTTGATGGTGCGGGTCAAAGAAAAAGAACATTAAACACGGAAGTGGGTTTTTAGCAAGGGGGCTGAAAGTGGCTCAGTCATGTCCGACTCTGCAACCCCATGGACTCTACAGTCCATGGAATTCTCCAGGCCAGAATACTGGAGTGGGTAGCCTTTCCCTTCTCCAGGGGATCTTCCCAACCCAGGGACTGAACCCAAGTCTCCTGCATTGCAGGTGGATTCTTTACCAGCTGAGCCACAAGGGAAGCCCAAGAATACTGGAGTGGGTAGCCTATCCCTTCTCCAGCAAATCTTCCCGACCCCGGAATTGAACCAGGGTCTCAGTTGTCTGCAAACATGAAGACAAGGCATCCGACTTGTGAATATATTCTATATATTTTTGAAGCATGTCAGTCAGTCATGGAACCTTGTCACTTCACATTCTATCTCCCCACCCTCCAAAGACAAAGCTCCATTTGAGGCAAGGAAGGTCATCACTTCCTACCCACTCAAGTCATTATTGGGTGGGGCAGGGGTGTGTGTGTTTCTGTTATCCTTTATTTTTTAAATAGTATATGCTTGTGGGCTGCAAGATTTCCAAGAAGGCTGACAATTGTAGGGATTAGGCTTTTTGTCACTTTCAAGTGCCTGGGAATTCACCACCACACATGTGCCTTGCACTTAATTTCCAAGACACTCATTCAGCGACACAGGAGATGCCAGGTTTTACTTGAACCCTTGAGAATGGTTAAATCTATCTGGAAAGACCTCCACGTCCATGGCCTTGTGATGGATGGAAGACTTCAGGGAGTTTCAGAAGAATTTGACCTCTTTCCATTTTCTGAAGTGAGGCCACTAGAAAGTAATACACAGCACAGCACAGGTAATCACAAGTAACTTCTGGGAAGGTTCTCCCCCGTGGATAAGGCATGACCTATGTTTTTTGGGACTTGAGAAGACCGGTTCTAGTAACAGCTCAGCCATAACTTCAAGAGAACAGCATTCCATCTAAAAGCATACACATGCTCTGAAGTCATACTCAAAATGCTTCCTACTGATTTTTACATCAGTTCTCATTATTTGCAGATGTATTGCTCATCATTATAATTCACTACAGGGGACATGGACAGTTAAAAAAGTTATAGTGCTTTATATCTGTATTTTACAAGGTTTGTGTTGCAGAAAAGTAGTTCTAGATAATGTATGAATGTCCTACTTGGGTTACTCATTTCGCACGTATTTTCAGCTATACTATTATTTCATATGTACCCATTAATTTAAACAATTTTTAATAGTGCAGAAGCTGGATGAGAATAATGACTGTCATAGCTCAGTTACCTTTCAACGTATTTATGAAGGTGACATTTTCATGATATCTGACCCTTATATCTCCAGTTACTAAAGACAGTTCAGCAGCCAGCTCCTCTGAGCACTCACCAGAAAGTTTTAAATTATGCTAAAATTAAACTCTTTTTTTCCTCCCACTGGCAAAAATATCACAACTGAGAACGTCATAAACTTTCACAAGACACTTGGGATACTGGAAGATTCGGCTATTTTGTTTTTGTGTACTTTGCATGAAGTTAATGCTAAAATCTAGAGAGGATATTAGGATCCTTCTTCTGCAATTTGAACAAATGAGATTTTCTTGGTTACATTTCACTCCTTCATAACTGTTAAGTGAACAAAACTAAACAGAAACAAAAGAAACAGCTAACTAAAAAAAAAAAAAAACAACCACCCACCAACTTGTATTCTCAAAGGTTTTTTTTTTTCCCCTAAGGATCTTCATTCAAAGGACATTATCAACAACGGTCTGTACATTATCCTTTTGGTCAGTGCCTTCTGAATCAATGAAATGTGGGTTCTCCGGGGGACTGGAGATCTCGTGGCCCGTGTCACCTTCCACTTTCTCCTGCTGACTGGGGCTTTTGAACAAGTGTTTCTTCTGGTGCATTCCCAGGGCGGCAGCTGTTTTGCAAATTTTGGGGCACTGGAAGCAGGCGTAGCCCTTCCCATTGTGCTCCCTGATATGCCTCTGCTCGTGATTCCTTTTCGTGGACAGATACAAAAAACTCTGAAAGCAGAACTGACAGTGGTATCGCTTTTCCCCCGTGTGGATCCTTTCGTGGATTTTGAGCGTCTCGTTCAACGTGAAGGCCTTGTTGCAGTACTGGCAGACGAACTCCTTCACGCCCAGGTGGATGCGCTCGTGCTTCTGGAGGTTGCCGTGCACCGAGAAGCACCGGCCGCAGGTCTTGCACTGGTACGGCTTTTCTCCCGTGTGGCACCGCATGTGCATCTTGAGGGTGGACGGGCTCTGAAACTGCTTGGCGCAGAGCTCGCATGCGTAAGGCCGGGCCGTGAGGTGCCGGTGGGGCCGCCCTTGGCTCCCGGCCCCTGAGGCTTTGTCTCCGTCGTCGCAGAGTTCACACTGCAGCTTAGGCATCTCTTTGTTTTCCTCCTCCTCGAAGGCCTTCTCCTGCGGAGCCTTGCCCACCGCGCAGTCCAGGTCGGCCGGGTATCTACCCTTAGCGCTCGGGCTCCTGTTTTCGTGCTCCTTCCTCCAGCTGGCCTTCTTCATCTTTCTCAACTGTCTGGATTTCTTCTTGGGTTTGTAGTTGTAGTACGGGCGCCACGGTTTGTCCGTGGAATCCTGGTCACTGGCATCGTCAAACATCTCGTTCATCTCCATGCACTCGGACTGGCAGAGCCCGAGAGGGTTGTCTCCACCGGCTTCCGGGTCGCTCCCCTGGGGCAGCGTCTCCTCCGGCGTTTGATACTTGGGTCTCCGCCCTCTCTTATAGAACAGTTTAGAGCCGAGGATGTGCCTCTTCACAATGGCTTCATTCCCGATTTTCACCGTTATTTGACAAAGGGGTGCGACGCTGCTGTTTGTGGAGGTTCCCGGGAGAGCGGGCTTTGCGATGTAGGTTTCAATTTTACTCGTTTCTTTCATGGTATTTGTAGTTTTGCCCAGTGAGCCTCCAGGATCAGCAGTGAATCTGGTCTCCTCTGGTATTTCTCCCCTGCTACATGGGCCGGCTTTCTTTTTCTCCTTCATGCTCTTGGGTCTGCTGACGGCCCTCCCAACTTTGTCTGGCTCGGCGGGCTTGCCATCCTCTTTTGGAGTCTGACTGACAGTCTGGTCTGAAGGGGCTCCTCTGGGGTTGCGGCTGGTCATGGCAGCAACAGCATTGCTGTGCACTATCACCGATGAAAACTGGCTGCTGTGCACGATGACCGAGGGGGCTGAGCCACTGTAGCTGATCACAGAGGTGGAGTTCTCACTGCCGTTACTCACGGCCAAAACAGGCACATCCCCTGCCCGGGGGTCCGAACTGACAGCATTTTCAGCGGAAGAAACCGACACCTCCGTGGAATAAAAGTTATTGTCCATATCCACTTTTAACTCTCCCCTCTCGCCCCATTTGGTACCCTCTGCGTTTTGTATACTGGCTGAAGTGGGCACGTCCTGACGTGCTGGTGTTTCCAATGGGATGGCTGGACTGTTGGTCAAGGTGTTTACACTGTCCTGGAAATGCAGAGTAGGTAATTCAGAGCTGTGTGGATTCTGAATAACATAGGGACCAGGTGCAGGCTCATTCAGCTGACTGTTTTCTCGAGCATTTTCATAGGAAGAATGTCGGTAGCTCTTGTAAGGAGCCCTCTTGCATTTCATGGGCAGGAGCCTGTAAAGTTTATATGGATAGACACTAGGCTTCAAGCCTCCATTTGCTGTTTTTTTACTGATGGAAAGTCTATGATCAATGGCATGGAAAGACTTCTGGTGGTTTTTGAGTATATAGTAGGTCATGAATGTCTCCAGGCAGAAAATGCACTGATACCGCCTTTCCCCGGTGTGCCAAATCTCGTGTCTTGTCCTGTACTCAGCCAACGCAAACACTTTGTTGCAGTAATGGCAAGGATATGTTCTCCTCCAGGAGTGAACATTTGCATGTCTTCGGAGGCTGGATAAAGTCACATAACTGCGTTTGCACACCACGCAGCTGTAGAGCATTTGCCCATTAACAAATTTAACCATGTGTTCTGTTTCTGGCAGCGTACTCCCGGGACTGGAAAAGTCACCAATCCTATTCTCAGCTAATAAAGGTTCTGGGCCTGTGAATGAACTTCCGTTCTGCCCGATGGTGGGATAGTTTTCTAAGAAGCGCTGATTCCCTCCAGGAGCGGGCATGTGGCTTGACCTCATGCAGATCTGCTCGTGCCGATCCAGCCTGTTGAGGGTGCTGAACTGCTTGTTGCAGTGCCTGCATACCAAGGGCTCCTGGGTCGGCTTGTGAAGCTGCATGTGGGCGCTGAGCAAAGTGCTGCTCTCGAAAGATTTGGAACAACAGCTGCAGTTGTAAACGAGAGGCGGCACCTCGGCGGCTGGCGGCCCAGGGACATCAGAGGATTTATTTTCCTCCGTCCTGGGAAATTGGACCTCTCCTTCGTTGTGGCTGGGAGATTTTGAAAGGGAAAGAACTGCAGCTGGCTGCGGACTTTCTTCTTGACGCACCTCCAAGTTGCTTGCTGGAGGGGGTGGTATATTTTCTGGAGCGGAATCTGATTCCTGGGGTACGGAGAGTGTCTTTGGCTTTCGGCATGTTTTCGGTTTTGCTGCAACAGCCTCAGAGTTCTCCTTCCCTGTTTTCGCAGGTGAACTACTGTCCTGTTCCCGGGCAGGCTGACTTCTGTAAGCCTCAGCCACGGAAGACACGGCAGACACGGCGTAGGAGTGCTCGGCGAGGGTGCGCACGGGCTCCACCTCGTGGCAGACGTCAGTCCTCTCCAGGCAGAGGCTGGTGTTTCTCATGGAGTCGGAGACCTTTTTGAAACTTGCTCTCAAGTCCAGTGGAGAGAACATGTTATTACTGTTTTCTGTTTCGATGATGGAAAATGCATTTGTGATCCTTGGCCCATTAGTGATGGCTGGTTCTTCATGCCTTTTTTCATTTTTTTCTTCCTTAACCACTCCTTTCTCGGTAATGCAGAATACATAGGGACCCGGAGAATTGGAGAAGTTGCGATCAGTAAGATCTTCCAAGAAGGATATTCCCAGCTTTTTCCCAGCAGCTGCGAGATCAGTGACAGTTTCCTGTCTCTTGACGACAACTGTGGAGCTGTAGATATAATTGAGAATTTCTGTAAACACTTCAGCTTTGAGATCATCCAGCTCCAGGACGTGGCTGGAAATACAGATGGTATGGCTCCAAAAGATGTTTTTGAAATAAAGGCTTGAAGCAGCCAGGACATTGCTGTGGGCTTTAAACTTGGTGTCTTCCACAATGATAGTGACATCACAGAGAATGCCCCGAATGCGCTGCTCATTTAGGATGGAGAGCACTGTGTCGCTGTGTAAGTTGTCCTTGAGGTCCCTGGAAAGGGACATGACTGTCATCTAAAAGAAGAGGAGAGACGTGGTCAGAGATAAAGGTCCTTCCACAAGGAGCTCTTTGGTTTATAGGCTATTTTTGATTTCTTTACAAAACTTACTTTTTCTATGGAAACACAGGGTTTTGTAGTCTTTGTTTCTTTTTAATTTCATTTTGTTGTTGCTCCAAAGACTTGGAGTCAACCTTAGAAGCTTAATCTTTATCTTGCCCCAGCCTGCTTCTCATACCATTGCTCACAGTTGTTATAGTTGGAAATCCTCCCAGAACTTTTTCTCTGACTTTCTCCGCAGTTGTAGGCTATGTATACATGTCCAAATTTGGCGGGGGTCGGTGGGGGGGGTCCCTGATAAATGTTAAGGGTCTCATCATCACTCAGGGCTGCTGTGTTGAATTCTTAGAATCAGGCAATGTCATGGTCCCATCACAAGACTCCTGTCTGTTTCTGATGATCCACCCTAATGATTTGATCCAAACACAGCCTGCAATGCCGGAGACCTTGGTTCGATTCCTGGGTTGGGAAGATTCACTGCAGAAGGGATAGGCTACCCAGTCCAGTATTCTTGGGCTTCCCTTGTGGCTTAGCTGGTAAAGAATCTGCCTGCAATGAGGGAGACCTGAGTTCTACCCCTGTGTTGGGAAGATCCCCTGGAGAAGGGAAAGGTTACCCACTCCAGTATTCTGGCCTGGAGAATCCCATAGACTGTATAGTCCATGGGGTCACAAAGAATCAGACACGACTGAGTGACTTTCACTTTCACCTTACTTCGTGAAGCAAGAAAATTATTTTTTTTAAGTTTTCCTTTTCCTTACTAAGCAGTGTGTGTGTGTGCATGCGCGTGCACACACGCGTGCACGTGCCCTCAGTCGTGTCTGACTCTTTGTGACCCCAAGGACTGTAGCCTGCCATGTTCCTCTGTCCATGGGATTTCCCACACAAGAATACTGGAGTGGGTTGCCCTTTTCTGCTCCAGAGGATCTTCCCCACCCAGGGTCTCCTGCATTGCAGGTGGAGGCTTTACTGCTGAGCCACTGGGGAAGCTAAAGCAAGCAGTATCTGTAACTAAAGGTATTGGCTGCTCAGGGAAGAAGCAAGAACTGGAGGAATCATTGCTCATTTGTGGCTCTGAAGGGTCTCTCAGTGGAAAGTCTTGGTCTGTGTGACTGAGTCTGACCACCAGGGGCCCCCCTGCCCTCTGCACTACTGGCCCATATGGGGACCCATCTCATTCCTCTGATTTCCCTTTTATCATAGCCATAGTAGACTGGGGTATTCACAAATAACTCTGCGAGGTACTAAAGGCAACCAAAATGGAAACATAACACAAAACCAGAGAAGTATGTTTCTGAGTTTATAATACTGTCTAGTCACAGGTTCTTAAATTAGCACAATTTAAAGGCACGGTGGCTCTTGCTCTGGTCTGAGGATCCCCCTCCTGTTGTACTCAGGTCTTATTCTCTATGTTCTATAATGAGCCTGGGTTGGCCAGAGCCTACCCACTACTGTTCTAGTGAGGGACAGTTCAAAGCACCAGCTTTCATGGTCACCTACGGTAAAAAATACATGCTGCATAGACAGGGACTCGAGACAAAAGTGAAACTAAAACTTACCCTTAAGAGGTGTGATGCTGTCTGTCCTGTTCTACTATCTTTCACTTAAAAAATGCCAACGGCAACTCACCAAACTAATTTCACTGTATACTAAGAGATCACTCCTGCACTTAAACTGTCGTGCCCTGGCCAAAACACCCGCTCAGGTCTAAAAGACATACTATCCAGCTGCTGTTCATCAAGTCTCTCTCTCTGATCAAGCAATGTTCAGACAGCCCATACAGCTTGCCGCTCTTTAACTTCCAGTGGCCGTGTCTTCCTAGCACTGGAGTAAAACGTTTAGCTCATGGCATTCATTCAGTTGGAAAGACCAGATGGCCACATTAAAGCCTCTCTTTTTACCTTTTTGTAAAGCAATTATGAGCTGTCCCCATTATCTTATTTAGTGTCCTTTATACAAGAATCCATTTGATACCTTCTTTTATCTCATTCAGCCACTGGAAAAAGTGCATTTCTACTAACAAATTCTTCATTAACCAGATAATGAGAACAATGCACTCACCACGTCTCTTTTTTAATTCTTGAAATGAGGAAACTTAGAACTAACGTTCACCGTTGACTGTTGTAGCCGCCGTGAGCCTGGCTCTCTGGTGTGACCACTGTCCCACTTTATTTAAACAGTGATAGCTCCTCTACTCTTGTTCTACCTGCCTTTGCCTGTAACCTCCCACGAATCTTTGCCAAGGATGTGGGGGACTATATCTTTAAATAAAATTAAATAAAAAGGAATCTTTATGGCCCCCTCTGTATCCCTGAAGAGAGAAAGGGTCACCCTGAACGGACTGCCAGAGTCTATCCTTCACTGGCTTACACAGATCACTGGCCTACCTACTTGGCAGGTGCCTCTGTGGTCTTCCGTGAGGTCTCTGCTTTGGGCCCCTGGGGGACCTACTTTCTCTCCCTTCTCATATCTTCTTCTCCGGTTTGGAAGGGTCGTGTGTGCTCAGCCGCTCGGTCACGTCTGACTCTTTTCAGCCCTATGGATTGTGGACCGCCAGCCTCCTCTGTCCACTGGATTTTTCAGGCAAGAATACTGGAGTGGGTTGCTATTTCCTCCTCCAGGGGATCTTCCCGACCCAGGACTCGAACCTCATGTCTCCTGCACTGGCAGGTGGATTCTTTACCACTAGCACCACCTGGGAAGCTTGAAACGGTCAGACCAGATCATACCAGGCTCTAGTGGACTCCCCACAGCAAGTTTTATATTGCAAGTACTAGTTATCATTTAAAGTTATCATTAGATTTGAGTTAAATCACTCAGGATCACTGAGGCTTCAGCACATGGAGAGGATTAGAGGGAGGACAGCCGGTTGCAAACCAGCTAGTCAGGCCATCCTCTAGCCCAGGTAAGAATTAATCCATCCACCCCAGACAGTGTGAGAGCCTGGGAAGGAGTAGATGGCCTCAGCCCCCCTAAAAAGGTGAGATGGGGAGAGTTAGTATGTGGATTCATAATTTAATTCTCTTGACCATTATTTCTTGAATATTGGCTGAGTGCTATAGGAAGATAAGAGTTCATTTCTCCTTGGAACAGAGAGTTACTGAATACCTACTTTATGCTCTGGGACAGAAGTTCTCAAACCTGGCTATGCATCTGAATCACCTGGGAAGCTTTAATATAGTACAGCATTTACAGAGTCCCCCTGCCGAGATTCTTGTTTGGAACAGCTGAGGTGAGACCCTGGAACCTATATATATTTTTGTACCTTATTTAGCGAGTAAAGAACATTCTATTTGTCCCTGTGACAACAAATTTGAAAGGCACAAGAGTAAACACTGAAGAATCTTGTCTCAGAGGATATTCATGTGGTTTTTACCCACCAGCCAGAACCAGGTCTGCGGGCTGACACTAAAATCCAGCACCGTTACAGACACAAAAATTCTGCCCCCAGAGGTCTGCAGTATAGCAAGGAAGGTAAGATGGGTTCACACGATGCTGTAAAGCCAAGATTCCCAGTGAAGGTGCAGGATCAGGAGTGCTGGGACAAAGAGAAGGGGGCAGGGGCCCCAGGATGGGGGCGAGGGAAGGCAGGAGAGCCTCGCCAAACCCCCTTTCGGGGAGAGGTGACACTGACTTCAGCTCTGCCTGCTGAAGTGGACAAAGCTGAGGGACACGAAGCTCGGTCAGAACGAGGCACAGCTGAGTTTCATGCCCTCAAAAAGCCGGTCATCAAGGAGCCCGTGTCACAGTTCGGAACAAAGCATCCAAATCCATAAATGCAAGGTGAAAAGGCAGTGACAGTTGTCGAAGATGCCATTTCAAGTCATATTCTACATGTCCGATGTGCACTGAGTTTGAAGTCTGAAGACCAGAGGGGACCCACTGTGGTGTCTGATACAGGTAGCATTTGGACCATGTTTTTGGAAAGAAAAAAAAAAGTTGATGTCAAAGAACAGTAAGATTGAACATAAAAATCAACGTGTCTTTTCTTGAGAAACAGGAAGACTGGACAACAGCGGGGCTGCTGCCTGCCTGGCAACCGAGCAGCTGCGTCCCCGCGTCACTGCCACCTGCAGGCGCGGGCTGCCTTTCCCAGCGCTCACTGCCCAGCGGCTTCTCCCCGCACCCAGCCCAGCCTGGCCCCGTTAGCCAGTTTGGTTTGTGCAACTGACGAGAACATGAAGTAAAATCACATTGGACCCAGAGTTCTGAACAGTCATCCTGACTTTAAGGATATCCCTAAAGTTAGAATTCAGACTTAAACGAGTTCAGCGGGGAGGCAGTCATTCCCACCAAAAATAGTATTCTTTGACTTAAAAAAAAAAAAGTGATCTCCTCTGGTATATTTCTTCATTGACAGTAAGTGAAAACAGAAGTCTTAGGGGTTCTTGCCAATGGAAAGCCCACAACAGACTTCAGAAAAAAGAAATAGAAGCTGGAAAGCAGATGAGATTAAGTTTATATGTAATATTCTGAAACACGTACTAAAAAGCAAGTTTTGTATAATATATCTATTATTTTCAGTAGTATCACCAAGATGGAATAAATAAGCATGAAAAATGTCATTGTTACAAAATTTTTGGTGAGCCAATATTTTGAAACAATAAATCAATCTGTAATTAGATAACTGTGATCATCTGATTTATGTTACTATTTTTCTGAGTTTTTTAGCTGTAAAGCTTTTAACATACACCTTCTAAACACACAAATACATGTATGTATATATCCACATGCACATACCAATAGATCTATGATTATATAAATACATGAACATGTGCTAGTGGAAACAGATTTTATAAGCACAATAAATATCACGAATATATAATTCAGCATCTAAAACAACAAGACACTTGAGAGAGAGAAGGGGATAAGGCTAATAACTGTGCCAGATAAACAGGTATACATGGGGACTATATCCTGGGAAATGAGGATGAAGGGTCATCCTGTATTTATATATATACATAAATACACATATCTATATAAACTAAATATAAAATTCTACATTATAATTACATGTGTATATTGAGATAAAAGTATACTTTGTAAGTATTTAAAATGCTTTTAAGAATTTTATAAATATATGATAAACATACTTTATAATTATACTTCATACCAGGGCCATTGGGAAATTCTACTTAATTAGCATATGTAGAATCTGCTGCTGCCTTTGTCTCCTGCATTATTCCAACCTTATATAATACATTCACATTATGTAAGGATGGGCACTTAAGATGCTTTTGATGATTAAAATGACTTTTCTTTTTTTTAATTAATTTTTATTGGAGTATAGTTGCTTTACAATGTTATGTTAGTTTCTACTCTTCAGCAAAGTGAATCAGCTGTATGTTGACATTTATCCCCCCTTTGCTGGATCTCCTTCCTCTTTAGGTCACCACAGAGCACCGAATTGCCTTCTCTGGGCTGGACAGTAGGTTCTTATCAGTTATCTATATATTACATATACATACTATCAATAGTGTAAATATATTAATTCTAATCTCCCAATTCATCCCACCCCACCTAAAATGACTTCTTCACTTACTTATAGAGTTAACTAGTATTAAAAAAGTTAAAAAAATATATATATGCTGATGGTAAAATATGTAAATAGTGCAGAAGCGGATTAAGGTACAAAGCAGAAGGCCCCTCCTCCCTGCCAGGCTCAACTCCACTCCATTATACGCACAACAACTCACACACTCCATACACGAGTTCTCTTCTTTTAACTCAGAAAGATTTCTACATTCTGCCTGTATGAAGCTTTAGAAGAAAAACTGCATTTCCTCTGAGGCTCTTCCATCCTCACCCCTCAATTCCTGTAATTTACTCATCTCAGGTGATATCTCCTTCGGTCAGCCTCCCTCCTCATGAATTTCCAGCCTGGGGTTCCAACCTTTACTGTTGCATGCAATATTGTGCATTTGTACACATTTCTATCCTTCCTATTTGCTCCTTGAGTTTAGGGACAGTCTTGGTACCAATACATTGTTGATTCTGACAATAAGTGAGCACGGAGACATTGGCTCCTCAGGCCCCGAGCAGCAAATGGCTTAAATAACATACTGTACTTAGAAAGCTTCCTGATTTAAAGCTTTAAAAAATCAGACCTGGGTGAACCCAAATTCTACTCAAGAGAAAGCAAAATTACTAGGAAAATAAAAATAAATTCCTGTTCCTTTTTTTCTTTCCTAGTTTCATTGTAACCTGGAGGGTTCTCAAAGTATGTTTCATGGATCTCTGGGTCTCCCAAGACCCTTTCAGCAAGTTCTTGAGGTCAAAACTATTTTCATAACCACACTGTCATGTGTCTTTTTTACTGTGTGAACATGTACACTAATGGTACAAAACCAAAGATGGGGAAGACTTCTACAACCTTAGCAGATATCAAGCCAGTAACACTTGGATTTAGGAGTAATTATCATTTTATTAAATCTGGACCCTTGAATATACATCTATTATTGTGTGTAAAATAGGAAGGGCACATAAAACACTTCTGCTGCATAATGAAAAATGATGACTGCCTTAAGAAAAAGCGTTCGGTGTTTCCTAGAGCTCTGAGTCAAACTTACCAATTTTTTTTTCATGGAACATCATTTTTACTTGAAAAAAATTACTGATAAGATAAACCATGGCTATTCAGATTTGGGTACTTAGGCAAACATTTTCTTGAAAATGAAATAAGTGAGTCTGTCATTTCAAGGAAGCAGCCATTTTGTTGCCAGTAATAAAATCAGACTGGAGCAAAAAACAGAATTTTGGGAAACTTGTGTCTACCACAATGAGCTCAACACTCCTCAATACATAATGACTTTGATGATGATGTTGGTGGTGACGTTGATGGAAGTGATTTTTGGATACTGAGTAATGAATTTGGAAGATATACGTGGCTCAGTGAACCAATATTTTCCAAATGACTACTGCATATTACCAAAAAAAATCATGCATGAGCTAAAAGGTGTAACAGAGAGCCATATATTTACATGTAACAAACTGCAGAAAGTTCACTGATACGGATTCCATGTTGCAATTAACCTTTAAGAAAGTCCTACTGGTAGATACTGTTGTAGCATCAAAGAATATCCACAACTAACTAAAAAGGTTATTAAAAAAAAAACCAAAAAACTTCCCTTTTCCAATACCTGGCTGTGTGAGGCTGGATTTTTTTCATATAGTTCAACTAAAACAACACATTGCAGCTGAATCCAGAAGCAGATTTGAAAAACCAGCTATCTTTCTATTAAGTCAGATAGAAAAGATATAGTATTAACCTTTGAACAGTACAGGTTCGAACTGCTTAGATCCACTTGTACACAGATATTTTTCACTAAATATGTACTACAGTGCTACATGATCCACAGTTGGCTGAACCCACAGATGCAGAACTGGAGGAAGGGATACAGAGGAGGGGAGATTTTGTGGATTTTTGACCCAGTGGAAAGTCTGTGCTGTATCTAACACCTGTGTTGTTCAAGGGTCAACCATATTTGAAAAAAATAACACCACTCTTCTCACTAATTTTTGCTTTAGAAAACAGTTATTTAAAAAATAAAAATGTATCATCTTACCATGTAATTGGGTTTATCGTAGTCAATTTTTGCAAGTTAACAAATAGTTTTTAAATTCTCCTTTCTGGGAATAAAAAGTTTGAGAACCACTGCTTGAAACAGTAAGAAAATATTCAAAATCGTATTTAAATAAATGACTCAGAAATTATTTTACTCAATAAAATGAATCACATGTAAGACAAAATGAATGAAAGTGTGCTAAAATCAAGGCAGAAATGCCCAGGCGTCAGGAGAAACCAAGGCACAGAGAAACACAGATAGACACGCCACGGCCACACAGATGCATACACACACTCTGTAACTGCCTTTAATTTTCCAGGCCGGAAGTGACTGCTACCTATCACTTGAGTGTGAGCATGGCTGTAAAACCAGGTGGACCAATAGTCCCTTCACACTACAGTCAAGTAAAAACTGCTCCTTGATTTGCTGCCTATATTGTTTATACAACGTATCATTGCTTGAATCTTTGCCTTCAAGTCTCAAAGCCTGGCTTGGTCATAGCATTCTGTTTGCCCTTAGAGTCTATCCATTCATCTACTAAATTAGCCCCTCCTCCCCATTATATCCTGGATACCTGTTCTGGGTTTGAACTGGAAAACAATTCTTGGCAATGGTCTGAGCAACTAATTCCTAGTATTTCCAGCCTAATTAAATCTTCCCTTCCCCAAGTAGACAAGGCAATTTTACTAAAGCACAGAGAAGTCAAAAACTTAAAATGATAGTTTCCATAAAATTTTTAACTCTCCCAATGTAAGCACCCTCCCCCCAAAAAAATCTTGAAAAACCTCTTTAAATTGTTTAACCAGTGTAACTATTATGTAACTTTATAGAGCTTGTTAATAAAATCTGTACTTTTATTAGCAAGTCTTTAAGACATCACAGATGGAGAGTGAAGTAATCCTGTCCAGTCTGCATTCTTAGTGAGAACTTGATGTCACTTACTCAAGGGCACACTCCAGGGCCAGACTGAACCCCATTTGTCTGTATCTTCTGATCAGAGGAAAATGCCAGGCGCCCTCTCGCCAGCACCTTGGCCACTCAATTCCCTACATACATAGAAATGAAACTGAATCAACGGAGCCACTTTCTCCTCTTTCTACTGCCATGCTTCTATAAAAAGACACTTGGAAATAAAACCCAACTAAAAAAAGAACACACTGCATTAGGATACTGACCTGGAATCACGCACAAGTCAAACTCACAATCTATTCGGGGCCAGTGCGAGACCCATATTGAAGCAGAATCTACTGCGTGGACCTGCTATTCTCTGCGGAAAGTGTTCTGACAAAGGACACCACTTTGGTGATCCGGGTCCACATCCCACACACATCTTTGCAGTGCCTTTTCTCACAGTCACGTTGGGTGACTACGTCAGACCTCCTCACGTGACGGGGTCTTAGAAACACATGCATCAGATCTCGGAAACAGATTACAAAACAGAAGCCCTTTATGGAGTTCAGCGACGTCTAAGAAAAGGAAAATCCTCTCACGTTGCCTTCTAAATGCAGCCCGAAAGGAGCAGAGAAGAGCTGCATTTATCAGATTTTCACGCATTTAAGCTATCAGATTCAAGAAGGTGTAGCATGACAAGGGAGGTCTGTTTTTCATCTGAAATTCAGGTGGCTGGAAAAGGTAACATCAGGAAACTGCTGGAGTCCACTCAACAGGGAGGCAGCTTGGCTTGAGCCACCTTTCTTGAATATATTGTTCTGAAAAAGTAAACATCTGCTCTCCAGACTTGTAGTTGCGTGCATATAGATTGTGAGAACGAGTATTATCAGATTCACAAGTGACGCAACGTGCCCAGTTAAATAGTTCAGCTTGCTTGTTTGGAAAGATGAAAGGGGGAAAAGGTCCTTTGTTTCTCTCTCTCTCTCTCTTTTTTTTTTCTTTTTTATCCTTTTTGAAACACAGCAGTGTTGAGAGGAGGTAGCCCTTGGGTTCATCTCACGATTGAGCTTGCCCGGATACCTGCTTGCTTAAGAAAGCTGGCAAGTGTGCTTGGAGACTCATATCTCTAAAGCCCTGAAGTGCTGCCTCCGTTTCTTGTCCTACAAAATTTCACTGACATTTAGAGGTGCTAATGTGAAAAGGGATTTTAAAAGTCTGAATGCTGTGGAAAGTGAGTTACCACAATGACCAGGACAGGGGTACCATCCCCTGGAACTTCTCATTTTATGGGTGAACGTATGATCTAGAGTTGGTTTCAAAAGCCAAATAACTTTTTCTTAAAGGCCTACCTGATTAAATAGCCCCATTCCTCTCAGTTGACTGTGACCTGTCAGGGAGGATGGAGGGAAGAACTATTATACATTCTAGCTTCTGAGCAAAAATGAACTTTCCTGCTCATTGCAAGATGGATTATCCTAAAAAAAGGACAGAGACCAACTGCTGCATGGTGTTAAAACTATCTAAATCCACCTGCCATTGCACCCTTGTTCTCTACCCCTAGATCCCTGCACCCCAGCTTTCTAGGGACTCCTGCAAGACAATGAATCAGTTTGCATGGACTCTTTCTGGAGGAACCAGGTAATGCACGTGAAAAGCAGCAAGCACAGTGCTCAGCACACAGCAGAGGTTCAAAGCATACAGGTGAGAATCAGCTTGAGAACTGACTCGCAGTCCTGTGTCCTGCTCGCCAGTGACTGAACAGAACCACTTAGGCATGCAATGCGTAGGGTAGTCTTTTAACTGCACGAAGGAGATCAAGTCAGGCCCTGCCTAGAGCCCTTCAGTGGCTATCCCCAGATGTTAGGGTGGAACAAAGACCCCTTGCTGTGGCCTGTGAGGCCCTGCACTGTCCATGGGTCCCAGCCACTATTCCCAGACCCCCACCCCCTCTGCCCACACTCTGTGCTCACACTCAGTCCTCCCTTTGCTGCCAGTCTCTCCCGGCCCAATTCCAGTCCTGCCCAGGGGGCTGGCTCACCCCTGCTAAGGCCCAGCTCAAATGTCAACTCCGAGGGCCCACCCCATCTCTCTGTTTGCTTCTGCCTCTACTTGCCCTCACATCACCTTCATGCTACACACTTCAACCTGCAATTATCACAAGCATTTGCCTGCTTGTTCACTGTCCACTTTGTCTACCAGAAAGTAAACTTCAGGAGGAAAAGGACCTTATCCGTCCCGTTCACGGCTGGGTCTCCAGGCCACAGGGCACAGCAGGCACTTGGGAACTGTTTGAAAGAACAGAGACTCACCCTGATGAAAAGAGCCACCCACACTCCTGGCCCCACTTATCTGCTCTGCTTTTTCTTTTCCACAGCACTCACAGCATCCCCATACACTGCAGAATTTACTCATTATTGACTGTCCATCTGTCTGCTAGAAATTTAAGCATCACGAGGACAGATATCTCTGATTTTCTGCACTGATGTATCGTAGGCACCTAGAACAGTGCCTGATACATCGCAGGCCCTCAAAATATTCATGTACTACATGAACAATCTGTACTATAAACAGATACATGGTCCTAAATCAGTATTATGTATGGATAGGCACTGTATATACTTCGAATTACAAGGTTCATCTATGTGAATTTCCCCAAGCAATTTTGAATAAAACTGCTTTCATCTGATACATTTCAGGTTGTAAAGCACTTCACATATTAATCTATCTAATCCCCTTCATAATCCCGTGAGGCAGACACACAAAATGGAGACACTACTACCAACTCAGGGTTAAATGCATTAACAGAGTCAGTGCTCACCACACAGAAGCTGCTAATCTCAGGCCCACGGTACAGAGGTGGAAACGAAACCCAGGGCACTGCCTCACTCCCAGCAGAGTGGTAACTGCTGGTGCGCGCAGCGCCCAGCCCCCCGCAGGCTACTGCGTCAGGCACGGGCAGAGCAGGAGGGAAGTCGGAGCAGCTGACTCGCCATCTCCGAGCACAAGATGGCTCTGCACCAAGCCCAGGCTGCAGGCGGGTGGTGCAGGCTCACACCGGAGAAGCGCGAGGCAGGGAACAGACCCGGTGGACTCCAAGAGCTAGGGCTGGTGGACGGGCGCGGGTAGCCTGCCTGGGCCCCACACCCAGAAGTCACTGAAAAATGCTGCCTGACATGAAGCAGAGTGTGCCAGAGGGGTCCCCTGAAAAGCCAGCTGGGGCCTGGAGCTCAGGCAAGCCGACCCGTGGCCATGGCTGGTAGTTACCAGGGCAACCTGCGCACTGCCAGAGGATGAGCTTCAGGCCTGGGACCTATCACGGCTTCCCCGGGTGTACCGCAATGGGACACAAGGCAACTTCAAGGTGCCAGCTGAACACACAGGCAGTCAGCATCTGCCCCACAGCCCAGAATTTACTGAACAGCCGAGGTTTTTACACTACACTCACATGTAGCCAACTTAAGATTTTTAGTATTAAAAAAAAAAGTTGATTTTTAAAAGTTTGTTGCCAGCTCCAAGGATGTGGACTGAATCCATCAGGAAGATGAGTTTTCATGTGCCTCCCCCCATCCCCCACTTGAGTATTTAGACTTGTCCTTTCATTACAGGCCTGTGGATGATACAATCTCAGGGATCATGAGACTCCGGCTGGGGACCTGTCAGTCGGGATAAAGCATGAGACGAGTGGCAATAAAGCATCAGGGGAGGGTTAGGGGAAGAGAAACTGTGGGGTGGGGCTGCCTTTGGGAGGGAGCCTTTGCATGACAGTGAAAAGAATCTCCTGGCCAACACGGATCTGAGACACGGTTAGTGAGGCTCCTTAGAACCCTGAACCCAAATTCCAGTATCTTTACCAAGGCTTAGAAGGTCTCTGTGATTTGACCTCATTTCCTGCCACTCTCGGAGAAGACAATGGCACCCCACTCCAGTACTCTTGCCTGGAAAATCCCATGGATGGAGGAGCCTGGTAGGCTGCAGTCCATGAGGTTGCTAAGAGTCGGACACGATTGAGTGACTTCACTTTGACTTTTCACTTCTATGCATTGGAGAAGGAAATGGCAACCCACTCCAGTGTTCTTGCCTGAAGAATCCCAGGGACGGGGGAGCCTGGTGGGCTGCCGTCTATGGGGTCGCAGAGTCGGACACGACTGAAGTGACTTAGCAGCAGCCTGCCACTCTAACCCACACCAGCCCTCCTTCTGTTCCTTGAATATGCCGAGGATCTTCCCACCTCAGGGCCTCTGCACATGCGGCTTCTGAAGCCAGCCCAGGCAGCAGCCTATCCTGGTCTCTATCCAACAATCCATTACCCCTCAATCAGGTTTACCTGTCCTATACTCCTCAGCAGACTCTTCTTTCATAGTACATACTATGGTTATAGGCTTCCCAGGTGGAGCTAGTGGTAAAGAACCTGCCTGCAACGCAGGAGACACGTTCTTGATCCCTTGGTAGGGAAGAGCCCCTGGAGGAGGGCATGACAACCCACTCCCGTACTCTTCCCTGGAGAATCCCATGGACAGAGGAGCCTGGAGGGCTACAGTCCATAGGCTCACCAAGAGTCAGACATGACTGAAGCAACTTAGCATGCACACACGCACTATGGTTGCAGTTAAGTATTATTTGATAAATGTGTGCTTTACTACAAGCGTATGAATTCTGTGAAGGCTGAAACTATTTACCACAGTTTCCCCTAGCTCTCAGCACCACACTTGGCACATAACACACTGATAAACTTTTATGAAATAAATGCAAAAACAAAAAACACCCAGACAATAAGCTCTCTAGAGCCCACCATACCTGGCACTGTTAACCAGGCTTTCTGGAGCCAGAGTTAGGTCAACACGAACTGCCCTACTACTTGTCACTGATGCTAAAAGGTTGAACATTAAAAAATCAACAAGTCTGACACCGTAAATGAAAAAACAACACACACACACAAAATCAACTCTGCTGGCCTAAAACTAGAGCTGCATAAGACAAGCGAGGGCTGTCCACTGCCATAGTTATTACTGCTCACACAAGTTACAACAATGAAACACAGGTCTGAAGCACCAAAAAACTGCTTACTATTATTGCTTTGGCTCAAAGAAAGGAAAAGAGTATTTCTTCAAGCTCTAATGACGTGCTTTGTTCTGTTAAAGACAAAACCACAGGCCCAAAATGGAGCTGCTTGTGCTATGCCTCATGTCATCAAACTGGAACTTACTTAAGAGTTTTGGCTCTCTCTGCAATGCAATCCTAGATATCAGCGTAAATCAGGAATAGACTGATAAGCATTACTTAGGTAGTCTGCCTGACAATCCCTGTCACCCCCCTATAAGGAAAGGAACCTTGCAATAACCAACCCACCTTTTTGCCTAGTATAATTTCCTTGTTCGGTTCCCTTCTGCCAATAAAACCTCTTACCTTGTGTAGCTCTCTGGAGCTCCACTCTGTCTGCTGGATTGGATGTTGCCTGACTCAGGAGTCACTAAATAAAACCAGTAAGATCTTTAAAATGTACTCAGTTGAATTTCGTCCTTTTGTCCTTAGCTCAACATTCAGAAAACGAAGATCATGGCATCCGGTCCCATCACTTCATGGGAAATAGATGGGGAAACAGTGGAAACAGTGTCAGACTTTTTTTGGGGAGCTCCAAAATCACTGCAGATGGTGACTGCAGCCATGAAATTAAAAGACACTTACTCCTTGGAAGAAAAGTTATGACCAACCTAGATAGCATATTCAAAAGCAGAGACATTACTTTGCCATCAAAGGTCCGTCTAGTCTAGGCTATGGTTTTTCCTGTGGTCATGTATGGATGTGAGAGTTGGACTGTGAAGAAAGCTGAGCACCAGAGAATCGATGCTTTTGAACTGTGGTGTTGGAGAAGACTCTTGAGAGTCCCTTGGACTGCAAGGAGATCCAACCAGTGCATTCTGAAGGAGATCAGCCCTGGGATTTCTTTGGAGGGAATGATGCTGAAGCTGAAACTCCAGTACTTTGGCCACCTCATGNAGATGGTGACTGCAGCCATGAAATTAAAAGACGCTTACTCCTTGGAAGAAAAGTTATGACCAACCTGGATAGTATATTCAAAAGCAGAGACATTACTTTGCCAACTAAGGTCCGCCTAGTCAAGGCTATGGTTTTTCCTGTGGTCATGTATGGATGTGAAAGTTGGACTGTGAAGAAAGCTGAGCACCAAAGAATTGATGCTTTTGAACTGTGGTGTTGGAGAAGACTCTTGAGAGTCCCTTGGACTGATCTCCATTCTAAAGGAGATCAGCCCTGGGATTTCTTTGGAAGGAATGATGCTAAAGCTGAAACTCCAATACTTTGGCTACCTCACGCGAAGAATTGACTCATTGGAAAAGACTGATGCTGGGAAGGATTGGGGGCAGGAGGAGAAGGGGACGACAGAGATGAGATGGCTGGATGGCATCACCAACTCGATGGACATGAGTTTGAGTGAACTCTGGGAATTCGTGATGGACAGGGAAGCCTGGCGTGCTGCGATTCATGGGGTCACAGAGAGTCAGACATGAGTGAGTTACTGAACTGAACTGAACACAGTCAAAGGCTTTGGCATGGTCAATAAAGCAGAAATAGATGTTTCTCTGGAATTTTTTTTTGCTTTTTCTATGATCCAACGAATGTTGGCTATTTGATCTCTGATTCCTCTCCTTTTTCTAAATCCAGCTTGAACAATTGGAAGTCCACGATTCACTTACTGTTGAAGCCTGACTTGGAGAATTTTGAGCATCACTTTGCTAGCATGTGAGATGAGTGCAATTGTGCCATAGTTTGAACATTCTTTGGCATCTCCTTTCTTTGGGATTGGAATGAAAACTGACCTTTTCCAGATATGTGGCCACTGCTGAGTTTGCCAAATTTGCTGGCATATTGAGTGTAGCACGTTCACAGCATCATCTTTTGGGATTTGAAATAGCTCAACTGGAATTCTGTCACCTCCATTAGCTTTGTTCATAGTGATGCTTCCTCAGGCCAACTTGACTTCACATTCCAGGATGTCTGGCCCTAGGTGGTGATCACACTACTGTGGTTATCTGGTTCATGAAGATATTTTTTGTACAGTTCTTCTGTGTATTCTTGTCACCTCTTAATATCTTCTGCTTCTGTTAGGTCATACCATTTCTGTCCTTTATTGTGCCCATCTTTGCATGAAATGCTCCCTTGGTTTCTCTAAATTTCTTGAAGAGATCTCTAGTCTTTCTCATTCTATTTCTATCTCATTCTAGTCTTTCCTCTATTTCTTTGCACTGTTCATTGAAGAAGGCTGTTTTATTCTCCCCCTGCTATTCTTTGGAACTCTGTATTCAAATGGGTATCTCATTCTCCTTTGCCTTTATCTTTTCTTCTTTTCTCAGCTATTTGTAAGGCCTCCTGAGACAACCATTTTGCCATTTTGCATTTCTTTTTCTTGGAGATGGTCTTGATCTCTGCCTCCTGTACAATGTCATGAACCTCTTTCAATAGTTCTTCGGGCACTCTGTCTATCAAATCTAGTTTCTTCAATCTATTTGTCACTCCCCTGTATAATCATAAGGGATTTGATTTTGGCCATATCTGAATGGTCTAGTGGTTTTCCCTACTTTCTTCAATTTAAGTCTGAATTTGACAATAAGGAGTTCATGCTCTGAGCCATAGTCAGCTCCCAGTCTTTTTTGGCTGACGGTATAGAGCTTCTCCATCTTTCCTACAAAGAATATAATCAGTCTGATTTTGGTGTTGACCATCTGGTGATGTCCATGTGTAGAGTCTTCTCTTGTGTTGTTGGAAGAGGATGTTTTTTATGACCAGTATGTTCTCTTCGTAAAACTCTATTACCCTTTGCCTGGCTTCATTTTGTACTTCAAGGTCAAATTTGACTGTTACTCCAGGTGTTTCTTGACTTCCTACTTTTGCATTCCAATCCCCTATCATGAAAAGGCCAACTTTTTTGGGTATTAGTTCTGAAAGGTCTTATTAGAACTGTTCAACTTCTTCAGCATTGCTAGCTGTGGCATAGACTTGGATTACTGTGATATTGAATGGTTTGCCTCCATCTTAAAAAAAAACATAATACACCACTATCACCATTACCTCTCATCGCTAAGCATCTCCAACAGGTGTGTTCGTTAGCCATTTGATTGTGTCCAATTCTTCGCGACCCCATGGCCTGTAGCACACCAGGCTCTTCTGTCCATGGAATTCTCCAAGCAAGAATACTGGTGTGGGTTGTCATTCCCTTCTCCAAGGGATCTTCCCGGCCCAGGGATCAAACCCATGTCTCCAGCATTGTAGGTAAATTCTTCACTCTCTGAAACATCAGGGAAGTACTGCCTCTTGTTCAGCAGACAGTCCTTGCAGTTGCCTCCACTATTTCACCTCCCTGTCCATTCTCAGGACAATCTGGCATCTGGCTGTTTCAATTTTATTAGTCAGGTCACTGATGACCTCTTGTCTGCAAAATGCCAAGGGTGCTTTTGAATCCTTATAGCATTAGAACATTAGACAGGTGACCTCATCCCACAGCAACTGGATATATGTTTTCTGCCAGCAGGCTGGAAGTACAAGGACAAGGAAGAAGGTTCATATGGTTTCTGTATGACTTCTCTTGGCTTCTGAGAATCTATTTGCCCTCGGCTCTTTTTCTGCCTCCTTGACCTCCCTGTCTCAATGTCTGTCTCTTCTCTTTAACAGTTGATTTTCCCTAGGATCCCATCATTAAGGCTTGGTTTCACTCTATGTCCTCCCTGCAGGCTCTTGATGGGCATTCAACCTGTGCAGTTACCTGTACTCAGAAGAGTCCTGTCTTAAACAGATGCTCTGGGGTTGCCATCTTGAAATTCCTAATTTTTGAACAAGGGCCTCTGCCTTTTCATTTTGCACCAGATCCCACAAATTTTATAATCTGTCCTGCTTCAGGCTGTCTCATCTATCACCAAGAATCCCGCTACCACCTGTGACAACTAACTCTCTAGGTGTTAGACCTAGTACAGAATACTAACCTCTTCCTCTGAGAAATGTATCTTAAAACTCTAACTACTCCAAACTTCTTAGCAACCCTGATATTTATGATCTATTCTGAGCTTCTGGCTTTCTACCCACAAATGCCTTAACCCTTTCTTTCTGCAGGTAAGGCCACGGTTTTCCTTAGGAAGCAGCCTTGAGTCTGTTTTAGCAAATGAACAAGAATTTGATTGTGTCTCTGTAGGGCTGTGGTGCTGAGCAAGGCTCAGGTGACATTGTCTTGGAAAATGTTCAAAATGGATTTTTACTCATCAGTCCCTTCCAGGGCTATGGGAAATCTTTAAAAATGTTTCTGTGAAATGTCTGTCATGAATCTATCAGCCTCAATTAGCTGTAAAATGTGCCACCAGGTAACCCAACCAACAACAGTGGCAGGAAGTTATTTGATTAAAACTAACAGTTCTCAAAAGCTCTCCTTAATCATGCTTATATTAAAGGATGGTTAGTTTCAAGCCAGCTTTATGAAAAAGTTAGTTACCAGAATCTCATATCCCTGCTCTTGGTTAACCTGAGTGATACAGACAGAGTAAAAAGACAAAATAGGTAATTAAATAGTTAATCCCACTGTGGGATTGTAAGCAGAGAAAAAAGTATGGGAGACCCATAAGTTAATGATCTCTCAAGAAAGCAGGTTTGTCTAATCATGAAACCAAGCAGGCTTGCTTAGCAACAAAGCCATGCAATAGAAGCATATGACATGCCCCCCAAAGATAAAACAATGGTGGAATAAGACTCATATCCTGCCCAGCGCGCTCACTAAGTTAATGATTCCTAAGACGTGCTTTCTGGGCACACTAAAAGCAAAAAAATAAGGGAAGGACATTATACTGAAACCTGAGATGATTTACCATTTTTAGCATGTTACCTCCACATTTTTGCTTATTTCCACTGTGCTATGATAACTCCTGGCTTGACCACATAGGGACAAGGAAACTCCCCTGCCCAACGTGGAGGGGGAGCTCATGATGGAAGCTTGACATCTACTCAAGAACTAGGAAGAAGGTAGCCTTCTTCCTTTCTCCACTTCTCCTTTAACTGTAACACTCTAGTCCACTAAATTTTCTGGGTGCAGAACCCTCTCACTCACCTGCATGTAAGCCTCAGAAGCGTCCTATTCTAATAAATCACTTTTTATCTATCAGTTTGCCTCTCACCAAATTATTTCTGCTCCAAGACATAAAGACTCCTAGCTCCTCAGTGCCTCCTGAGACACATTTCCGAAGTTCCATGAGCAGATGGGAAGATATTGTTTCCATGTCTCTGTGACAGAGGCTGTGTGTCCAGTTAATCTGAGAGTGATTTCATATCATCAGTGTTAGCTTCTCAGTCATGCCTGACTCTCCATGACCCCGTGAACTGTAGCCTGCCAGGCTCCTCTCTCCATGGGATCCTCCAGGCAAGAATACTGGAATGAGTAGTCGTTCTCTTCTCCAGGGGATTTTCTGGACCCAGGGATTGAACCCAGGTCTCCTGTGTTGCAGGTGGATTTATTACCATCTGATCCACCATGGAAGGCTTTCATATCATTAAAAAGGAAGTAAAACAGAAAAGAGTTGAACTTAGCCTTGTTTTCTGCCACTGGTAACAGAAATCTGTTCTTGCCAACCCTGACATTTGCAATGCCATTAAAATTGTGATCTATACTAGCTTAAAAATGAACACTCTTTTCCTAGTATCAGAGCTAAAAGATGACCAAAAATCATTAAAAGTGGCATTATCTTATATTGTTCTTTTCATATTTCTCTGAAAATTTATAGAAAATGCAAAGATGGCTGATGGAAGATTAACTGTCCTCAAAATCTTCTTGTTCCTCAAATAAAATATTGGAGTAGTAAACCCAAACCTATAGTTTTGTTTTTTGGTTTTTCTTTTTGAAAAGCAAGAACTATTAGGCCAAAGTAACAGGCCACTGATGTTGAGGGGATTGTACATTAATTAATGAATCCCAGTAACTATTCTTTTCTCATTGTCCTTGGAATGCTATCCCGGAAATGAACCTCTTCATCCCTACTCCAAATTCTCTTTCTTGTTATAATCAGTCTGAAATTGTGATGATACTAAAGAAAGAAAGAAAGAAAAATCTTCCAGAGCCCTTCTAGATCTGGTCCCTGCCCGTGTCTCCTAATGCATCATCTGTGACGTTCCAGCTCCAACCCTTGCTCCAAAACCTTCTGTAAGTGATTCTGTCTCCCCTGTTCAGTGGTCCTTGCTTCTGTTACATCCTGAGGGTAGCTTATGGGAAACTGAAATGATCTTCAGAGCCAGGAAACATCAAAAGAGCAGATGCTGCAGCAGCAGCTCAGGCACGCCTGAGAAGGAAACTTGCACAAAGATTTCACAGATGACATCTTTGTCCACATCATAATATGACTTGCAATTCCCTCTTAATCCATAGCTTCCTGCCCATAGCACGTCTCACTTCCAGCTACAGAGTGGGGGCTATTGTCTAGAGAGATAATAGACGACATCATTTGGATGTTCACTTCAGTGCTCCCTCTGGGTTTCCCTTTATCCACTTGTGTGCCATTGGCATCTGGAGATCAGGAATACCACCCAACAAGACTAAAGGTGCCAATACTGCCGGACACGCCTGACCCCAGGAGCTCAGCGTGCTCTTTAAGTTCAAGCCTGTTCTTCCCCGACCTGCAGGAAGTATTCATCAGCATGAAAGCAGTGTGTGTCCAGGTTACCTGCATGTCATGGGAAAGGAGCCACTGACTCTCTGTGTCTTGATCATACACAAAGTCCGTAAGACACACCAAGTGTGTCAGAGAGCTCCCCGTTCGGATAAGGATAACTCCGGACTTGAGAGAAGTTGTCCTCCATCCTGGGAACGTTTTCCTTGTGTCTTTTATGAGCAAATGTGACACAGAGAAGATACTATTGATCACAGAGGCTTACACTCAGAGACTAGCAGGAAGAGAAGGGGCCTCAGTCAGGGCTGGATTTAAGACCCCCGGCATCATAGGCTGGATGGCCAGAGCAACTCCTTTGTGCTGTTTCGTGCCAGATCTCCCCCACACCTGACGGCCTTCGAATGCATTCTGCTCTCTCATGCTGCTGGGTCTCCACATCTGTGATGCCTGCTACTCGGAACACCCTTCTCCACCTGGCTAAATCCTACACCCTCGAACAGTTCAGCTTTCCTGGAATCAGCCTCCGTTGACCCCTCAGACTGAGACAGATATCTTTGTTCCTTCTCTAGTCTTACTTAGGAAATGGCTCCCTCCATCAGCTCTTGGGTCTCCACATCTGTGATGCCTGCTACTCGGAACACCCTTCTCCACCTGGCTAAATCCTACACCCTCGAACAGTTCAGCTTTCCTGGAATCAGCCTCCGTTGACCCCTCAGACTGAGACAGATATCTTTGTTCCTTCTCTAGTCTTACTTAGGAAATGGCTCCCTCCATCAGCTCTGATTAGGCAAGTCATTGTGCCTGGTTTGGCATATGTGAGTCACTGAAAGAAGAAAAGGAAGTGGAAGGAAGAAAGGAAGGAAAGAAGGGAGGGAGGGCAGGGTGGGGGAGGANTCCCTCCATCAGCTCTGATTAGGCAAGTCATTGTGCCTGGTTTGGCATATGTGAGTCACTGAAAGAAGAAAAGGAAGTGGAAGGAAGAAAGGAAGGAAAGAAGGGAGGGAGGGCAGGGTGGGGGAGGAAAGGAGAGAGGGAAGGAATGAAAGACAAGAAGGAAAACGTAAATGACGAGAAAAGCAGGAAGGGCATGCTGAACACTCAAACTTGCTGTCTCTAAACACATTTAATTTCGGAAATTCCATTTCTAAAGAGTGTCACCCAGGTGAACAGCCTGGCGGGGACTGTTAACAGATGCATCTACCCAGCAAATCTGTTTTCTTCATGTGCAATTCACAGAGATAAGCAATAATGGTCTCTGATTCAACCACTATTACTATCTCTATTAAAATATAACCCTTCACTAAGATCACATCACTTTAACTAAACACTAATAGCTGTCTTTGCTTAACAAGCCTTAAAGAAAGATGCAATTGAGAATTAGTTTTGCACAAGGTAAGTGTTGTTTGGATTCTCAAGTGAAAGGGCAGAGAATTTAGGCTTGAAATGAATCACTGCCAGCCTCTGCTTCCATTAGCCCTCCCCACCGCCTATCAGCTCTGACCAGGACATCAGAAGTGAGTGTGCCAATTTAGACATACAGAAAACACACTTATGGTTAACAAAGCAGGGAGAGGGGTGCTCATAAATTAAGAAGTTGGGACTGACATACACACTACTATATAAAAAATAGATAACCAACACAGACCTACTGTATAGCACAGGGAACTCTACTCAATATCTTCTAATAACCTATAAGGGAAAAGAGTCTGTAAAAGAATGTATATGTATGTATATGTGTGTGTGTGTATAACTGAATCACGTTGCTGTACAGATGAAACTAACACAACACTGTAAATCAACTATGCTGCTGCTGCTGCTAAGTCGCTTCAGTCGTGTCCGACTCTGTGCGACCCCATGGAGAGCAGCCCACCAGGCTCCTCTCTCCACAGGATTCTCTAGGCAAGAGTAGTGGAGTGGGTTGCCACTACTTTAATTAAAAAAAAAAAAAAAAATACAGAGCACCATGGGAGTGAAAGTGTTAATCACTCAGTCGTGTCCTATCCTTTGCAACACCATGGACTGTAGCCTGCCAGGCTCCTCCGTCCGTGGAATTCTCCAGCAAGAATACTGGATGGGGTTGCCATTCTCTTCTCCAGCGGGTCTTCCTGACCCAGGGGTCAAAGCCAAGTCTCCTGCACAGCAGGCAGACACTTTACCAACTGAGCCTCCAGAGAAGAGGCAGAGCACCATAAGAACATCAATTTCCAAATGAAAAGAGCAACGTTGCCAGAAAGAAAGGAAAGAAGAAGTGAGTGGGCTGAGACTCTGAGCCCGGGAGCTGGTCTCCAGGACCCAGAAGGTAAGCCTTGGACATGTGTGTACATAGCTTCTGATTCAAATGAGTCTCCCTGAGACCCGTAACCTGTTTGATAAGACTCTCGATAGTTGGCCTAACTCTGGCCGGCCTCCCCTCTCAGGCAGCTTAGTTCCATGCTCTGAACCCAGGGCTACCCGCTGAGGTCCTGCTCTTGGCAGATTTCTCATTCAGAACCCTAAGAGTGCTCCCTGTCTGAGCCGGAGGGCCATGCACCCCACCAGTGCTGCCCAGATCCTCCCTTAACTTGAACAGCCTTAAATGCTGTGCCAGTGTAAGCAGGCCCAAGCGCCCGTGCTTCAGGCATGGAGATTAGACTGACTGTCAGCTAAGGCGCCAAGCCCACAGCTGGCTTGATTCTGCCATCACCGTTGTGCCCTGCCCTGTCTCTCTCTGTGTCTCTACCCACTCAGGCCTGTGAGGTGGCACCCTGAAGCGCAGCCAAGCTCTCCAAAGCTGTGAAAATCTCCTAGAGGATGATGCAATCGGGTATTAGGGAGATGATTTGTCAACATTCATGAAATAACATGTCCTTACCATAGCAACATCCCTCCCATCAATTCAGAAATAAGATCCAGAAGAGTGAGGAGCTGAGAAGGTCGCTCTGTGCTTGATTCAGAAAAGGAAACAGCATGAAACTGAATGAAATCTGTAGGCAGAATGCTGTCAAGAGCTAGAGACAATAATCAAGAATTTAGTAAGATAATAGAATCCTCATCATCTCCTCTTGTTTTATATCTATATTTATATCTACATCTATATTTATACCTATAATTTGTTTCTCATAATGGTTAGCACTGAAACGCTCAATGTGAAATATGTTAATATTAAAATCAGCTTGATGTCATCCCTGGTACTGTGAATGAAATACTCATGGTAAAAGAACACAGATGCAGGGCTAAGATTTAAAGCCACCATGCCCTCACCCCTGGGTTTCACTCCAGTGGCCCCAATTCCCATTGTCAACCTGTCCAGAGCCTTCTGCTCTGCCCCACACACTCAGCACAGTCCCACTTTGGAAGACTCTTCAGGGGACTTCCCCGGTGGGTCAGTGGTTAAGAATCTGCCTGCCAGTGCAGGGGACATGGGTTCTATCCCTGGTCTAAGAAGATCCCACACGCCATGGAGCAACTAAGCCACAACAAGCGAAGCCTCCAAGTTCTAGAGCCCATGAGCCACAGCAAGACAAGCCACCACGATGAGAAGCCTGCAACTAGAGAAAGCCCAGGCAGCAACGAAGACCCAGCCCAGCCAAANAGGGGACATGGGTTCTATCCCTGGTCTAAGAAGATCCCACACGCCATGGAGCAACTAAGCCACAACAAGCGAAGCCTCCAAGTTCTAGAGCCCATGAGCCACAGCAAGACAAGCCACCACGATGAGAAGCCTGCAACTAGAGAAAGCCCAGGCAGCAACGAAGACCCAGCCCAGCCAAAAATAAACAAATAAATAAAATAAAAGCGCTCCCAGGCAGAGCCTTGCCTTCTGATCTGGCTAACGAGTCCTGGAGCCCATTGGGCACTCTGGTTGGCATTCTGTCCCGGGCAGAGCAGAGGGCATCCTCCAAGTCCCCTCCCTCCCCAAATCCATCCCCCAGACACCAACATCCTCAGACCCCATGGAGTCTCAGCTCCCCTGAGGCTAAGGTGTCTCAGCTAGGAACCCCTCCTCCCCCTCCTTTGTGGATGCTCCATGAACAGTGTCCAGCCATACAGGGAACGGAACGGATAGTTTGTTTTCTGTTAAAACAGGTTGTTTTAAGAGGACAAGCCCTTTCCTCTGAAAGCTTTCAGGCACATTTGCACAAACACAAGGTTTTAAACAAAGTTAGAGCCAGGTCTCCTCACAGCTTGGAAAAGCTGTCTGGCCTCAGGGTGACTCATTCAGCCCACTGTGAAGTGGGGAGTTTATAATAAACAGCACCTGCCTTCCGAGGCCCTGAGAGGCTTGGCTGGCTCTTCCATTGTTCTGTTGCCGCAGCGCGTGTGTATCTCCTGCTTCACTAAAGGGCATTTCTGTGAATCTGAGTCACCCATGTGCGTGCACATGCTGATAAAATTATATGCAAATCATGTCTTCCTAGCTTGGCAATTAGGTAATTAATTGAGATCCAGGGTAAACAGTTGAGACTAACGTCTAAACTGCATTAATTACTGTTTATGAAACTCAGTGAAAAGCCGATGGGGCAAGGTGCTATCTAAGTGGAGGATATTATTACTACTCTTGAGCTGCAGTTGTCAGAGGAGGTGGGAGGGGGGAGGGCTTGGGAAGTTCACTCAGGGGTCCGGGGTTCCTGATGCTGCCAGGTACCCATTTCGGCATTTGAAAGGAAGTCATTTCATTTGTAAATCTAATGCAATGTGCAGTCATTAAAATACTTAAGATTCTTTGAAACTTGATAGATGGGGTACCTAGAAGCTAGTTGATAGATGGTGCAACTAGAGCATGAATAATCCAACAGTGGGGTAGCAGCAATCCCGGGATACAAATGAAGATGGGTTTCAGCAACACATCAGTGTCCAGTCAGGGCTTGTCCCTTCAAATAGTCACTCTGGAAGGTTTTGCTGCTATCAATTGAACCCAAGAAATATTTATTGAATATCAACTGTGCTGGGCACTTATGGGAAGAAAAAGATTAAAAAAAAAATACCCATTTGCAGGAAGGCCGTGATCTTGCTGTGGAGCTGAGACATGAACACAGACAATTCAGGCCCTGAGATCAGAGCTGGAAAGTTCAGAAAAGATACTTTGGTGGCTAAGGAAGGAGGTTAGTCCTAAGTTTGTCTGGGGCGTCAGGGAAGCTTCATAAAAGAGGTGTCACTTGATAAAAGCTTTGAAGAACAATGCTATTGGGGTCTGTTTTGGTGGTGGTTGGGAAAGAGGCAGAGAGGTAATGGGAGGAGATGGGAAATGCATTTGAAGCAGAGGAAGCAATGCCGAGAGAGCCTGTCAAGGACCCTGGGAGCTGGTCCCCACTTCCCTTCCCTACCCCCACTCCCATCCCGTCCGAATCTCCACCATCTGTGAAGGCATGACTGGAGGCCCACCACTCCCTTTGGTTGAAGACTGTGTTTATCCAGGGTGTAGACGGCGACAAGGCCAGGCAGGTAGGTAGCTGGGAAGCAGGACTGAAGTCACTGAGATGTAGGAGGGTTTGGCAGAAGCTACAAGTGTCAGCAGGCAGAGGTCAAAACCTACACCACTAATTCATCTGCTTATTTTTTTGTTCAAAAGACACGTGTCTACCCTGTTTTTGGCAGTGTGCTAGCTCTTGGGGAGAATAAAGTAATAAAGGCTCCCTGTCCTCAAAAAGCTGGGCTAGGCAAAGGCAGGAGGACATGGACACAAGTGAGTAACATCAGACAAGGAGGGGCTCTGAGGCGGGATGACCAAGTCTCCATAGGGCCACGCCGGACAGAGGTGAGGGGTCTGCGGGCGTCAGACAGGCAGGCCCGCGGGCTTTATGAGGGACAGGAAAGGCCTGGCAGGATGGAGCTGGGCTCTGCAGCTCTGCCAGAGGGGGCGTCTCTCATGTGAGTGGCCCTGGCTGTGGATTAGGGGTTGGAGGTGTGCTGAGACCCCAGCCAGAGTGTGCAGTTTGGAGCCTGACATTTGTAAAAGTTATCTTCAATGTTCATGAATGGGAAACAGAAAGAAACTCATTTTCCGTTAGAAAAACTTTTAGGGAATTGCCTGGTGGTCCAGTGGTGAGGACTCCACGCTTCTGTGGCAAGGGGCACGAGTTCGATCTCTGGTTGGATAACTAACATCCCACAAGTCACGTGGCATGGCCAAATTTTCTTTTTTAAAATATATATAGAAACATGTTAGTTTACTGATCAACACTCTCTGAATGCCCCAAGCCGAATCAACAGTCTCAAAATGGTTGTCAAGTCTTTTTCCATTTTTCTAAAAAAAAAAATCTATTCTCAGATTTCTTCTGATCCGAGTACTTCTGGAGAGACACAATGATTGATTGAATGTATAGACAGTCCCTCTCCAAAACAGTGCTAAGCCATGCATTACTTGGTTTCAGGGTTTCAGCTCACTGCAAAACTTAAGCCTATTTGTCCCGAGTTCATCTCAACATTCTCAGTAGTCATGGTAGCACTGGAAAAAGCTGTTTTAAAATTTTTCTCCCCTAAGGCTCTGTCAGAGTTCAGTGACAAAGGACCAACTTCTATTTCACCAGCTGGAGGAGAAGCTATGCAGAGAGACCTGAGTTAATAAGCACTATGGTTTAAATTTATCTTAGTGATGCTCTATGGGGAGCTGCCCAGGTGACCTGCCCTTTCATTTACCGATTGCTTAAGAAGAATTCCTATCTTGGAAGAAAGCAGAAATGTGATGGGAGGACTGTCTGCCCTTCACTCCTGGGTAAGTGGTGTGGAGTGCTTGGAGAACAGGAAAAGGGTGGTCTCTGAGACCTCAGTGCACCCGTGGCCTGCTCCCATCGCCCCCTTGGAGTGGAGAAAGCACTCAGGGGTCCCTCATGGATGCTTTAGCAGGAAAGTCAGAATTTTGGCCTTCCTCACACTTGCCATTGAACAGGGTCCAATGACAATAAGAACCTTAGGGACAAAGACTTCTCTTTCTTTTCAGACAAACACGCCTCAAATTTATATATCCCAACAAATGCCAGGTCTCCCAAAATAGTCTCCTTGAGGCGTTTGCCAGTTAATCTCAAACTGCTGACCTTTTCCTAAATATAATTTGAAACTCCTCGTGTGGAATGACCATTAAAATCCATGTCACCTTCTTTGACCATTTATAATGGAGTTAGACTCTGACCCGAGGTTAATGAGTTGCAAAGTAACATCGATGTTAAACACAGTCCCCCGGGCTTATCTAGCCTGGGACACCTGAGCTACAGTGAGAAGAGCTAAGACAGTGCAGTAAGGGCCAGAATGCTGAAATGTGCTGTAATCAAAGGTTAGGAAAAAAAAAAACAAAAAACCTAAGATGGCATAGAGGAAGCCGGTAATTAATTCTGGCTAAAGTTATCAGAAACTATTTGTGAAAAAGTTTCCCTTTAAAAACTGCTTTGAATGTTGGTAATGGTTTTTATTCTGAGGGAGTGGGTTTTGCAAAACAAAAATGAGTTTCTTGGGCACACAAAGATGGGAAGAAAACAGTTGGGGAGAAGATCAAGGAGGGTAAGTGATTTTTTTCTCCTTTTCTTTTAGTGATGGGGAAAAAAAACTTATCAAAGAATAGCAGGTGCCTGTCTCAGTACCATGAGGAAAATCATGTCTGTAGTTCTAAGGATGTGCGTCAAGGTCAAAGGCACCCAGGGTTGGCGTCTCAGTGTGGTCAGGAGGCTGTTCTCAATGGGGGAGGTGAGTTTTGAGCAGAGGCTGCAGCCTCACAGAGCCCAGCCCTCCTCCTGGAGCCTTCTTTCCTTCTGTGTCATTCTCACTTCCTAAAACCTCACCTCAGGTCTGAGCTTAGAGGTCAGTGGCCCAACTGAGAAGAGCTGCCCTTTCCCCTGTTATGTAGTCGTTGGTTAGTTGCTGAGTCATGTCTGACTCTGCACTGCGGCACCGGGGAATTCCCATCACAGATTGCTTTGGGTTGGTGCCTTCTCAGCCCAGACACGCTGTAACCATCCTCACTAGCTATGAGTCTAATGCAAGCACCAGCACTATCTAGTATAACACTCTCCATAGAGGATTTCAGGGATCGGTGAGGCTACTGTGCGCTCAGTTGCTCATCAGTTGTGTCTGACTCTTTGCAACCCTGTGGACTGTAGCCCGCCAGGCTCCTCTGCCCATGGGATTCTCCTGGCAAGAATACTGAGTGGGTTGCCATGCTCTCCTCCAGGGGATCTTCCCAACCCAGGGATCGAACCTGGGTTTCCTGTCTCACAGGCGGATTCTTTACCACTGAGCCACCGGGGATGCCCCAATGAGTCTAGAGGGTCTTGGCATTTGTAGGCTGCCTAGAAGCTACGTTTGGAGAATATCCAGTTTTACAGACCTTGCATCTTCAAGAAAGCTAAGGTATGGTGTGAGACCTCTTCTTCACCCATCAGACCTACTTTTGATAGACTTTATTGGACGCCAGAGAAATAATACACTGTTAATGAGTTTTGTAAGTGCAAAGGCAGAACCATCAGCTTTCAAAGGTAGAATTATTTGTAAGATTGTGACCTTTGTCAGAAGTAGTACCATGGATGACAACTGTAACGTCCTTTGGCGTTCAGTGGGGCAGAGGTCGTAAAGGTTTCTCATCAAGCCTACAGCATAACTGTGACCAGTGTTCCTGGAGTTTTAGCCTAAGTTGGGTTATCTGGTCTTCTCAGCAGTTTCATCAGAATCCCAAATCATTTTATTAAACCCTTTTAATGCTTGATCAGTGTGAGTTGACGTCTGTTACTTTCAACCAAGAATCCTGTCTGATGCACATGTATTGATCCAGAATTGATGTAAAATCTCAACCTCAGGAAAAAAAAGCTTTGAGAAAACCAAGATTTTATAAATCAGTTCAATTCATTACTGGTTGCTCACCAAATATTAAAGGAAATTTCATTTTACTCAAGAAAACATCTAGTAATCTCCTTTCGCCATCTCTCTGTCTATTTCTTTCTTTTTTTGTGGGGGTGGGGGGCATGCAGCACTGCCTGTGGAATCTTAGTCCCCAGACCAGGGTTGAGATTGTGCCTTCTACAACGAAAGCACGGAGTCTTAACTAACTACTGGACTGACTCTATTTCTCACATAGACAGTGATGTCAACCAAAATCTCCCTTCTCTCTCAGACTTCCCCAGATTCACTGTCCACCCACCCAATTTGCCCCACCTTTCTTCTTACTCCCATCATCCTCCAATCAGCTCTATTCAACTCTCTTCCACTGTAAACCCTTTGATGTTTTCAATGTGCATCACACCAAGTCAACCTGGACCCTTCATTCTCCCCTCACTTATTAGCCCTGTTCCACTGGGGAAACGCTGCAGAAAAACATCCTGTATAATTCCAGAGAAACCATGAATCCAAGTTAAAAATTCAAGTCTTATATAATCCAGCTGAGGTCAGTAAATCGCTCGAAGTTAGCATGAGTTGGTCAGAGACTGGACCAGAATTCAGGGATGCACATGGTCAGTAGAGAATATTTTCTAGCTGACATGCTCTGCAGATGCCCCAGATGGCTGGAGCATCTTGAAGTTCTCCATGCAATCTAGGACTAGGTCAACATGTGCTCAGCTTCTAGGGGCAGATCAGGTTGAAAATCCTCAGGATGCTGTGGTCATGCATACAGAAAAATATTCAGAAAGAATAGAAGATAAGCTCCACGTTTTCCCCATTGGTATATTCCAAATATCTAGAACAGGGCCAGGCACATAAGAGATGTTTAATACATATCTGTTGCAGAATGGGGATTTCCCTGGTGGTCCAGTGGTTAGGACTCTGAGCTTCCACTGCAGAGTTCAATCCCTTGCATACCGAGAGGCGTGGCCAAAAAACCCCAAAAAGCCGAATGAGAGGATGGGCCAGGCTGATCGCGGAAAAGGGGTTATTGGAAGGCTGGGGCAACTGCAGGCTCTACGGAAATATATAGGGAAAAGGAATATATATATATATACACATAGGGAACTGTAAATACACACTTTTATATGCATGTGTCTGGTTGGCTTATTCTCAAAGGGGATACAAATTTACTTAGGCAGCTTTAATAGGTTTTTTTTTTTTTTCCTAATACCCAGAGAAGTAAGAAAGCATGTTGTTCATCTAACCACTCTCATGCTCCGTCATTTAGTCAATATATATATATTTTTTAGCATTAGCTACAGAAATAGTACTAAATTTTATGGCTTTTCTTTTGAAAAAATAGGATTAAGCACCATACTAGAAGAGAAAGCCACTCAAAAATCTTTAAAATAATTGGCAAAAGTAGCTTCTGAGACATATGTAACTCTTTAGTTACATAACTAAAATCTAGTTGCATAACATAACTCTTTGCACATCAAACTCAGTGGCTTCACTGAAAGGGATTAAAGACCTAGGAGTTAATGTTATCCCTCACCTGTCCAGTGAGAATCCACATCAGATATGGCCAAATTAACAATGTCCCTATTTTTAAATATTTCTTTGGTGCTCAGTGGTGTCCGACTCTTTTGTGACCCCATGGATTGTAGGCCACCAGGCTCCGCTGTTCATGAAGTTTTCCAGGCGAGCATACTGGAGTGGGTTGCCATTTCCTGCTCCAGGGGATCTTCCTGACCCAGGGATCTACCACTGACAGACTGATTCTTTACCAATGAGTCACCCAGGAAGCTCCCCAAACATTTCTTACTTAAATTTCTATCCTTTGTTGTTTAAAGACCCTCATGCAAAAATGTATATGTTCGGTCATTCATCAGAGTATCTATCAGATGTCTATTATACGCTAGTATCTGGAGGAAAAAAGGAACTAAGACACAGTCTTTGTCTTCAAGGGGTTCCCTGTCTGGCAGGAGATGGCTCATGAACAGATACCTTTGTCGGTGTAAAACCAGTGAAGGAGATAGCGTGCCCTAAAATTCAGAGCTGGGAAAAGATTCACTTCTACTGATTCAAAGACTTGCTTCCATTTGGGAAAACAGGATAGCTACATGCAAAAGACTGAAATGAACACTAACTTTACATCATATTCAAGTATCAACTCAAAGTGGATAAGATGTGAAGGTAAGACCTGAAACTATAAAACTGCTAGATGAAAACAGGGAAAAGAACTTCATAATGTTCGTCTTGGCAATGATTTTATAAGTATGACACCAAAAGCAGACAACAAAAACAAGCAAGCGGAGTTACATTGAACTAAAAAGTGTCTGCACAGCAAAGAAAGCAATTAACAGAATGAAAAGACAACCTAAGGAACAGGAGAAAATATTTGTAAATTACATATCTGATCGGGGTTAACATCTAGAGAAATAAGTGACTCTCACAATTCAACAGTAAAAATCTAATAAACTGATTTTTAAAAGGGCTAAGAACTTAAACAGGTATTTTGCCAAAGGAAACACGCAAATGGCCCACAGGTACATGAAAAAAATGCTCAGCATCACTAATCACCAACTCCTGAAGACTACTCAAATCAAAACCACAATGAGATATTACCTCACACCTGTCAGGTTGGATGTCACCAACAAAAGACGGTAGGTGTTGGTAAGAATGTGAAGAATCAAAAATCCTGTAAAATGCAAAATGGTGCAGCCACTATGGAAAAGAGTGTTGAAGTTCTTCAAAATATTAAAACTAGAAGTGCCATCTGATCCAGCAATGTCACGTCTGGATATTTATCCAAAAGAATGCAATCAAGATATCAAAGAGATAGCTGTACTTCCATGGTGTAAGCAGTATGATGATTCATAATAGCCATAAATGTCTCCTGGTAGATGAATGGCTAAAGAAAATGCAGTAAATACGTGCAATGGAATAGTATCAGGCTTAAACAAGAAGGAAATTCTGCCACATGTGACAACATGAATGAATCTTGAGGACAATGCTAAGTGAAATAAGCCGATCTTAGAAAGACAAATACTGCCTGTTTCCACTTGTATGAGGCATTTAAATAGTCAAGATCGTAGAATCCGAGCAGGATGGTGATTGCCAGGGACTGGAAAGAAAGGAAAATGGGGAGTTACTAATCAATGGGCACAAAGCTTCAGTTACATAACATGAATAAGATAAGCTCTAGAAATCTGCTGTATGACATTGTACCCATGTTAACAATAATGTACTATGCATTAAAAATTTTGTTAGGAGGTGAAATATGACTCAGCCACAGAAAAGAATGAAATAATGCCATTTGCAGCAGCCTGGTTATGACACTAGCTGAAGTAAGTCAGAAAGAAAAAGAGAAATACCATGTGATATCACTAATATGTGGAACTTAAACTACAATACAGGGACCTCCCTGGTGGCCCAGTGGTAAGACTTTGCCTTCCAATGCAGGGGATGCAGGCTCAATCCCTGGTTGGGGTGCTAAGACCCTGTATGCCTCTCAACCAAAAAACCAGATCATAAAACAGACAGAATATTGTAACAAATTCAGTAAAGACTTTAAAAATAATCCACATCAAAAAAAATCTTAAAAAACAAAATATAGCACAAATGAGTTTATCTATGAGACAAAAACAGAGTTACAGACATGGAGATCAGACCTGTGTTTGCCAAGGAGTGGAGGGTGGGGGAGGGGAGCTTTGGGAGTTTGGGATTAGCAGACACAAACCAGTATATATAGGCTGGATAAACAACAAGGCCCCACAGTATAGCACAGGGAACTATATTCAATATCCTGTGATAAGCCATAATGGAAAATAATTTTTAAAAGGAATGTATACATGTATAACTGATTCACTTTGCTGTACAGCATAAATTAACACAATATTGCAAATCAACTGTACTTCAATAAAATACATCAAAAATTTTTAGGAGGGTAGACCTCATGTTAAGAATTCTTCAGTTGAGTTCAGTTCAGTCACTCAGTCTGTCCGACTCTTTGCGACCCCATGGACTGCAGCATGCCAGGCATCCCTGGCCATCACCAACTCCTGAAGACTACTCAAACTCATGCCCATTCAGTCGGTGATGCCATCCAACCATCTTATCCTCTGTCGTCCCCTTCTCCTCCTGTCTTCAATCTTTCCCAGCATCAGGATCTTTTCCAGTGAGTCAGTTCTTCACATCAGGTAGCCAAAGTATTGGAGTTTCAGCTTTAGCATCTGTCCTTCCAATGAACACCCAGGACTGATTTCCTTTAGGATGGACTGGTAGGATCTCCTTGCAGTCCAAGGGACTCTCAAGAGTCTTCTCCAACACCACAGTTCAAAAGCACCAATTCTCTGGCACTCAGCTTTCTTTACAGTCCAACTCTCACATCCATACATGACTACTGGAAAAACCACAGCTTTGACTAGATGGAACTTTGTTGGCAAAGTCATGTCTCTGTTTTTTTAACATGCTGTCTTGCTTGGTCATAGCTTTTCTTCCAAGGAGCAAGCGTCTTTTAATGTCATGGCTGCAGTCAGCATCTGCAGTGATTTTGGAGCCCAAGAAAATAAAGTCTGTCACTGTTTTCACTGTTTCCCCATCTATTTGCCATGAAGTGATGGAACCGGAATTCTTACCACAGTAAAAATGTTTTAAACTGTTAATTTTTATTTAAAAAAAATATTGATTTGCTCATTTCTGCCTGTTCTGGGCCTTTACTGCTGTGCACGAGTTTCTCCAGTCGTGGCGAGCAGGGGCTGCTCCCTGGCTGCGGGGCACTGGCTTCTCACTGCAGCGGCTTCTGTGGCTGCCCTGGCTTTGTTAGTTGTAGCACTCAGGCTCAGCAGCTGTGGCGCTTAGTCGCCCTGGTGCGTGGCAGATCTTCCCCCCACCAGGCATCAAATCTGGGTCCCCTGCCTCGGCAGGCAATTCTTAACCACTGGACCATCAGGGAAGCCCGAGTCAATTCTTTTAAACTTGCTTTTTCTTCTTTTCCTCTTGGCCGCTGGAAAGTTTGGAGCTAAGGCCTCTGCTCAGTAGTTTCCTTTTAGTTCTAGATGTCTGAGATTCCCATGCTCCCTACTCCATTACTCAGAGCTTAATCCACACATGCCATTTAAAGAGTTTTACTGTACTTGTGCTTTTAACATTTTTGGAAGTAGGCAGGGCATCAGTGGAGAATAAATGAATGCCTCTCAGAGGCACTACAGAGATGAGGGCATTAAAACCCAAGCTGCCTATTCATCAAATCTGTGGCTTTCTTTGAACACTTTTGCAGGCGCTGAATTGCTCAAGACTTTAAAAAGCCATAGCTTTATTTTGGACCTCTAGTGGTGTTTGCTTCAGGAGTTGAAACTGGAGGTAGAGTTGGGCAGGTGGAGCTTATCTGCATGGCACCATTGTGACCAAGGGGCAGAATGCAGGGAAGAAGCATACGGAGCACCAGGCCCCCTTTGGAAACTTACCTGCCGTGTCTCTTCCCCACAGTAGACTGGGCACACTCGTCCGCTGTCCCCCGGCATCCTGTCTTGAAGGCCAGGAGAACACCTTTCATACTCGTATCCCTGCCACCTAACACAGTGCCTGACTCAGGAGACACACACAATGAGAAGACACACCTGACAAGTTTCTTCCAGGCTCGTTGCTCCTGGGGTCTGGCCATGGCGATGGTATTAATTCAAACAGGGAAACAAACAGGGGGAGCAGGGGCAGGGCAATGGAGAATTTAGCTCCTGCAGTGCTGGGGGTGAGAGGCAGGCCACCCAGATGGTGACATAAATGTAGATCATTGGAACAAAATAGAAAGTCCGAAAAATCCACGCACCTATGGACACCATTTCTTTGACAAAGGAGGCAAAAATATACAATGGAGAAAACACAGTCTCTTCAACAAGTTGTGCTGGGAAATCTGGTCAATTACGTGTAAAAGAATGAAACTAGAACCCCATACACAGAAATGAACTCAAAGTGAATTAAGGACCTAAATATAAGACCAGAAACTATAAAACCCTTAGAGGAAAACATAGGCAGAACACTCTCCGACATAAATCACAGCAAGATCCTCTATGACCCACATCCCAGAGCAATGGAAATAAAAACAAATGTAAATAAACGGGACCTAATTAAACTTAATTAAACTTAAAAGCTTTTGCACAATGAAGGAAACTGTAAGCAAGGTGAAAAGACAGCCCCCAGAATGGGAGAAATAATAGCAAATGAAGCAACTGACAAAGAATTAATCTCAAAAATATTCAAGCAGCTCATGCAGCTCAATTCCAGAAAAATAAACAACTCAGTCAAAAAGTGGGAAAAGACCTCAACAGACATTTCTCCAAAGAAGACATACAGATGGCTAATAAAGGAAAGATGCTCAACATCACCCATTATTACAGAAATGCAAATCAAAATCGCAATGAGGTATCATCTCACACTGGTCAGAATGGCCACCAAAAAGTCTACAAGCAATACATGCTGGAGAGGGTGTAGAGAAAAGGGAAGCCTCTTACACTGTTTGTGGGAATGCAAACTGGTACAGCCAACATGGAGAACAGTGCAGAGATTGCTTTAAAAACTGGAAATAGAACTGCCATACGACCCAGAAATCCCACTGCTGGGCATACACACCGAGGAAACCAGAATCGAAAGGGACACGTGTACCCCAGTGTTCACCGCAGCACTGTTTACAACAGCCAGGACATGGAAGCAACCTAGATGTCCCTCAGCAGACAAATGGATAAGAAAGTTGTGGCACATCAGTGGAATATTATTCAGCTATAAAAAGGAATACATTTGAGTCAGTTCTAATGAGGTGGATGAACCTGGAGCCTATTATACAGAGTGAAGTAAGTCAGAAANTTTACAACAGCCAGGACATGGAAGCAACCTAGATGTCCCTCAGCAGACAAATGGATAAGAAAGTTGTGGCACATCAGTGGAATATTATTCAGCTATAAAAAGGAATACATTTGAGTCAGTTCTAATGAGGTGGATGAACCTGGAGCCTATTATACAGAGTGAAGTAAGTCAGAAAGAGAAAGACAAATACTGTGTACTAACACATATGTATGGAATTTAGAAAGATGGTATGGGAAATCCTACATGTAGGGCAGCAAAGGAGACACAGATGTGAAGCAGACTTTTGGACTCAGTGGGAGAAGCCAAGGGTGAGATGATTTGAGAGAACAGCACTGAAGCATGTATGTTGCCATACGTAAAGTAGATGACCGGTACAAGTTCGATGCGTGAAGCAGGGTACCCAAAGCTGGTGCTCTGGGACAACCCAGAGGGATGGGGTGGGGAGGGAGGTGCAAGGGGGGTTTAGGATGAGGGGGACACATGTATACCTTTGGCCGATTCATGCTGATGCATGGCAAAAGCCATCACAATATTGTAATTATCCTCCAGTTAAAATAAATTAAGAAAGAAGAAAGAAATAACCACCCAGCTAGATTTGATCACTTTCTCCCATGTATTTCCTACCTGCTCAGGAAGTACGGAAGAGAGGACTTCTTAGGTGGTGCAGTGATAAAGAGTCTGCCTGCCAGTGTAGGAGATGCAAGCAACGTGACTTTGATCCTGGGGTCAAGAAGATCCCCTGGAGCAGGAAATGGGAACCCACTCAGGTATTCTTGCCTGGGAAATTGCAAGGATAGAGGAGGCTGCCAGGCCATAGTCCGCGGGGTCACAAAGAGTCAGAGACGCATGAGCAGGCACGTACACAGCAAATGTGAATTCTGAACGAATGACCCATAACATATCTGGCTTTGGATGCTTCATCTCTGGCTAGCCTTCTGTCCGCGACTCAGCCCCTCTTTTCCAGCTTCAGAGGCGTCCTCCCGGTCTCTCCACCTCCCTCCCACCCAGTGCTGCCGGTGAGCTTCCTAGACCCTACAGTGAACTAACCATCACTGTGGTGCCCACACTCACAACCCCTCCACAGCTCCCAACCATCATGGAGAAACCCCAAACCAACCTGGTGTTCTCAGCCTAGCCTCATCTGCTTTCCCAAGCTGGTGTCTGACGCCTGTCATCTCTGCCCTCACCCAGGGCAGATGCATTGCTGGACTCAATGGCAGTAGCTGCAGCCCAGCGGTGTGCAGTCTGTCCCCGCACCCACAGCTCGCTCATTCATTCACTAATGAACTTTTCATTCATTCCCTTGCAGTGGTTGAAGCCTATCCCGGTCTCCAGGGCTTCACAGCTCTGCCTCACTCTCTGCAGGTGACTTAACCCCTCTGGCCTCAGCTTTTTTGCCTCTGATGTTCATGCAAATAAGACAAGGGAAGAAGGAATTTGGCACATAGGAGGGGTTCAATAAGCTTCTTCATTTCCTAAGGAGCCAGCCTCTCAGGTGTCTGAGGCCCGCTTGGCACCCACGAGTCTCTCTTCATGTAAGGAGAGGGCAGGTGCCCAGCCAGACTCCTGAGATGACAGGAAACTCCAGCGCCACTCAGGGGCCTCCCTCCTGAGGGGGTGACAGCCCCTTCTTGGCAGTAGCCTTCCCAGGGGGGCGCAGGTGGGTGTGAAGAGACTGAAGGTCTGAGGGAGATCGCCTAGTCCAGCAACCTTGTTAAAAGGAAAAAGCTGGATCCTAACCCTGGGAGTTTATGCTGGTTGCAGGGTGAATACCATGTTTCTCAGTTTCTAAACCCAGCCCTGGTTGGCACCATCAAATACCTTCCTCACTGGAAAGATTTCAGTACCTTCTTAAAGTATACAAATGCAAGCTGTTTTGAGACAGACTATGTTCTATTTATTGTTGAGTCTATCACCCAGAACAGTTCCCCACACAGTAGGTCCTTGCCACGTGTATGTTGAGTGAATGAATGAAGAAATTGGACACAAGTGTTGCAGGGTACTCAGCCATCCATGGGGTTTCCAGGGCCCCCTCTAAGGGGTTCCCTGTTGTCAAGGTAGCAATGCTTAGAAAGCCTCCATCTGGTCCCAGACCTAGAATCAATAGGCAAATGTGGAAGAGCTTCGCATCCATATGACATCATCGGGGGGCTGCTGAAGCACTCCCATGTGGACCCCAGGTCACTGTGCCCCCAGATAAAACACCTGGTAGGCCTTCACAAGAAAGAACTTGACTGACTTGGAAAATGTCTCCTGACATGACACGGTCCAGAAAGGAGAGGTGTTTCCTGGCAGAGACGTGACTGTAATTGCAAGGGACAACTACTCATTACAGGCTGTCCTTTTCAAGACTCTAGAGTGGCGGCCAGATGTCCCAGCCACATGCTGATTTTTCCAGCCTCCTTTCATTAACAAACCTCAAGGAAATCGTGTGTCCAGGTGGCCTGGTTGCAAGTCTTTCTGATGGTCGTGTCCTTTGGTTAAGACATGACTGAAACACATTATCTCTATAGAATGGGAACCCACAGAAAAGCTGACCCCAGAGACCCAGAACACTTTTCTTGGCTGGGAGGCAGAGTGCTGAGTCTGGGGCCCCATGTTCTCCTCTAAGCCTGAACTCTTCCCTTAGGAAGCTGACCTAGGCTGACTGGCGTTGTTCTGTGCTGTGCACCCAGAACATCCTCAGTAAGAGTCAACCACAATAATTCGGAGCAAAGAGGAGACTGCGGTCCTGAAGCTCCAGGCCTCCCCAGGGGCCACCTGTCCCCGAGTCAGTGCTGACGGGGAACACAGGCCTGGGGAGGAGTTCTGTCCTGAGGACCATCCTTGTCAGCCCCATGCTCCTTTCAGGGCTGTGACTCAGCTCAGCAGCCTCCACTGCAGTTCAAAGGCCACATGAGCTAAACTCTGCTCATCACCTCTTCCCCGTTCTCTGAGCCTGTGTGCAGAGTCCAGGGCACCTGGCCCCTGTGCCCAAGCACTGGGGGAGCAGGATTGTCCTGAGGCTGGCCAAGCTCTCACTGCACAACTGGAATCACTCTGACCCCATCAGTCCGCTCCCACCCCGGAGTCAGATGTCTGAAGTCTCTTTGCTCATCCTTTGAATTCTTCCTGCTCTCTTTCCAGACTAAGAGCTGAGAGGAGGCTCTCCTAAGCCGCGTCCATTATTTCACGGTGAGTCCACTGGGCACGTCTTTTCTGCTGGGAGAGAAGACAGTCGGGGCAGACTGGGCTTGTTCTCCAAGGCTTCTCACACCCCGGGTGGCAGGTCGTTCTTAATTTCCCTCAGGACTTTCTTACTCTAAACAATGGCATTCACTTCTCCAAAATGACTCAGAGCCCAGGTGTGATGGTCATCCATGGCCAGCTAGCTTCTGGGTGCAGGCTCCTTGGGGAGAAGGTATTTGGGGTCACCTGGCTTAGAGTCAGAGAGATCTGAGGTCTGAGAGGGTCGTTCTCTCAGCAGAGGCTGGTTCTGGTCTGTAATGTCACTATTTTCTCTTAGAGACACATGTTGCTTGTTTGTTTATTTCTAGAGCAGAGGAGGACCCAGCCTGGTATTTTACTCCTAGATCTCTGAATATACCTTTGTCCCAGAAGTTCCCCGTGGCTGGCTTGAAGGAGCCTTAGAGAGAGAGGGAATGAGCAGCCAGCTCCTTAACGTCAAGACCAAGGCAGGAGCCCAGCCAGGTGGCCTTCTCTTTCTCTGATCTCCTCCGCTATCCAGCCCCAGGCCCTCATCCCCTTCTGGCCCACGTGCTCGTCTCCTCTGCCCCCGGATCTTAAGCCTCCTGGGTTCACTCCCAAGCCATCAAGGTTGTTCCTGCCCCCACACCAGCTCTTAGCTTTCACTTAAGTGCCTGGGGACGGACAGGGCACCTCCTTCTGCCTCTCAGGCTAGTTTGGTCAGTTCCTAGAGGCTGCAGTCCATGGGGCGCTAGGAGTCGGACACGACTGAGCGACTTCTACAGTAAAAATGTTTTAAACTGTTAATTTTTATTTAAAAAAAATATTGATTTGCTCATTTCTGCCTGTTCTGGGCCTTTACTGCTGTGCACGAGTTTCTCCAGTCGTGGCGAGCAGGGGCTGCTCCCTGGCTGCGGGGCACTGGCTTCTCACTGCAGCGGCTTCTGTGGCTGCCCTGGCTTTGTTAGTTGTAGCACTCAGGCTCAGCAGCTGTGGCGCTTAGTCGCCCTGGTGCGTGGCAGATCTTCCCCCCACCAGGCATCAAATCTGGGTCCCCTGCCTCGGCAGGCAATTCTTAACCACTGGACCATCAGGGAAGCCCGAGTCAATTCTTTTAAACTTGCTTTTTCTTCTTTTCCTCTTGGCCGCTGGAAAGTTTGGAGCTAAGGCCTCTGCTCAGTAGTTTCCTTTTAGTTCTAGATGTCTGAGATTCCCATGCTCCCTACTCCATTACTCAGAGCTTAATCCACACATGCCATTTAAAGAGTTTTACTGTACTTGTGCTTTTAACATTTTTGGAAGTAGGCAGGGCATCAGTGGAGAATAAATGAATGCCTCTCAGAGGCACTACAGAGATGAGGGCATTAAAACCCAAGCTGCCTATTCATCAAATCTGTGGCTTTCTTTGAACACTTTTGCAGGCGCTGAATTGCTCAAGACTTTAAAAAGCCATAGCTTTATTTTGGACCTCTAGTGGTGTTTGCTTCAGGAGTTGAAACTGGAGGTAGAGTTGGGCAGGTGGAGCTTATCTGCATGGCACCATTGTGACCAAGGGGCAGAATGCAGGGAAGAAGCATACGGAGCACCAGGCCCCCTTTGGAAACTTACCTGCCGTGTCTCTTCCCCACAGTAGACTGGGCACACTCGTCCGCTGTCCCCCGGCATCCTGTCTTGAAGGCCAGGAGAACACCTTTCATACTCGTATCCCTGCCACCTAACACAGTGCCTGACTCAGGAGACACACACAATGAGAAGACACACCTGACAAGTTTCTTCCAGGCTCGTTGCTCCTGGGGTCTGGCCATGGCGATGGTATTAATTCAAACAGGGAAACAAACAGGGGGAGCAGGGGCAGGGCAATGGAGAATTTAGCTCCTGCAGTGCTGGGGGTGAGAGGCAGGCCACCCAGATGGTGACATAAATGTAGATCATTGGAACAAAATAGAAAGTCCGAAAAATCCACGCACCTATGGACACCATTTCTTTGACAAAGGAGGCAAAAATATACAATGGAGAAAACACAGTCTCTTCAACAAGTTGTGCTGGGAAATCTGGTCAATTACGTGTAAAAGAATGAAACTAGAACCCCATACACAGAAATGAACTCAAAGTGAATTAAGGACCTAAATATAAGACCAGAAACTATAAAACCCTTAGAGGAAAACATAGGCAGAACACTCTCCGACATAAATCACAGCAAGATCCTCTATGACCCACATCCCAGAGCAATGGAAATAAAAACAAATGTAAATAAACGGGACCTAATTAAACTTAATTAAACTTAAAAGCTTTTGCACAATGAAGGAAACTGTAAGCAAGGTGAAAAGACAGCCCCCAGAATGGGAGAAATAATAGCAAATGAAGCAACTGACAAAGAATTAATCTCAAAAATATTCAAGCAGCTCATGCAGCTCAATTCCAGAAAAATAAACAACTCAGTCAAAAAGTGGGAAAAGACCTCAACAGACATTTCTCCAAAGAAGACATACAGATGGCTAATAAAGGAAAGATGCTCAACATCACCCATTATTACAGAAATGCAAATCAAAATCGCAATGAGGTATCATCTCACACTGGTCAGAATGGCCACCAAAAAGTCTACAAGCAATACATGCTGGAGAGGGTGTAGAGAAAAGGGAAGCCTCTTACACTGTTTGTGGGAATGCAAACTGGTACAGCCAACATGGAGAACAGTGCAGAGATTGCTTTAAAAACTGGAAATAGAACTGCCATACGACCCAGAAATCCCACTGCTGGGCATACACACCGAGGAAACCAGAATCGAAAGGGACACGTGTACCCCAGTGTTCACCGCAGCACTGTTTACAACAGCCAGGACATGGAAGCAACCTAGATGTCCCTCAGCAGACAAATGGATAAGAAAGTTGTGGCACATCAGTGGAATATTATTCAGCTATAAAAAGGAATACATTTGAGTCAGTTCTAATGAGGTGGATGAACCTGGAGCCTATTATACAGAGTGAAGTAAGTCAGAAAGAGAAAGACAAATACTGTGTACTAACACATATGTATGGAATTTAGAAAGATGGTATGGGAAATCCTACATGTAGGGCAGCAAAGGAGACACAGATGTGAAGCAGACTTTTGGACTCAGTGGGAGAAGCCAAGGGTGAGATGATTTGAGAGAACAGCACTGAAGCATGTATGTTGCCATACGTAAAGTAGATGACCGGTACAAGTTCGATGCGTGAAGCAGGGTACCCAAAGCTGGTGCTCTGGGACAACCCAGAGGGATGGGGTGGGGAGGGAGGTGCAAGGGGGGTTTAGGATGAGGGGGACACATGTATACCTTTGGCCGATTCATGCTGATGCATGGCAAAAGCCATCACAATATTGTAATTATCCTCCAGTTAAAATAAATTAAGAAAGAAGAAAGAAATAACCACCCAGCTAGATTTGATCACTTTCTCCCATGTATTTCCTACCTGCTCAGGAAGTACGGAAGAGAGGACTTCTTAGGTGGTGCAGTGATAAAGAGTCTGCCTGCCAGTGTAGGAGATGCAAGCAACGTGACTTTGATCCTGGGGTCAAGAAGATCCCCTGGAGCAGGAAATGGGAACCCACTCAGGTATTCTTGCCTGGGAAATTGCAAGGATAGAGGAGGCTGCCAGGCCATAGTCCGCGGGGTCACAAAGAGTCAGAGACGCATGAGCAGGCACGTACACAGCAAATGTGAATTCTGAACGAATGACCCATAACATATCTGGCTTTGGATGCTTCATCTCTGGCTAGCCTTCTGTCCGCGACTCAGCCCCTCTTTTCCAGCTTCAGAGGCGTCCTCCCGGTCTCTCCACCTCCCTCCCACCCAGTGCTGCCGGTGAGCTTCCTAGACCCTACAGTGAACTAACCATCACTGTGGTGCCCACACTCACAACCCCTCCACAGCTCCCAACCATCATGGAGAAACCCCAAACCAACCTGGTGTTCTCAGCCTAGCCTCATCTGCTTTCCCAAGCTGGTGTCTGACGCCTGTCATCTCTGCCCTCACCCAGGGCAGATGCATTGCTGGACTCAATGGCAGTAGCTGCAGCCCAGCGGTGTGCAGTCTGTCCCCGCACCCACAGCTCGCTCATTCATTCACTAATGAACTTTTCATTCATTCCCTTGCAGTGGTTGAAGCCTATCCCGGTCTCCAGGGCTTCACAGCTCTGCCTCACTCTCTGCAGGTGACTTAACCCCTCTGGCCTCAGCTTTTTTGCCTCTGATGTTCATGCAAATAAGACAAGGGAAGAAGGAATTTGGCACATAGGAGGGGTTCAATAAGCTTCTTCATTTCCTAAGGAGCCAGCCTCTCAGGTGTCTGAGGCCCGCTTGGCACCCACGAGTCTCTCTTCATGTAAGGAGAGGGCAGGTGCCCAGCCAGACTCCTGAGATGACAGGAAACTCCAGCGCCACTCAGGGGCCTCCCTCCTGAGGGGGTGACAGCCCCTTCTTGGCAGTAGCCTTCCCAGGGGGGCGCAGGTGGGTGTGAAGAGACTGAAGGTCTGAGGGAGATCGCCTAGTCCAGCAACCTTGTTAAAAGGAAAAAGCTGGATCCTAACCCTGGGAGTTTATGCTGGTTGCAGGGTGAATACCATGTTTCTCAGTTTCTAAACCCAGCCCTGGTTGGCACCATCAAATACCTTCCTCACTGGAAAGATTTCAGTACCTTCTTAAAGTATACAAATGCAAGCTGTTTTGAGACAGACTATGTTCTATTTATTGTTGAGTCTATCACCCAGAACAGTTCCCCACACAGTAGGTCCTTGCCACGTGTATGTTGAGTGAATGAATGAAGAAATTGGACACAAGTGTTGCAGGGTACTCAGCCATCCATGGGGTTTCCAGGGCCCCCTCTAAGGGGTTCCCTGTTGTCAAGGTAGCAATGCTTAGAAAGCCTCCATCTGGTCCCAGACCTAGAATCAATAGGCAAATGTGGAAGAGCTTCGCATCCATATGACATCATCGGGGGGCTGCTGAAGCACTCCCATGTGGACCCCAGGTCACTGTGCCCCCAGATAAAACACCTGGTAGGCCTTCACAAGAAAGAACTTGACTGACTTGGAAAATGTCTCCTGACATGACACGGTCCAGAAAGGAGAGGTGTTTCCTGGCAGAGACGTGACTGTAATTGCAAGGGACAACTACTCATTACAGGCTGTCCTTTTCAAGACTCTAGAGTGGCGGCCAGATGTCCCAGCCACATGCTGATTTTTCCAGCCTCCTTTCATTAACAAACCTCAAGGAAATCGTGTGTCCAGGTGGCCTGGTTGCAAGTCTTTCTGATGGTCGTGTCCTTTGGTTAAGACATGACTGAAACACATTATCTCTATAGAATGGGAACCCACAGAAAAGCTGACCCCAGAGACCCAGAACACTTTTCTTGGCTGGGAGGCAGAGTGCTGAGTCTGGGGCCCCATGTTCTCCTCTAAGCCTGAACTCTTCCCTTAGGAAGCTGACCTAGGCTGACTGGCGTTGTTCTGTGCTGTGCACCCAGAACATCCTCAGTAAGAGTCAACCACAATAATTCGGAGCAAAGAGGAGACTGCGGTCCTGAAGCTCCAGGCCTCCCCAGGGGCCACCTGTCCCCGAGTCAGTGCTGACGGGGAACACAGGCCTGGGGAGGAGTTCTGTCCTGAGGACCATCCTTGTCAGCCCCATGCTCCTTTCAGGGCTGTGACTCAGCTCAGCAGCCTCCACTGCAGTTCAAAGGCCACATGAGCTAAACTCTGCTCATCACCTCTTCCCCGTTCTCTGAGCCTGTGTGCAGAGTCCAGGGCACCTGGCCCCTGTGCCCAAGCACTGGGGGAGCAGGATTGTCCTGAGGCTGGCCAAGCTCTCACTGCACAACTGGAATCACTCTGACCCCATCAGTCCGCTCCCACCCCGGAGTCAGATGTCTGAAGTCTCTTTGCTCATCCTTTGAATTCTTCCTGCTCTCTTTCCAGACTAAGAGCTGAGAGGAGGCTCTCCTAAGCCGCGTCCATTATTTCACGGTGAGTCCACTGGGCACGTCTTTTCTGCTGGGAGAGAAGACAGTCGGGGCAGACTGGGCTTGTTCTCCAAGGCTTCTCACACCCCGGGTGGCAGGTCGTTCTTAATTTCCCTCAGGACTTTCTTACTCTAAACAATGGCATTCACTTCTCCAAAATGACTCAGAGCCCAGGTGTGATGGTCATCCATGGCCAGCTAGCTTCTGGGTGCAGGCTCCTTGGGGAGAAGGTATTTGGGGTCACCTGGCTTAGAGTCAGAGAGATCTGAGGTCTGAGAGGGTCGTTCTCTCAGCAGAGGCTGGTTCTGGTCTGTAATGTCACTATTTTCTCTTAGAGACACATGTTGCTTGTTTGTTTATTTCTAGAGCAGAGGAGGACCCAGCCTGGTATTTTACTCCTAGATCTCTGAATATACCTTTGTCCCAGAAGTTCCCCGTGGCTGGCTTGAAGGAGCCTTAGAGAGAGAGGGAATGAGCAGCCAGCTCCTTAACGTCAAGACCAAGGCAGGAGCCCAGCCAGGTGGCCTTCTCTTTCTCTGATCTCCTCCGCTATCCAGCCCCAGGCCCTCATCCCCTTCTGGCCCACGTGCTCGTCTCCTCTGCCCCCGGATCTTAAGCCTCCTGGGTTCACTCCCAAGCCATCAAGGTTGTTCCTGCCCCCACACCAGCTCTTAGCTTTCACTTAAGTGCCTGGGGACGGACAGGGCACCTCCTTCTGCCTCTCAGGCTAGTTTGGTCAGTTCCTAGAGGCTGCAGTCCATGGGGCGCTAGGAGTCGGACACGACTGAGCGACTTCACTTTCACTCTTCACTTTTATGCACTGGAAAAGGAAATGGCAACCCACCCCAGTGTTCTTGCCTGGAGAATCCCAGGGACGGGGGAGCCTGGTGGGCTGCCGTCTGTGGGGTCGCACAGAGTCGGACACGGCTGAAGGGACTTAGCAGCAGCAGTAGCTGCAGTGATGTTCCAAGCCTGAATGCAGAAAACACTTCTGACTTAGTGCCCTTCTGGGCAGCTGCCAAACTAGCACCCTCTTCTCTCCCATCTTGTACTCAACCCGACTTTCAAGACAAACTCGCTGTCCATGCCTGGCCTGCCCCCTCTCTCCTCCAGGCCAGGGATTGGTTTGTTTCTATGATGTGATTTAGTCATAAATCATAACTTACCTCGGGTTGTGGATCTCACTGAGAGCAAACTTCATGCACTTCTTTTCCTCCAGTGGCATCTCCTGTGAATGGAATCTGACAACTGAGTTGGAGCAGAGCAATCCCCTGAGCAGGAAAGAAAGAAAAACACTGAGGTTTTCTTGCTTTTAATGTTTCTAACTTGTTGTGAGATGGCAGTCTCTAAGAGAAAAAACTCCGCTTTCAGTGAAATGAGAATCAGATGTACTGAGCTTAAAATCCCATCTCTTTCTGCTCCAATGGCCAGGATGCTTCTGTTTTACTTTTCTCAGCCTGGAGTGGAGCATGTGTGTGTCTGTGTGTGTGTGCACACGTGCACTTGCGTGCATGTGTGCCCATCTGTGCATTTGCTCACTGTCTCCCACAGATCACTATCTGGTGATCTGAGAGCATTTTAGTTTTGAGCAGCGTTACTCCAACGACTCTCATCTTGGAGGCTTGTAAGTCTGTATACTTCTCGGTTCAATCAGGAATAGACATTACCCTTCATTTCTCCTTTAGAGTTGAAATGAATGTTAATCGATATAAAAAAAAAATCCCTGCTTTTGGATTTTAAGTTATCTATCATATGTCAGCCCACTCCAGTATTCTTGCCTGGAGAATCCACATGGACAGAGGAGCCTGGCGGGCTACAGTCCATAGGGTGGCAAAGAGTCGGACACAACTGAGTGACTAAGTGCAGCACATCATATGTCTCTACAGGATGAAATCATCTACAACTGCTCAGCTGGTAACTGCCAGGCGAACACATGCCGTCCACAGGCCAAACAAGAGTTGTTTCTATTTTATTTTATATACCTTATATATTTCCTGTATTTATTTTATATCTCTTTCATGCAGAAATCACGTTGGTTTTATATTTCCTTAGCTTCAATAAGGGGCTTCCCAGGTGGCACAGTGGCAAAGAGTCCACATGCTAATGCAGGAGACACAAGAGACAAGGGTTCAATCCCTGGGCTGATCCAAAGGAAGATCCCTTGATGAAGAAAATGGCAGCGCTCTCCGGCATTCTGGCCTATGAAATTCCATGGACAAAGGATCCTGGTGGGGTATACACTCCGCGGGGTTACAAAGAGTCGGACATGACCGAATGACTGAGCTCACACACACACACAGCTTCAATAAATGGCAGCTATTGGTTAGAATTAGTGATGGGCTTTTGTCTCCCAAAGAGTTTGAAGGTTAAAGATTACAGAAGGCTACCAAATTTATTATTTTAAATATCTGACCATGCTTCAATTATCAGTAAATTGATGAGTGATTTTTGTGCAGTATTTCCCAATATGTATTCTGTGAAAATTATTTTCAGAGAAAAATATCATCAAATAAGTTTAGGAAATGCTAAGTATTGACTTCTCACCCCTGAAAAATCATAGTGAAAGATATGAGATATATATATATATATATATAAATATATAAAATATTAAGCTTATACCAAAAACTGAATTTCCCCAAGGTCCAAGCTTGGTTATCACAGATAATGTACTTTCATCTCAGGGAACTGGTTTCTCTTAATACATCTGTTGGGCAATGTTGTGCTGATGCATATCCTCTTGGAAGTGTGCAGAGCTCCACTCCTCTCTCATCAGTAGGCAAGGCGCGTTTATTACTACAATATAAGATAATAGCTCCTGACAGATAAGCCTCCTAAGAGCAGACAAATCGATTGGTTCATATTTGGGCTTTTTCTCAACTTCAAAAGGCCCAAGTGGTAAACAGCAGCACTTACCCAATCTGCTTCCAATTTGCACATTCTGAAAACAGCCTGGCTTTCAGGTAAAGGCATGATGAAAAAAAAATTTTTTTTTCCTCATAGAAATCTGCCTTTTGTAAATGTCTTCAACTTTCTGGCTCCAGATAAATCAGCAATATCCCAAGAAAAACTGTCTTTTGAGTATTTTCGGGTTTTCACACCGTCTCCAAGAAAATATCATAAGGTTTGACCTCCAAGTTGACAGAGATTCAAGTTGGTCGCATTCCATCTGTTCAGTCCTAATTCCAGCCTGGACAGGAGAGTGAGGGTGAATTGAGGTATTCTGCATCACATCTGGGCACAGAAGACAGCAGAGGGTGGGTTTCACCAAGCCATCAAGGCACTGATGATATGGGCCTCACAAGAATAAGTCTTGCTTTGAGTTGTCCACTGGGCAGCCTGCAGTGGGATGGGGGCAGGGGAGGCACCGGCTAGCCCCCTCTCCTCCACCCCTAAATGATCAGGTAGGAGGAGCTCATTTGCAGCTTACTTTTTCTTCTGACCACTCTTCACATCCTGTACTTTAACCTTCTCCTGTGATGTCACCCCATCCAGTGACCAGCGCCTTTCATACTTCATGTCCCATCTACAGAGTGGATGGACAACAAAATTCTGCTGTAGCATAAAGAACTATAGTCAATGTCCTGGGGTGAACCACAATGAACAAGAAAAGAAAAAGAAAGAATATATATATGCATAACCGAGACACTTTGCTGTACAGCAGAAACAAACACCCCATTGTAAATCAACTACAGTTCAATTAAACAAAATCTGAAACAACAACAAAAAACAGCTCTCAGGTTCTTCCCAACCAAGATGTGAACTTTTGAACAGTATTCTTCCTAGGAGTCTTTGAATGTGAACAAGTGTCTGAAATTCTCCTGAAATTTTCATCTCCTGAAATTTTCTGCCTGGCCCAGGCCTACCCTCCCATCTCAGCTATTTCCAGTGAGAATCCAGCCTCTCCTTGCAATGATAACTTCTAGCAAGAATGACCACATATCACTTTTCTGTCTGCACGGGAGGTGCTGCATTGCGTGCATTCTCTTGAGGACCCATGAGGTCAAACAGGAGTTCCATTTTATTACTCTTACTTTGGCCATGCTGCACAGCATGTGGGATCTTGGTTTCCTAACCAGGGGCCAAACCCACACCCCCTGTACCTGGAGAAGGAGCCATAACCGTGGGACTGCCAGGGAAATCCTGTTAGTAGCTCCATTTTGGAAATGAGGGGGGAAGTCTGAGAGTGGTTAACTCCCCCCCTCCCCCCCCGTGGATGGATGGCAGAGCTGGTTTCACAGAAACAGAGGTCCAGACCACAGGCTTTTGATGGCTGTGCACGCTTTCTGCTGAGAGCCCAGCCTGGTTGTGTAGCTGTGGCTCTCAGCCAGCAACTGGAGCTGATGGTGAGTGGATGCAGGAGGCCCCTGAGCCCCTCAGTGGCCCACAGAGGGGTCCACTCTGACCCTCTTCTTCCAAGAACCTCTACAGACACAGGACTTCTGGCAGCCCTCGCCACTGGGTCCCTAGAATATAGGGCAAGAGATCGAGGATTTGTCCTCACTGTGAGTACGCTTTCTGCTGAGAGCCCAGCCTGGTTGTGTAGCTGTGGCTCTCAGCCAGCAACTGGAGCTGATGGTGAGTGGATGCAGGAGGCCCCTGAGCCCCTCAGTGGCCCACAGAGGGGTCCACTCTGACCCTCTTCTTCCAAGAACCTCTACAGACACAGGACTTCTGGCAGCCCTCGCCACTGGGTCCCTAGAATATAGGGCAAGAGATCGAGGATTTGTCCTCACTGTGAGTCCCTTCTTCCCTGTTCTTCTTTCCTAGGGTGGTGTCTTTGCTCCTGAGCATCCATCTCCTAGCTCTCTATATCAGTCTCTCTTCCTCATATGAACCACTCCTTACTTTTACCCCTTGACTGCAGGGAGGTAAATTATATTTAAAATACACAAAAAGTGTTTTTATTACTGCTTGCCTCAGTATTTCCCCCAAATCACATTATACATGTGCATACGTGTGACTGTACTTTGGCACATTAATCTCTGCACACAGGCACACACACAAATGTGCATAATACATATGCCACCTCATGGTTAGTGAGGAGAGCTGTCCTTGCCACTTTGCTACCCTGAACAAGTGATGCTTTCTGGAGAGTGAGGGAATCTTGGCTGACGTTCACTTTATGATGCTCATATGATTCTGCTTTATTAACATCGTGCCAGGGACCTCTGACTCATTAGGTAACTGAAGAATGAAACCCTCACTGCTCCATGGCAGTCAATGTGAAGAAGATGGCTCCACCAATTTAGCCCTTAGAAAATTTAGCACCCAATTACGAACAAAGCTAATCGAGGTGATGGATTTCCAGTTGAGCTATTTCAAATCCTAAAAGATGATGCTGTTAAAGTGCTACACTCACTATGCCAGCAAATTTGGAAAACTCAGCAGAAGCCACAGGACTGGAAAAGGTTAGTTTTCATTCCAATTCCAAAGAAAGGTCATGCCAAAGAATGCTCAGACTACCACACAATTGCACTCATCTCACACACTAGTAAAGTAATGCTCAAAATTCTCCAAGCCAGGCTTCAGCAATACACGAACCATGAACTTCCTGATGTTCAAGCTGGTTTTAGAAAAGGCAGAGGAACCAGAGATCAAATTGCCAACATCCGCTGGATCATGGAAAAAGGAAGAGAGTTCCAGAAAAACATCTATTTCTGCTTTATTGACTATGCCAAAGCCTTTGACTGTGGGATCACAATAAACTGTGGAGAATTCTGAAAGAGATGGGAATACCAGACCACTTGACCTGCCTCTTGAGAAACCTGTATGCAGGTCAGGAAGCAACAGTTAGAACTGGACCTGGAACAAAAGACTGGTTCCAAATAGGAAAGGGAGTACATCAAGGCTGTGTATTGTCACCCTGCTTATTTAACTTCTATGCAGAGTACATCATAAGAAATGCTGGGCTGGAAGAAGCATAGGCTGGAATCAAGATTGCCAGGAGAAATATCAGTCACCTCAGATATGCAGGTGACACCACCCTTACGGCAGAAAGTGAAGAGGAACTAAAAAGCCTCTTGATGAAAGTGAAAGAGGAGACTGAAAAGGTTGGCTTAAAGCTCAACATTCAGAAAACAGATCATGGCATCCAGTCCCATCACTTCATGGGAAATAGATGGGAAAACAGTGGAAACAGTGTCAGACTTATTTTTGGAGCTCCAAAATCACTTCAGATGGTGCCTGCAGCCATGAAATTAAAAGACGCTTACTCTTTGGAAGAAAAGTTATGATCAACCTAGATAGCATATTCAAAAGCTTTCCCAACAAAGGTCTGTCTAGTCAAGGTTATGGTTTTTCCAGTGGTCATGTATGGATGTGAGAGTTGGACTGTGAAGAAAGATGAGTGTCGAAGAATTAATGCTTTTGAACTGTGGTGTTGGAGAAGACTCTTGAGAGTTCCCTGGATTGCAAGGAGATCCAATCAGTCCATTCTGAAGGAGATCAACCCTGGGATTTCTTTGGAAGGAATGATGCTAAAGCTGAAACTCCAGTACTCTGGCCACCTCATGTGAAGAGTTGACTCATTGGAAAAGGCTCTGATGCTGGGAGGGATTGGGGGCAGGAGGAGAAGGAGACGACCGAAGATGAGATGGCTGGATGGCATCACGGACTCGATGGGTGTGAGTCTGAGTGAACTCCGGGAGTTGGTGATGGACAGGGAGGCCTAGCATGCTGCAATTCATGGGGTCACAGAGAGTCGGACATGACTGAGCGACTGAACTGAACTGAACTGAAGCACATATAGAGGGTTTCCCAGGTGGCACTAGTGGTAAAGAACCCACCTGCCAATGCAGGAAATTCAGGAGATGTGAGTTCAATTCCTGGGTCAGGAAGATCCCTGGAGGAGGGCCTGGCAACCCACCCCAGTATTCTTGCCTGGAGAACCCCATGGACAGAGGAGCCTGGCGGGCTACAGTCCATAGGGTCACAAAAAGTTGGACACAGCTGACGCGAGTTAGCAGGCATGCACGCAAACCCACGTAGAACACCTAGCAGTAACAAATACCACGACAGGCCTTCCGTTCAGTTCAGTTCAGTTGCTCAGTCGTGTCCGACTCTTTGCAACCCCATGAATCGCAGCATGCCAGGCCTCCCTGTCCATCACCATCTCCCGGAGTTCACTCAGACTCACGTCCATCGAGTCCGTGACGCCATCCAGTCTTGGGGATGCGAAATTGAAAAGACCTAGTTCTGGGGACTTCCCTGGCCATCCAGTAGTTAAGACTTCACCCTCCAATGCAGGGAGTGCAGGTTTGATCCCTGGGTGGGGAACTATGATCGTTAAAGCCTCACAGCCAAGCATAAAACAGAAGCAACATTGTAACAAATTCAATAAAGACGTTGAAAATGACCCACATTAAAAAAAAAAAAAAAAAAACTTTAAGAAAATACCTGGTTCCCAATCTCATGGAGAGAATCTACAGTCAAGACAGAAGGGCTAAGCCTTCTGGGGTGACAACATTGCCATCAGGGTCTTAGGGCAGCGAAAAGAGCAATGGCAGCAGAGAAGATGACTCCATTCCTTATGAGTTGGAGCTGGTTTTGCATTTTTGCCTTTCTTTAATTTGGAAATATCTGGTGTCTAAAACTAGATTTGAAGCCCCAGAAGAGAAAGAACGATCCCGCCTTTGTTTTCTCACTCTCCGTGTTGTCATGGAGCAAAGTCATCTGCCTGTAGTTGAACTGTAAGTGCAAAGGCAGCCTACTTCTGTGCCAGGTAGGAGCGCTATGGAGAGACCTCAGGGGTGCTCAGAAGACCAACAGGAAGGGGGCCAAAACGTCTCGTAAGTAAACTTGAAGAGAGTTTACCTCTTCAGGCAGGAGCTCCTCACCATGACCCAGTAAAGAAGAAAGTGCTGCTGCTGCTGCTGCTAAGTCACTTCAGTCGTGTCCGACTCTGTGTGACCCCATAGACAGCAGCCCACCAGGCTCCCCCATCCCTGGGATTCTCCAGGCAAGAACACTGGAGTGGGTTGCCATTTTCCTCTCCAATGCATGAAAGAGAAAAGTGAAAGTGAAGTCGCTCAGTCTGTCCGACTGTTAGCGACCCCATGGACTGCAGCCCACCAGGCTTCTCCGTCCATTGGATTTTCCAGGCAAGAGTACTGGGGTGGGGTGCCATTGCCTTCCCTGGAAGAAAAGTGCTAGAGTATAGCTTTCAGACCCCAGTAGTACCCCTAGGAGGTGCTGTTGTGCAGTTGCTCAGTTGTGTCCAACTCTGCAACCCCACGGACTGCGGCACACCAGGCTTCCCTGTCCTTCACCATCTCCCAGAGCTCGCTCAAACTCATGTCCATTGAGTCAGTGATGCCATCCAACCATCTCATCCTCTTTTGCTCCCTTTTCCTTTTGCTCTCAATCTTTCCCAGCATCAGGATCTTTCCCAGTGAGTCGGCTCTTCACGTCAGGTGGCCAAAGTGTTCAAGCTACAGCTTCAGCATCAGTCCTTCCAATGAATATTCAGGATTGACTTCCTTTAGGATTGACTGATTTGATTTCCTTGCAGTCCAAGGGATTCTCAAGAGTCTTCTCCAACACCACAGTTCCAAAGCATCAATTCTTCAGTGCTCAGCCTTCTTTATGGTCCAACTCTCACATCCATACATGACTACTGGAAAAACCGTAGCTTTGACAATGCAGATTTTTATAGCAATGTCTCAGCTTTTTGATACACTGTATAGGTTTATCATGGCTTTTCTTCTAAGGAGCAGGAGGTGTTGAGGGAATATGAAAATCCACCATGTGACCATGATCACATCAACCAGGGAGCCAAGGGGCGGATGCTGGGGAGACCTGGGGGCAGAGGGACACCCTGCCCTGGCCAGAGGCCCACGGGCTCTAGCACTCACTTTGATATGTTGGAGGGCACATTGCCTGATCAGGGATCATCTCTCTCCCAGCAGGAAACAGAGATTCAAATATATGACCGTCCATAGTGGTTGGGTGTAAAACAGAAATGACAAGAAATCAGGGCTCACAAACTCCATATGAGACCAAACAGACTCTAAAACAAAGGACATAAAGAAAGATAAAGAAGGACACTGTATAACAGGGAAAGGGTCAGTTAGAGAAGAGGCTATTATACTCATCAACAAAAATGCCCCCAGTATGGGTGTATGCGTGCTTAGGCACTCAGTTGTGTCTGACTCTTTGTGGTCCATGGACTGTAGTCCACCAGGGGATTATAGTCTGCGCACAGAATCTTCCAGGCAAGAATACTGGAGTAGGATGCCATTTCCTTCTCCGGGGGATCTTCCTGACCCTGAGGTTGAACCCCCATCCCCTGCAGTGGCAGGCAGATTCTTTACCAATAGTGCCACCTGGAAAAACCCATGCCCCCAAAACAGGAGCATAAAACAAATACTAACAGACGTAAAGGGAGAAATGGATGGGAATACAATAATAGTAGAATACTATATATCCCATTGACATGAACGGACAGATCTTCTAGACAAAAAATCAAAAAGGCAACAGAGATCCTAAATGATACAATGGAACAATTAGCCTTAATGGATATTTTCAGGGCATCACAGGCAAAACAAGAAACAGAATACACATTCCTTTCAAGGGAACATGGAACATTTTATAGGACCAACCACATAGCGGTTGGAGTGTGTGGTCGATTCCACTTGGCAATCATCTTCTTCCTCCAGTTAAGGCTTCACTTTTGCTAATCCCCATTCAAGCCTCCCGCATGTTACTACAGAGACTTGGTTGGAAATGCCTGGGTGGGGCAGGATTGTTGATAGTGTTGAATAAATGGGAGATGATGTCACTAGTAGTAAGCAGAGCACCACTCTGAACCTCAAAAGTCTGTTTTAGCATCTGCTTTTTAGCATTTGCTTTTTTCTTTCTTTCTTTTTTTTTTTTTTTTTTTTACTTTATTTTACTTTACAGTACTGTATTGGATTTGGCATACATTGACATGAATCCGCCACGGGTGTACATGAACTCCCAAACATGAACCCCCTTCCCACCTCCCACCCCACATCATCNCTTTTTTTTTTTTTTTTTTTACTTTATTTTACTTTACAGTACTGTATTGGTTTTGGCATACATTGACATGAATCCGCCACGGGTGTACATGAACTCCCAAACATGAACCCCCTTCCCACCTCCCACCCCACATCATCCCTCCGGATCATCCCCATGCACCAGCCCCAAGCATCTGAACATTTTGATAATAATCCATGAGAAACAGATATCTATACATCACATGCGAACAGATATACATTTAACTTCATGGATTCTATAAACAGTCTATAGATTCTTTGCCTTGGAATTTTTCTGATTATAAAAATGAGTTGCGTTGTTCCTGTCTCAAAATTGTTGTCCTTCTTGATTGCTCATCATCTGATTCTTTTCTCATTATATTGTGATTGCCTGTCCACGTTTCTAGGTCTTCCACGCGACTGAACTTCTTGGCAGTACTCTGTTACCAGTTTGGCATGCACAAGTCAGTGCTAAAGTTTCAGGTGAATGAATGAATGGATGGACACCATGTTGGATATGATAGAGGGGGGTCTTGGGCTTGCACTAAGTTTCTCGGTTGAGCCAAGATGGCTTTTGGTCTTAATCATTTTTCACACACGGGAGTTCGTACCCTCCTAACTCCCTGATGTTCAAGCTGGTTTTAGAACAGGCAGAGGAACCACAGATCCAATTGCCAACATCCGCTGGATCATGGAAAAAGCAAGAGAGTTCCAGAAAAACATCTATTTCTGCTTTATTGACTATGCCAAAGCCTTTGACTGTGTGGATCACAATAAACTGTGGAAAATTCTGAAAGAGATGGGAATACCAGACCACCTAACCTGCCTCTTGAGAAATCTGTATGCAGGTCAGGAAGCAACAGTTAGAACTGGACCTGGGACAACAGACTGGTTCCAAATAGGAAAAGGAATACCTCAAGTCTGTATATTGTCTCCCTGCTTATTTAACTTATATGCAGAGTACATCATGAGAAACGC
>SJYX01003354.1:67995-80556 GCA_006410675.1 Oreotragus oreotragus | reverse complement strand
GGAGCTAAAAAGCCTCCTGATGAAAGTGAAGGAGGAGAGTGAAAAAGTTGGCTTAAAGCGCAACATTCAGAAAACGAAGATCATGGCATCCGGTCCCATCACTTCATGGGAAATAGATGGGGAAACAGTGGAAACAGTGTCAGACTTTATTTTTTTGGGCTCCAAAATCACTGCAGATGGTGACTGCAGCCATGAAATTAAAAGACTCCTTGGAAGAAAAGTTATGACCAACCTGGATAGTATATTCAAAAGCAGAGACATTACTTTGCCAACTAAGGTCCGTCTAGTCAAGGCTATGGTTTTTCAGGTGGTCATGTATGGATGTGAAAGTTGGACTGTGAAGAAAGCTGAGCACCAAAGAATTGATGCTTTTGAACTGTGGTGTTGGAGAAGACTCTTGGGAGTTCCTTGGACTGCAAGGAGATTCAACCAGTCCATTCTGAAGGAGATCAACCCTGGGATTTCTTTGGAGAGAATGATGCTAAAGCTGAAACTGCAGTACTTTGGCCACCTCATGCAAAGAGCTGACTCATTGGAAAAGACTCTGATGCTGGGAGGGATTGGGGGCAGGAGGAGAAGGGGACAACCGAGGATGAGATGGCTGGATGGCATCACGGACTCGATGGACGTGAGTCTGGGTGAACTCTGGGAGATGGTGATGGACAGGGAGGCCTGGCGTGCTGCGATTCATGGGGTCGCAAAGAGTCGGACACGACTGAGCTACTGAACTGAACTAAGCTGTGTTCATACTCACAAAACTTCTGTGTACACTCTCAGAAATGCCTAATATATATAGCTTTCTATTTACATTCTGGCAATCAATTTGCAAACCAATGTAAAATTTCAAATTCTCTCATTTTAAAAGGACAGGGACAGACAGAGTCCTGTTTTTCAGAATGAGATGAAAAAAAAAAAAAAGCTGTTTCCTCTTCTCCCTGTGCCATCAGCTCTGGGTGGAATGCAATGCCACCCAGCTGGGTCCCAAAATTAGGGCTTCCACTGCTGGGAGCAAGAGTGCAGACTCTACTGGAAATTCATCCAAGGAGTCTTTAGGCTTCAGAGAATTCTGCACACGTGCTAAAATTATTTGCGGTTAGGTCTCCAGACTGACCCACGAATAAACAGGACTGTTTCTCACTGACGCATAAGAACTCATTAGAGGGTATTAATAGAAGGCCAAGTATGTAAAGCATGAGGCTTCCCCAGTGGCTCAGCGCTAAAGAACCCACCTGCCATAAAGGAGCCACAGGAGACATGGGTTTAATCCCTGAATTGGGAATCTCCCCTGGAGAAGGGCATAGCAACCTACTCCAGTGTTCTTGCTGGGAGAATTCCCATAGACAGAGGAGTCTGGGGGGCTACAGTCCATATAGTCACAAAGAGTCAGACACGACTGAAACGACTTAGCATGCATGCAAGCATGTAAATGATGAACCCCTTGAGCTGGGAAATCAGAGGCTGGTGAATCCTAGGCACCATGCCAAAGCTGAGAGGAGGTGCAAATTCCTTGGTCTCTGGGAGCAGGAGGTGAGAAGCAGGGAGTGCTGGCTGGGTCACAAATGACTAAAGAGAAGGCATATCTTGGTTTGTGATGTGATGTGACTTTTCCCAATGTCATATAGCCCAACAGCCCAGGGAAAGGAGAAAAGATGAAGAAAACTTGTAGTTGAGTTACACATTGCCTTGAAGAGATTGCATACCTTTTCAGCAAAATCTACTTCCAGTTAAGTTAGTCCCTCCTATCCCACCCACTCGTGGGAAGTTTTCAAACATGACCCAGCACTGGTGTTCAGGCCTGCTTTTAGCCCGAGCAAAGAAAGAAGACATTCTTGAAGTGAGTTCTTTAAATTTAGAAGACGTTCTGACCTAGATACTTAACTCCCGAAAGAAAAGAAAGAAGAAAAATCTCAAAGGGGCCTGGAAAGCATATTGGAGATCAGGGCATTATTTCCCTGCACAGAAGAACAGTCCTCACAGACAGAGGGTAGGCCCTGCAGAACCTTGGAGGAGGGAGGTTCTTGCAGAACCTTGGGGAGGGAATGGAGCAGGCACCCACGACAGCCCCATCCTTCTTGGGATAAGTTGGGGTAACCAGTGCCATCACTGGAGTATGACAGCACTGTCTCCCTTTTGTCTTTACAGTTTGTGAAACACTTGTGCACAGCCCCTTTCATGCCCTCCTCACACAGCGGGGAGGTGCATGAGGCTGGCTCACCATAATCCCACAGTGAATGGTTCCCCCATCGCTGCCTCCAGAGCACGGCCCAGGTTGCGCTCTGGCCATTTTCTCTAAAGCCACTAGTGTGGGGCTGGGACATGTTGATGCTTGGCTGTAGAACTAGGGAATACCTAACATGGATCCCCACGCACCCTTCCTCCCTCCTGATCCCCTGAGGGAGAAGTAGAGATAAGACATAGCAGATGAGGGACCCCAGGCCCCCTCTATTTTCAGCTGAGCTCCTGAGGAGCTCCAGCACATGGATGAACCTGCAGCATGAAGAGAGGACCTCTTCTACTCCCTAAACATAAACTGAGTGTTCAACTCCAAGCAAAAAGCACATTGATTGGTGAAGGAGAGGAAAGAGAATAAGAGACTCCACCCTAGCAGGGCGGGCACTGCCTTTCTTTCTCCAGCTCTTTCTCACTTGGGGCAGAATGAGTTTGGAGCAGGAAGGATCAGAGGGCAGCCCATATGGGACTTTCTAAAACCTGGTGCCCCTACACCCTGGAAAAGGAGGCCCAGCCAGTGTCCTGGAAATGGGCTCCCTGGGACTAGAACTGGGGAGAGGGAGATGGGAAGTCTGTACACTAACCCAGAAGGGTGCCGAGGGCAGCCTCGAGTCTTGAGCACCTCTATAGCCGCGGCCCCGTTTGACCACTGTGACACACAGTGCCCTCAGGAGAGAGTTCTCCTCTCTGAAAGAGCATGGGGCTCTGATCTCATGACTAGTGAGTGGTGTCACTGGAGCCTGGGCTCAGGCTTTCTAATTAGGTGTGACTTGCTTTACACGATGTGGTTGTGCCACAGGACATCTTTCTCAGGCGAGTGGAAATGTGCCAGCTGAGTTCAGGAGCACCGTGAGTCTTTTGAAGTTGAATGCATATTTTGTGTGTGTGTGTGTGTGTGTGTGTGTGTATTCTGGGGAGAGGCTCCCTGGGTCTCAAATGGGTCTCCTTCCCTCTCTTCTGAATGGCTAGAATGCCCAAGACCTCCTTTGTTCACATCTTCACCTTTGGAAGGTGTCTCACCTGTACTTTCGAATCAGGAGAATTGACTCACTTAGGAGTGCATTTTCTCTAACTTAAAAAAAAAAAGAAAATCACTTTTCAGCCCTAAAATATATCTGTCAAGTGAGAATGACAGGAAATGTCATGAAGACTATAGAAAGACAGATGCTCCCATATACTAATCCCCACCAGTAACTATATTACCTTGGAGGATCATTAAAATAGTCACTTTAAAAGGCTCATTACCTCATGGATTCTGAGCTGGGAAACAAATAAAAGAACTAGTAATATTAGAATTATGCTCCAAAGGTTGTTGGTTTTTTTTTTTTCTTCAGTTGTTTCTGGTGATGGCTAGGGGAGAATTTGGAGATACAGGAGGAAGGAAAGAAAACCTTCAGTGATTTAGTGAATTTTTCACATTTGTTACTTAAAATGAGTACTAGTCAGGACAGGGTTGATTGCGCTGCTGTAATGACTAATCCCCAAATTGCAAGGGTTTAAAGCCATAAAAGTGTATTTCTGCTTATACTACAGTTGCCACTGACTAGAAGGGGTCTTTGATCTTCCGAATTGCCAAAGGACCCAGGCTGGTGGGGGCTTCATCATTTTCTGACAATGCCAGCTTCACACAAGTTTTCAGAGTTGGCTGGAGCGAGGTCATGTCTGCTTGCATTCCTTTCAGCTACAGAAAGTCACATGGCCAAACTCAGCATCAAGAGAGGCAGGGCTACCTTGGGTGGTATTTAATCCCCAAATCCTGTCTGCATCCAGAGGATGTCTGCATTCTTTTCTATCCTGAGATGAGTTCCAAATAGTCATGTGGCATAGAAAGAAACAAATCCAAGGGTTTCTGCACTTCATCTAAATATCCATTTTTAAAATCTGACCTGAAGCTGAACAACCTTATTTACACTACAGAGTTAAAGTGTCCTCTACAAAAGACACATGTCTAAAATCTATGGAAAGAATATGCTTGTTTGAAAAAGAATTTATTTATTTATGTATCTGAATATAGTTGACTTAAAATGTCATGTTAGTTTCAGGTGAATCATAGTACACTGATTCAGACAGATATAGGAACAGATACAGATACAAATATAGATATAGATATATACATAGATATAGATAGGCTTTCCAGGTGGCGTAAGTGGTAAAGAACCTGCCTGCCAATGCAGGAGATGTAAGAGATATGGGTTTGATCCTTGGATCAGGAAGATCCACTGGAGGAGGGCATGGCAACCCACTCCAATATTCTTACCTGGAGAATCCTATGGACAGAGGAGCCTGGAGGGCTATAGTTCATAGGGTTGCAAAGAGTCAGACATAACTAAAGTGACTGAGCATGCACGCACATAGATACAGGTATTCTTTTTCAAATTCTTTTCTCTTTTAAGTTATTACAAAATGCTGAGTAGAGTTCCCGATGCTATAAGTCGATCCTTGTAGGTTATCTATTTTATACATAGCAGTATATATATGTGGAGAAGGAAATGGCAACCCGCTCCAGTGTTCTTGCCTGGAGAATCCCAGGGATGGGGGCATGAGGTGGGCTGCCGTCTATGGGCTCGGACACAGAGTTGAACATGACTGAAGCGACTTAGCAGCAGCAGCAGCAGCAGTGTATATATAAGTGAATCCCAAACTCCTAATTTATTCCTCCCCCTTTCCCATTTGGTAAGCATAGTTTATTTTCTATGTCTGTGAGTCTATTTCTGTTGTGTAATAAGTTCATTCATATCATTGTTTATATTCCACATACAAGTGATGTCATTTGTATTCCTCTTTCTCTGTCTTACTTCACTTAGTATGACAATCTCTAGGTCTATCCATGAGGCTGCAAATGGCATTATTTTGTCTGGGGAAAATTTATTAACCAGGGCCTCCAACTAACCAAGAATCTGCTTGATGAGAAAGCACATTTAAAGTATTCAAGCTCTAGTTGTCTCTCTAAAATGGGTGGCCACACTGTTGGTGGGAATGCAAACTAGTACAGCCACAATGGAGAACAGTGTGGAGACTCCTTAAAAAACTGGAAATAGAACTGCCTTATGACCCAGCAATCCCACTGCTGGGCATACACACCGAGGAAACCAGAATTGAAAGAGACACGTGTACCCCAATGTTCATCACAACACTGTTTATAATAGCCAGGATGTGGAAGCAACCTAGATGCCCATCAATAGATGAATGGATAAGAAAGCTGTGGTACATATACACAATAGAGTATTACTCAGCCATTAAAAAGAATACATTTGAATCAGTTCTAATGAGGTGGATGAAACTAGAGCCGATTATACAGAGTGAAGTAAGCCAGAAAGAAAAACACCAATACAGTATACTAACACATATATATGGAATTTAGAAAGATGTAATGATAACCCTGTATGAGAGACAGCAAAAGAGACACAGATGTATAGAATAGTCTTTTGGACTCTGTGGGAGAGGGAGAGGGTGGAATGATTTGGGAGAATGGCATTGAAACATGTATAATATCACATAAGAAATGAATCACCAGTCTAGGTTCCANCTGGAGAGGGTGTGGAGAAAAGGGAACCCTCTTACACTGTTGGTGGGAATGCAAACTAGTACAGCCACTATGGAGAACAGTGTGGAGATTCCTTAAGAAATTGCTGATAGAACTGCCTTATGACCCAGCAATCCCACTGCTGGGCATACACACAGAGGAAACCAGAATTGAAAGAGACACGTGTACCCCAATGTTCATCACAACACTGTTTATAATAGCCAGGATGTGGAAGCAACCTAGATGCCCATCAATAGATGAATGGATAAGAAAGCTGTGGTACATATACACAATAGAGTATTACTCAGCCATTAAAAAGAATACATTTGAATCAGTTCTAATGAGGTGGATGAAACTAGAGCCGATTATACAGAGTGAAGTAAGCCAGAAAGAAAAACACCAATACAGTATACTAACACATATATATGGAATTTAGAAAGATGTAATGATAACCCTGTATGAGAGACAGCAAAAGAGACACAGATGTATAGAATAGTCTTTTGGACTCTGTGGGAGAGGGAGAGGGTGGAATGATTTGGGAGAATGGCATTGAAACATGTATAATATCACATAAGAAATGAATCACCAGTCTAGGTTCCATGCAGGATACAGGATGCTTGGGGCTGGTGCACTGGGATGACCCAGAGAGATGGTATGGGGAGGGAGATGGGAGGGGGGTTCAGGATTGGGAACACGTGTACACCTGTGGTGGATTCATGTTGTTGTATGGCAAAACCAATACCATATTGTAAAGTAAAAAAAATAAAATAAAATCTGAAAAAAAATAAAAATAAAATAAAATAAAAATAAAATGGGTGGCCACAGAACTCACAGTGCAGTATTTCTGAAGAGGTGCGTTGTTGCAAAGGAATTGCATTATGTTTAAACGTAGTTACTCTGGAAGGCGCTTTCACACCTTGGCCACTTTCCGGCTATCAGCAAAGCTCCATGTGCTGTGCTGTTTCGGGTAGCAGGTGATAATTGAAAATTATATGGAGAGAATTAGCATGGACTCTTCTCAAGGATGACACTCAAACTTGTGAAGCATTCTATATTTTGAGGAGAAGAGGAATAAAGTTCTGTGAATGGATGATGGTGGTGGCTGCCCAACCGTGTGAATTATACTTAATGCCACTGAGTTGTATACTTAGTGGTGGAATGGTACATTTTGTGTGATATATATTTCACCACAATAAAAGTATGACGTTAAACTGATAATACTTTGGATATACTCAATTAAATAAAATGTATTATTATCATTACAAGAAAAGTCAGGGTGCTGGTTAAAACATGGCTGGAGCAGACATCTACCTTGCAGTCACAAGCTGTACTATAGAAAGGCAGAGGCTGGCTGCCCAATTACTGTAGCGCTTTATTTGAGTAATGGTTGGCAAGTGTCACGGGGCCCAATCATTGCAGACATAGTAACTCGCTCATCCCTTACAACAACACTGATGGAGTTATTAGTCTCTCCACTGGACAGATGAAGAAACAAAGCCTTAAAGAGGTTGACTGGTCCAAGGTCATTTGGCTGATAAGAGACGGTGTTGTTGTTAGTCACTAAGTCATGTCCAACTCTTTACAATCCTGCCAGTCTCCTCTGTCCATGGAATTCTCCAGGCAAGAATACTACAGTGGGTAGCCATTCCCTTCTCCAGGGGATCTTCCTGACTCAGGGATCAAATCCAAGTCTCCTGCATTGGCAGGTGGATTCTTTACCACTGAGCCACCAGGGAAGACCAATAAGAGATGGGTCAGGATCAAAGCCAGGCAGACTAGCTCCCAAGCAACCAAACAGGGAAAGCAGATGCTGGGGGCGAGGGGACACCAAGCTAGGGGCAGAACTGGCCAGAAATCTAACTGACTAATTGCCAGCAAAGTCCCAACACGAGGGAAGGCATGGATCAAGTAAAAGCTGGCCCCGGAGAGAGAAGAATGAAGAGTTAGGGAATCTCAGGCTAGGACTTCACACTTCCAAAAGCAAGGATCAAACGGAACTTCTCATTTACTGCCCCCTAATGAAAGACATCCTTCTGGGATCCTACCAGGCCATGTGTGCACAGCCTGTGCCTCCCACAGCTTCTGATGTTTTGACATGACACACAGAAGAGTCGATATGCACTAACATCATCCTATTGATATATAGGCTGTTGTTTAAGCGGCCAAATGAAATCAGAGCTAATTAGCATCAACTGTCTGCTTAGCACATGCATATAATTGTATAATCTCACACGAGGCGCAGAGAAAGAGACAAAGAAACATCAATTTAAAGGAGACTTGTTTGACCATCCATGGTGACCAATAGCTTCTTGGGTGTAAACACTCACGTTGCTGGGTTCAAGTCTCCCAGTCAGTCAGCAGGCAGAAGGTCTTTCTGTTTCATAATAGTCCTCGGTCTGTCGGGTTGGCTGCCAATCCTAATTTATAAGTTCTTTTCTCTGGATGTTGTACAATTGTCCTCATTCTCTGAAGACCTGGGCTGGCTCATGGCTGCACATGGGTCAGCCTCTCAGTGACTCAGCATTGCTCCAGTCACAAGACAGACCCACTCCTCCCTGAATCTGCTGGAGGAAAATGATGCCATTGTTTGAGAGTTTGTCCCTTTTGGTTCCTGCTGAGACCTCGTGTCCTAGTGCACTATGCAAAGCATCCCACCTTCAAGCACCTCCCTCCTGCAACAGCCTGGTTGAGCTTTAAGGGTGTTGTGCTAAGTGAAATAAGTCGGACCGAAAAAGACAAATACTACTTGATCTCATGTGTATCTGAAGTCTAAAAAAGCTGAACTTGGGAGGGACAAATTGGGGGTTTGGGATTGACATGTATGCACTACTGTATTTAAAACAGATTAGGAACAGGGACCTTCTGTATAGCACAGGGAACTCTGCTCATATTATGTAATGAGTTATATGGGAAAAGAATTTGAAAAAGAGTGGACACCTGTTTATGTATAACTGAATCACTTTGCTGCACACCTGAAACTAACACAATATTGTTAATCAACTCTACTCCAAAAGAAAATAAAAAATGAAATAAACATAAGTAGAGAAATAGAGGGGTATGGAGATGAAGAGAGAGAAAGGCTTTGGATTTGGGTTTCTTTGAAAGAAAAGGAGAGATATGGTAAAAGTGTGTGTGTGTGTGTGTGCATGCGAACACACACGTGTGGTGTGTGCATGTGTAGTAAATGCAATATGTATTCTGGATTGAGTTCTGGAACAGAAAAAGGACATTAGTGGAAAAATTAGTGCAGTCGCTTACTCCTTGGAAGGAAAGTTATGACCAATCTAGATAGCATATGGAAAAGCAAAGACATTAAATACTTTGCCAACAAAGGTCCAGCTAGTCAAGGCTATGGTTTTCCCAGTGGTCATGTATGGATGTGAGAGTTGGACTGTGAAGAAAGCCGAGCACTGAAGAATTGATGCTTCTGAATTGTGGTGTTGGAGAAGACTCTTGAGAGTCCCTTGGACTGCAAGGAGATCCAACCAGTCCATTCTAAAGGAGATCAGTCCTGGGTGTTCTTTGGAAGGTTTGATGCTGAAGCTGAAACTCCAATACTTTGGTCACCTCATGCAAAGAGTTGACTCACTGAAAAGACCCTGATGCTGTTGGCGTTGGGGGCAGGAGGAGAAGGGAACGACAGAGGATGAGATGGCTGGATGGCATCACCGACTTGATGGGCATGAGTCTGAGTGAACTCTGGGAGTTGGTGATGGACAGGGAGGCCTGGCGTGCTGCGATTTATGGGGTCGCAACGAGTCGGACACGACTGAGTGACTGAACTGAACTGAACTGAAGTAGTTTGTAGTTCAGTAAATAGTACTGCACCAATGTTAATTTCTTGCTTTTGATATATGTTCCATGATTATATGAGATATTAAACTTGGGGGTATCTGGGTGAAGGATATAAGGAAATCGTGCTCTTCCTAACTTTCCTGTAAATTTCTCCAAGATAAAATGTTTAACATAAAAAAAAGTTGAACTCAGAGGAATAGGCAGGAGACTAGGGGTTGCTGAGGTCTTGGGAGTAGGGGTGGGGAAATAACGCAATGCACACCTTCTTGTGAGAGGTGAATAAATTCTAGGGGCTTAATAGGCAGCATGGTGACTAAAATTAGCTGTATTACATACTTTAAACCTGTTAAGATAATAAATCTTAAATGTCATCACCACACACACACACACAATGATAATTATGTGAAGTAATGAAAGTGTTAATATTGTTTTAATGATCATTTCACAATAAATATGTGTATCAGTTCACCATACTTACATATGCATATATCAAAAATATCTCAAGCTGGGGGAAAAAAGGAACTCACTCTGCTTCAGTAGAGTGGTGGTCTTTGGTAGTTGATGACTATGAAATCAAGAGGAATTGTCAAAGTTCTCAGTGTTTGTTTTCCTTTTTTCCTCACTTCACAATGCTCACACCTGGATTTTGTCTGGTGAACTTGAAAAGTCTCATTTTCCTTCTTGTATAAAATGTTCATTGTGTATTGTCTTCCATTGGTAAAAGACACAGAAGATGGCTAGACCTGGGTAAGCTGGGGCTGTGGACTTACCCACAGCCACACAGGGGACCCCAACGGTGGGATGAAAAATCAGGAATAACTAAACAGTCAGCATTGGTGGAAACCTTACTATGTAATGGATGCTCAGCAGTTTCAGACATGTTGCTCTCAAAGAAAAATCAATGTGGTACACACAACTATTAAGTTAGCAAAAGGTTAATCTTTTCACAATAAGATGCTTTACATGATAAAAGGGTCCCTTTAAATGATGTAAAACACCATGTTAAAAATATTTCATTATAGTTTGACCTACAATGTGTTAATTTCTGCTGTACAACAAAGTGACTCAGTTATACATATATTTACATTCTTTTTCATATTTTTTTCCATTATGGTTTATTACAGGATATTGACTATAGTTCTTTGTGCTATACAGTAGGGCTTTGTTGTTTATCCATTCTTTATGTAATAGTTTGCATCTGATAATCTCCAATTTCCAATCCATCCTTCCCCAACCTCTCTTTCCTGCTGGTAACCAAAATCTGTTCTCTATGACTGTGGGTCATCCATTTCCTTTCACCCAAGATATATTGGAACAAGTGATTTCTAATGAAATAAAAGTATCCACAAACTTTATCATCACCATAGCCACCAATTACTTGTACAGCCCCCTGATGTGTTCCAACACTGATGCTGAGTGAGAGATCTTTTTCTGGAAAAAAAGCAATTGAAGTTCAAGGGTGCTTTATGACTCAGAGCTAGAAAGGAAACCAGACTTGCTCACTCCAACTTGAGCGTCTTGTCTCCAAGCCCCACGGATTTTGCACAGACACAGGGACCAGCAGCACGTCTGTTTCAAGAAGCTCAAACTCTGAAAAGTGCCTTTCTTCTACATACGGTGGTGTATATGCTTCCATGACATTCTCTGCCTTCATCTCACCATCTCTCCTTCCTCTCCTCTGCCCGTGTCCGTAACTCTGTTCTCTATGTCTGCATTTCCACTGCTGCCTTGCAAATAGCCTCATCAGTACCATCTTTCTTGGTTCCATATACATGTGTTAATACAGAGTATGTAAAATAGATCAGTTCAGTTGAGTTCAGTTCAGTCACTCAATCGTGTCTGACTCTTTGCGACCCCATGAATCGCAGCACGCCAGGCCTCCCTGTCCATCACCAACTCCTGGAGTTCACTCAGACTCGTGTCCATCAAGCCGGTGATGCCATCCAGCCATCTCATCCTCAGTCGTCTCCTTCTCCTCCTGCCCCTAGTCCCTCCCAGCATCAGAGTCTTTTCCAATGAGTCAACTCTTCGCATGAGGTAGTAGCCAAAGTACTGGAGTTTCAGCTTTAGCATCATTCCTTACAAAGAAATCCCAGGGCTGATCTCCTTCAGAATGGACTGGTTGGATCTCCTTGCAGTCCAAGGGACTCTCAAGAGTCTTTTCCAACACCACAATTCAAAAGCATCAATTCTTCAGTGCTCAGCCTTCTTCACAGTCCAACTCTCACATCCATAGATGACTACTGGAAAAACCATAGCCTTGACTAGACGGACCTTACTCGGCAAAGTAATGTCTCTGCTTTTGAATATGTTATCTAGGTTGGTATAACTTTTCTTCCAAGGAGTAAGCGTCTTTTAATTTCATGGCTGCAGTCACCATCTGGAGTGATTTTGGAGCCCCCCAAAATAAAGTCTGACACTGTTTCCCCTGTGTATCTATTTCCCGTGGAATGATGGGACTGGATGCCATGGTCTTCATTTTCTGAATGTTGAGCTTAAAGCCAACTTTTTCAGTCTCCTCTTTCACTTTCATCAAGAGGCTATTTAGTTCCTCTTCACTTTCTGCCATAAGTGTGGTGTCATCTGCATATCTGAGATTATTGATATTTCTCCCACAAATCTTGATTCCAGCTTGTGTTTCTTCCAGTTCAGCGTTTCTCATGATGTACTCTGCATATAAGTTAAATAGGCAGGGTGACAATATACAGCCTTGGCATACTCTTTTTCCTATTTGGAACCAGTCTGTTGTTCCATGTGCAGTTCTAACTGTTGCTACCTGACCTGCATACAGATTTCTCAAGAGGCAGGATAGGTGGTCTGGTATTCCCATCTTTTTCAGAATTTTCCACAGTTTATTGTGATCCACACAGTCAAAGGCTTTGGCATAGTCAATAAAGCAGAAACAGATGTTTTTCTGGAGCTTGCTTGCTTTTTTGATGATCTAACGGATGTTGGCAATTTGATCTCTGATTCCTCTGCCTTTTCTAAAGCTAGCTTGAACATCAGGGAGTTCA
>SJYX01003354.1:21044-65449 GCA_006410675.1 Oreotragus oreotragus | reverse complement strand
ATGCTAGTAAAGTAATGCTCAAAATTCTCCAAGCCAGGCTTCAGCAATACGTGAACCGTGAACTCCCTGATGTTCAAGCTGGTTTTAGAAAAGGCAGAGGAATCAGAGATCAAATTGCCAACATCCGCTGGATCATGGAAAAAGCAAGCAACCTCCAGAAAAACATCTATTTCTGCTTTATTGACTATGCCAAAGCCTTTGACTGTGTGGATCACAATAAACTGTGGAAAATTCTGAAAGAGATGGGAATACCAGACCACCTATCCTGCCTCTTGAGAAATCTGTATGCAGGTCAGGTAGCAACAGTTAGAACTGCACATGGAACAACAGACTGGTTCCAAATAGGAAAAGGAGTATGCCAAGGCTGTATATTGTCACCCTGCCTATTTAACTTATATGCAGAGTACATCATGAGAAACGCTGAACTGGAAGAAACACAAGCTGGAATCAAGATTGCCGGGAGAAATATCAATAACCTCAGATATGCAGATGACACCACCCTTATGGAAGAAAGTGAAGAGGAACTAAAAAGCCTTTTGATGACAGTGAAAGAGGAGAGTGAAAAAGTTGGCTTAAAGCTCAACATTCAGAAAATGAAGATCATGGCATCCGGTCCCATCACTTCATGGGAAATAGATGGGGAAACAGTGGAAACAGTGTCAGACTTTATTTTTGGGGCTCCAAAATCACTGCCGATGGTACTGCAGCCATGAAATTAAAAGACGCTTACTCCTTGGAAGAAAAATTACGACTAACCTGGATAGTATATTCAAAAGCAGAGACATTACTTTACCGACTAAGATCCTTCTAGTCAAGGCTATGGTTTTTCCAGTGGTCATGTATGGATGTGAGATTTGAACTGTGAAGAAGGCTGAGCACCGAAGAATTGATGCTTTTGAACTGTGGTGTTGGAGAAGACTCTTGAGAGTCCCTTGGACTGCAAGAAGATCCAACCAGTCCATTCTGAAGGAGATCAGTCCTGGGTGTTTAGCAGAGACATTACTTTACCGACTAAGATCCTTCTAGTCAAGGCTATGGTTTTTCCAGTGGTCATGTATGGATGTGAGATTTGAACTGTGAAGAAGGCTGAGCACCGAAGAATTGATGCTTTTGAACTGTGGTGTTGGAGAAGACTCTTGAGAGTCCCTTGGACTGCAAGGAGATCCAACGAATCCATTCTGAAGGAGATCAGCCCTGGGATTTCTTTGGAAGGAATGATACTAAAGCTGAAACTCCGGTACTTTGGCCACCTCATGCGAAGAGTTGACTCATTGGAAAAGACTCTGATGCTGGGAGGGATTGGGGGCAGGAGAAGAATGGGACGACAGAGGATGAGATGGCTGGATGGCGTCACGGACTCCATGAACGTGAGTGTGAATGAACTCTGGGAGATGTTGATGGACAGGGACACCTGGCGTGCTGCGATTCATGGGGTTGCAAAGAGTCGGACATGATTGAGTGACTGAACTGAACTGAACTGATATATACCACATACAAGCAGGGATTGTGCCTTGTGTCATTAACTAATTATACTTATGTTACTAATTACTTATTTATTAAATAATTTATCACCCCCAATAGACAAAAGATTTGTGGTGGCTCACAAAAAATGAATACGATTGAAGAGGATAGGATGAACAGTTGAAGTGGCTGGAGTGAAACAGAAATCAAGAAAAGCAGAGGAATTTTCTTATCCCTAACACACCCAATAGGGTCTCAGCGACGACACTCATGGAGACTTTGTTGTTAATAAGAATTCATGGAGGACAAGTATGGAGAAGGAAATGGCAACCTGACAGAGGAGCCTGGTGGGCTACAGTCCATGGGGTCGCAAAGAGTCGGACACGACTGAGCGACTAACACACACACACACACACACACACACACACAGAGGACAAGATCTTATATAGTTATGTTTCATGCCATCTGTAGATCACTTAATAATTTTTAAAGATATTTATATCTAGTGCGGCTTCCCTGATGGCTCAGATGGTAACAAATCTGACTGCAATGCAGAAGACCTGGATTTGATCCCTGATAGGGAAGATACCCTGGAGAAGNACAGAGGACAAGATCTTATATAGTTATGTTTCATGCCATCTGTAGATCACTTAATAATTTTTAAAGATATTTATATCTAGTGCGGCTTCCCTGATGGCTCAGATGGTAACAAATCTGACTGCAATGCAGAAGACCTGGATTTGATCCCTGATAGGGAAGATACCCTGGAGAAGGGAATGGTTTCCTCACTCCAGTATTCTTGGCTGGAGAATTCTATGGACAGAGGAGCCTGGAGGGCTATAGTCCATGTGATCTCAAAGAGTCAGACATGACTGGGCAACTAACACACACACACACACACACACACACACACACACACACACATTCTCCAATAGTACATCACTGGAACAAAGGTCCATCTAGTCTGGAGAAGGAAATGGCAACCCACTCCAGTATTCTTGCCTGGAGAATCCCACGGACAGAGAGGTCTGGTGGGCTACAGTCCACGGGTTGCAAAGAGTCAGATACAACTGAGCGACTCTTGGTTGGTAGTCAAAGTTATGGTTTTTCCAGTAGTCATGTATGGATGTGAGAGTTGGACTATGAAGAAAGCTGAGGGCCAGAAAATTGATGCTTTTGAACTATGGTGTTGGAGGAGACTCTTGAGTCCCTTGGACTACTAGGAGACCCAACAAGTCCATTCTAAAGGAAATCAATCCTGAATATTCATTGGAAGGACTGTTGCTGAAGCTGAAACTCTAATACTTTGGCCACCTGATGTGAAGAACTGACTAATTGGAAAAGATCCTGATGCTGGGAAAGATTTAAGGCAGGAGGAAAAGGGGATGACAGAGGATGAGATGGTTGGATGGCATCACCGACTCAATCGACATGAGTTTGAGTAAACTCCGGGAGTTGGTGATGGACGGGGAAGCCTGGCCTGCTGCAGTCCGTGGGGTGGCAGAGTTGGACATGACTGAGTAACTGAATTGAATTGAACTGGAACTAATGTATTCTCAGAAACATATTTTTGATCTTTACTTTATAGACAAGGAAATCAAGACTCAGAGATGTAAGCTGACTTGGCTAGGTGCACTGGCTGGCAAGTGGCAAGCTGGCACTTAAAATCCAGTTTTCTTCATGCAGTGCCCCACCTCCTATAAGAGCAAAGTTTATATGAAAAGAAAGACAAGTGGAAAGAGAGAACATTTTTGGAAACTGAAGTGGGGATACCAACAAGCCAGAGAAAGAAAAAAAACACATCTATGGGTTAAGAACTAATACAGAAATCTCAAGCCTTTCTAAAATCAGATGTCTGCAAAAAATGTAATGACCCCATACAGGGGACAGAACAGAGTATCAGAACCATGCTGAGGGCCTGCTGATGGTACCTGGGGAATGCTGGAAAGCACTGTAGCTTAGGGCCATCACAGATTTAGTACACTGATGATCAGAAGTCTGTAGCCAGTTGCCACGGTCAGCGCTTGCCCTCAATCAGACTGTGATTTGACAGTTCTAGAGCATTAAAAAGCAATGAAGTCTGTTGACTATCAAATGCCTCACACGTCTGCTCTGAATGATGACAGTAGGAAACAGAAAAGGTGAGTTGGATCAATGATCCATCTGCACATTGTCCTATTGAAAGAATTATTGGTAGCACTGTGAAAAAGAAGTTTCCATTGCCATTTAACAGGAAATATAAAAATTATTATAAATTTTAAATCATTTTTTTTAGTTTCTTTTTTTATTTTTTATTTATTTTATTTTATTTTTTTTTGTATTTATTTATTTTTTTACACGAACTCTTTAATCCATTTTGAGTTTATTTTTGTGTGTGATGTTAGAAAGTGATCTAGTTTCATTCTTTCACAAGTGGTTGACCAGTTTTCCCAGCACCACTTGTTAAAGAGATTGTCTTTACTCCATTGTATATTCTTGCCTCCTTTGTCAAAGATAAGGTGTCCATATGTGTGTGGATTTGTCTCTGGGCTTTCTATTTTGTTCCATTGATCTATATTTCTGTTTTTGTGCCAGTAACANAAATTTTTGGTAGAATTCAGCTGTGAAGCCGTCTGGACCTGGGCTTTTGTTTGCTGGAAGATTTCTGATTACAGTTTCAATTTCCGTGCTTGTGATGGGTCTGTTAAGATTTTCTATTTCTTCCTGGTTCAGTTTTGGAAAGTTGTATTTTTCTAAGAATTTGTCCATTTCTTCCACGTTGTCCAATTTATTGGCATATAATTGCTGATAGTAGTCTCTTATGATTCTTTGTATTTCTGTGTTGTCTGTTGTGATCTCTCCATTTTCATTTCTGATTTTATTGATTTGATTTTTCTCCCTTTGTTTCTTGATGAGTCTGGCTAATGGTTTGTCAATTTTATTTATCTTTTCAAAAAACCAGCTTTTGGCTTTGTTGATTTTTGCTATGGTCTCTTTTGTTTCTTTTGCATTTGTTTCTGCCCTAATTTTTAAAATTTCTTTCCTTCTACTAACTCTGGGGTTCTCCATTTCTTCCTTTTCTAGTTGCTTTAGGTGTAGAGTTAGGTTATTTATTTGACTTTTTTCTTGTTTCCTGAGGTATGCCTGTATTGCTATGAACTTTCCTCTTAGCACTGCTTTTATAGTGTCCCACAGGTTTTGGGTTGTTGTGTTTTCATTTTCATTCATTTCTATGCATATTTTGATTTCTTTTTTGATTTCTTCTAAGATTTTTTGGTTATTCAGAAGCATGTTGTTCAGCCTCCATATGTTGGAATTTTTAATAGTTTTTCTCCTGTAATTGAGATCTAATCTTAATGCATTACGGTCAGAAAAGATGAAAAAATACATAAAAATAAATAGAATTGCCAATCTTTGGGACAGAGTTTTCAAAGTTTGATGGAAACTTTTATTCTTTTCTGGACATTCTCTCTGCCACAGCCCTATCTGGTGAACCAGGCCAGGCAGGCAGAGCTTCCTTGGGGGCTCTCACTCCGGGTACCCTGCGAATGCTGTGCATGTAGCTGCTGGTGTGATGCACTCAGCACAGCAGCCAGCACCAAGCCCACCAGCATCCCCGTGTTCTGTCTGCCGGGAGAGAAACAGACCCCAGTGCTTTCTACGAGACAGCAGCCCGCATTCTGAAACACAGCTCCTCAAGGAGTCCAGCATCTTGAACAGAACAACCATTTTTAAAAATAGTTAAAGTGTATTTGAAATTAGAGCAATAATGGAATTTACAGTAAGTCCCCTACAAACGAAACTTCAAGTTGTGAACTTTCAAAAATGCAGACGTGTGTTCTATCAAGATGTGAATGCGTTCTATCAGGTGTGAATGACATTGCAGCTTGCCCTCCATCTCCTATTGCTGACGATCCTTCAGCTCTACCATCTTCCACCTCTTCTCCCTCCTCCAGTCAGTGACTCTTCTTGCCTGTTGACTTAGCTCCAGCCCCTATATGCCAGCTGTTGTACTGTGCTTTTCAAGGTACTGTACTGTAAGATTCAAAACATTTCCTTTACTTTTTGTGTTTGCTTTTTATGTATTATTTGAGTGGCAAGTATTATAAACCCATTACAGTACAGTACTATAAAGCTGATTGTGTTAGTTGAATGCCTTGGCTAACTTCATTGGACTTATAAACAAATTGGATTTATGAACATGCTCTTGGAACAGAACTCGTTCATATATAGGTCACTTTACTGTATTTGTGTTTAGAGTAGTAAAGCAATTAGAATAGTAATTGTGTATGACTCTTTGTGACCCTATAGATGGTAGCTTGCCAGGCTCCTCTGTCCATGGGATTCACTAGGCAAGAACACTGGAATGGGTTGCATGCCATCCTCCAGGGGATCTTCCTGACTCAGGGATCGAACCTATCTTCTGCACTGGCAGGTGGGTTCCTGACCACTGAGCCACCTGGGATGCCCAGTGAGCCAGGTACTGCAATGTACACCAAGTAGAGTCTAGGGGCGGAGAAAGCAGTGACTCTTGCCCTTGAGGGGACTAGGGTTCAAGTGGTTAGAGACAGTCACTTGCCCCTAGGCTGCTGCTTCTTTTGGATTTGGGCCAGGTAATGTCTGAGACCCATCAACTGCATCTAACTTAGGTTCTGGTTAAGGCCTCAGGCTTCATCCTTCTTGATCCCCCATGGGAAGGATGCGATAACCAAAGTTAAACAAAAGAAAAAGCATAGACCCACAGACACTGGAAGTTAGATTGGGTGGTATGAGCTGTAAGCGTCTAGTCATTCTAAGAACCAAAGGATAATGCAGATAGAAATCAGGGGAAAGTGGCTTGAAGAAGGAGGAAAGAGGCAGAGAGGCCTGAGCAAAAATTCGAGTCCCTTTCCTTATGTAAGTGTGACCCTGGAAACATCAATTGACCTTCTATGACTCAGTCTTTTCATTAACCACAAAGCAAGGTTTGTTGGCAGCTTTTGAAGACATGGCAGAGGGTTTCACAAATTTAGAAAGTATTACAAGACAGGAAATTAAAACCAATCTAGGGATTTGCTCCTTGCGACAACTCTGCACCGGGGAAGCATTTATTTTTAGACTTTCTAAACCTTTGCAATTTATTTCAGAGCATTCAGGACAAGAGTATGGATTTTCCCTTTGGGATGAAATGAGTTCCAAAGCATGAGTCATCACTTGACCTGTGTGACCTGCTTCATCTGATCGTTCAGTTCAAGTTCCACAGGGCATTTCCTGGCTTCCTGGACAAATTCACAGTTGAGGGAGTGAGAGAAACATTAGGGACCTCTTCCAGGAAGACTGTTGAGTAACTGCAACCAGGTGCATCCCGGGGCACCGGCGGGCCTGGGAGGCGCAGCTGCACCCTGCGTTACTGCATTAGTTCCACAGTGAGGATGGGAGCTTCCAGATCAGGGGATGAGATGGGGGGAGAAGGGGGTAGAAGAAGAAGCAAGCAGAAAGCCCTGGGAGCCAAGCAAGGACATTGAGAAACTGAGAGATGATTTCCTTTCTCTCAGACCATCAGCAATGGTTACTTCGTGCTCTTCCTGGAGCTTTTGCATCCTAGTCCAACTATGTGCCTGATTTCCGAGGCTCTGATGTTAAAGTAGGATCTGCTGGTCCAGCCTGATCTCATATCCGGTGTCCACTCAGCTGTTCCACTGGAGGAGCCCATGAAACTGGACTTTGTTCATCGATCAGGCCTTTAAATGTAGTCATAAAATGATGGTTCAAATCAGGTTAACAGCGTGCTACGCATGAGTGCTAAGTCGCTTCAGTCGTGTCCGACTCTTTGCAGCCCCATGGACTGTAGCCCACCAGGCCCCTCTGTCTGTGGGATTCTCTGGGCAGGAATCCTGGAGTGGATTGCCATGCTCTCCTCCAGGGGATCTTACTGACCCGGGGATCAAACCTGTGTCTCTTTCATCTCCTGCATTCCAGGCGGATTCTTTACCTCTGAGGCACCTGTAACCTTGCACTACTCTTCAAAGTGACTTAGTCCCTATCGGAATGATATGAAATTTATATTGACTCCAATGACCACATATTTTTGTTCTGAGATTCTCTACACCACAGAGAAAAGCTGAAGTGCTACCACAGAAAAACAAAACAAAAACAATAACACAAAGCACTTTCCCAACACTGCTTTTTTTTCTTACTATCATGACTGCTTGGTATGCACTGCTTGACAAGTTCACTGTTCCTCGTAATTCATTTCTGGCTTTGGGTAAACTGATGGCCACTGTGGCTATGACTTTTAGAAGCACTGTGGTTCAGTTATCCTTAAGAGATGTGGGTGTATGCACGTTAGTCGCTCAGTTGTGTCTGACCCCCTGTGATCCTGCAGCCTGCCAGGCTCCTCTCTCTGTCCAGGGAATTCTCCAGGCAAGAGTCCTGGAGTGGGTTGCCATTTCCTTCTCCAGGGGATCTTCCCGACCCAGGGATCAAATCTGGGTTTCCCACNGCGTTAGTCGCTCAGTTGTGTCTGACCCCCTGTGATCCTGCAGCCTGCCAGGCTCCTCTCTCTGTCCAGGGAATTCTCCAGGCAAGAGTCCTGGAGTGGGTTGCCATTTCCTTCTCCAGGGGATCTTCCCGACCCAGGGATCAAATCTGGGTTTCCCACATTACAGGCAGAGCTTTACCATCTCAGCTACCAGGAAAGAGTGCTATTTAGATTTTTGAAGTTAACGGCATTTCTTTCTTGAAATTACTGTGTACGTGCTTGTATTATTGTTGCTGAATAAAGTCTTTAGCTAAGTAGTTGTCAGGTGCCTTTTTCTAATCTATGTTAGAAATTCCCTGGTGTTTTGACCAAATCTTTCCTTCATGGAGCCACATTCTGTGACCCTTCTCTGAGTCCCCCTGTTAGCATGCTTTTTCTCTCACCCCCAAACCAAGATACTTCTTGGTCAAACAAATATTTTCCCAAGTTCTCAAGGCTTTCCAGTACTACATCTTACCCAGCCCCACAAATGTGATTACATTTGTTTTTCCTTTTCAAAGATTGTCATCTTGATTACCATTTTTTATCTTCAGATGTTGCGATTTTAAAGCTACAGTTTTAAGAGTCTTCTTTTCTTTGCCGAAAGCCACATTTATCTTTTTACTTAAGTAAAAAACAGTGAAAAAAATTTTTTTCCAAACACAGCTCAAATATTAAAGATAATCCAGATTAAAATATCTGTGGCAACAAAAATACGAAAGCAACATCAAAGTGGGAAAGCACCCATTTACAGCCTACTTATTTATTTATTAAGTTAATTTATTTATTTTAATTGGAGGATAATTACTTTTACAGTATTGTGGTGGTTTTTGCCATACATCAGCATGAATCAGCCATGGGTGCACATGTGTCCTCCTATCCTGAACCCCCTCCCCTCTCCCTCCCCAGATCATCCCTCTGTGTTGTCCCAGAGCACTGGATTTGAGTGTCCTGTTTCATTCATTGCAGAGAAGGCAACGGCACCCCACTCCAGTACTCTTGCCTGGAAAATCAATGGACCGAGGAGCCTGGTGGGCTACAGTCCATGGGGTTGCGAAGAGTCGGATGCGACTGAGCGAGTTCACTTTCACTTTTCACTTTCATGCATTGGAGAAGGAAATGGCAACCCACTCCAGTGTTCTTGCCTGGAGAATCCCAGGGACAGGGGAGCCTGGTGGGCTGCCGTCTATGGGGTTGCACAGAGTCGGACACGACTGAAGCGACTTAGCAGCAGCAGCAGCTTCATTAATTTAACTTTCCCTGGTCATCTATTCCACATATGGTAATATACATGTTTCAATGGTATTCTCTCACATCATCCTACCCTTGCCTTCTACCACTTATTCCAAAAGTCTATTCTTTACACCAGTGTCTATTTTGCTGTCTTGCATACAGGATCATCATTCAGTTCAGTTCAGTTCAGTAGCTCAGTCGTGTCCGACTCTTTGAGACCCCATGGACTGCAGCATGTCAGGCTTCCCTGTCCATCACCAACTCCCAGAGTTTACTCAAACTCATGTCCATTGAGTCACTAATACCATCCAACCATCTCATCCTCTGTCATGCCCTTCTCCTCCCACCTTCAATCGTTCCCAGCATCAGGATCTTTACAAATGAGTCTGTTCTTCTCATTAGGTGGTCAAAGTTTCAGACATCTGATGGAGTTTCAGCTTCAACATCAGTCCTTCCGATGAATATTCAAGACTGATTTCCTTTAAGATAGACTGGTTGGATCTCCTCACAGTCCAAGGGACTCTCAAGAGTCTTCTTCAATACCACAGTTCTAAAGCATCAGTTCTTCAGTGCTCAGTTTTCTTTAAAATCCAACTCTCACATCCATACATGACTACTGGAAAAGCCATAGTCTTGACTAGGTGGACCTTTGTTGGCAAAGTAATGTCTCTGCTTTTGAATATGCTATCTAGGTTGGTCATAACTTTCCTTCCAAGGGGTAAGCGTCTTTTAAATTCATGGCTGCAGTCACCATCTGCAGTGATTTTGAAGCCCCCCAAAATTAAAGTCTGCCACTGTTTCCACTGTTTCCCCATCTATTTCCCATGAAGTGATGGGACAGGATGCCATGATCTTCGTTTTCTGAATGTTGAGCTTTAAGCCAACATTTTCACTCTCCTCTTTCACTTTCATCAAGAGGCTCTTTAGTTCTTCTTCACTTTCTGCCATAAGGGTGGTGTCATCTGCATATCTGAGGTTACTGATACTTCACCCAGCATTCTTGATTCCAGCTTGTGCTTCCTCCAGCCCAGCGTTTCTCATGATGTACTCTGCATATAAGTTAAATAAGCAGGATGACAGTATACAGCCTTGACGTACTTCTTTTCCTATTTGGAACCAGTCTGTTGTTCCATGTCCATTTCTAACTGTTGCTTCCTGACCTGCATACAGATTTCTCAAAAGGATCGTCATTACCGTCTTTCTAAATTTCATATATATGCATTACTATACTGTATTGATGTTTCTCTTTCTGACTTACTTCACTCTGTATAATAGGCTCCAGTTTCATCCACCTCATTAGAACTGACTCAAATGTGTTCTTTTTTATAGCTGAGTAATATTCCATTGTGTATCCGTACCACAACTTCCTTATCCATTCATCTGCCGATGGACATCTAGGTTGCTTTCATGTGCTGGCTGATGTAAACAGTGCTGCAATGAACATTGGTGTACTTGTGTCTCTTTCATTCTGGTTTACTTGGTATGTATTTCCAGCGTGGGATTGCTAGGTCATATACAGCCTGTTTATTTTAAGCAAAAAGTCAGTACATGAAGATTTCAGGGTATGGCGAGACTACCTGGCAGCTGCCCGTCATGCCAGGACTTTATTTTTGGTACTTTGTGATGCTTTGTAGAAATAAATATCAACACACACAGGCATAGCAGTCCAGCCCCTCCGTCCACTTACTTCCTAAAACTGGTTCGGTGGGTTGTAACCACTGGTTTTTCAACCTTAGGGCTCAGGGTTCTTATTCCCATCTTAAAGTTCTCTCTCCCTTTGATTCCTCTTCCTCTTCCATGTTTTAGATGTCGACTTTCTCTTTTCTTCCATGCAAACAGTTCAGTTCAACTTTACAGAATGTATCTTCATTCTTTCCCATTGTCTTTTCCTGAGACCTACATTTTGAAAATGTAAAAATGCATCACTGTGTAATATATCCAACTAAGCTGCTCCTGAGACCCTGCCAAAGTGACTTGATATACTGACTGTGACATCTTATTTAATTTCCATGTGTTCAGATCATCCTCAATAGGTTGTTAAGTGACTTGAGTTTGCAACCCATCCATCTTTATAAACACCTCCCCACCCAAAGTCTAGCCCAGTGCTTTATGCTTAGGTACTCCTTATGTTCTTATTGAATGAATAACTATCCGCTTTAGCTACAATAATTCTCTTTAAATCCAGCTGGAACATTTCCAGTTTCAGATTCTATATTCTGTATACTCTTTGCTCCATAGCCTTTGCCAATTTATCTCCTCATAAAATAGTGATAAATCAACGTTTCCTCTGCCAATATTTCTTGGGAAAACAGGACATGTGTAATGACTGGCTAGTCCCTGTGTGGGTGGAGAACACGACAGAGTTGCCTAGCTGTTCTTTTTCAAGACCTAGTTCATCACTCTCTCCGAATATGTCACATATTACTTCACTGCTAAGGCTTATTTTATTTTCTTCATTCGAAAAGTTGGAAGCAATTTGGATAGATCTTTTAGGAGTATCACTACGATTCATTATCAGTAAGTCCACAATTTCATCTAATTGTAATTAAATTTTAATTTTTTATCAAAGTAACCCAGAAGCAGCTTAGCAAGTCAAACAGTACCATAAAGCTTATCATAAAAGAGCAGTTCCCTTACCACGATTGTTTTTTCCCTAGTTCCCACTACCTAGATGGACTCACTTTATACTCTCTTAGCTGTTTCTTCTGATTTATATCTCACTATTTCAAAACAGTATCCTATAAGAAAAAGCTTTCTCAGTTCTAATGAGATGGATGAAACTGGAGCCGATTATACAGAGTGAAGTAAGCCAGAAAGAAAAACACCAATACAGTATACTAACACATATATATGGAATTTAGAAAGATGGTAATGAGGACCCTGTATGCAAGACAGCAAAAGAGACACAGATGTGTAGAGCGGACTTTTGGACTCTGAGGGAGAGGGAGAGGGAGAGGGTGGGATGATTTGGGAGAATAGCATTGAAACATGTATACTATCATGTAAGAAACGAATCGCCAGTCTGTGTTTGATGCAGGATGCAGGATGCTTGGGGCTGGTGCACGGGGATGATCCAGAGGGATGATGTGGGGTGGGAGGTGGGAGAAGGGTTCATGTTTGGGAGCTCATGTACACCTGTGGCGGATTCATGTCAATGTATGCCAAAACCAATACAGTACTGTAAAGTAAAATAAAGTAAAAATAAAAATAAAAAGAAAAAGTTTTCTTTTTATTTTCAAGCTTAGACATTGCCTATTAACCTTCTATTACAAAAATGGGGCTTGGGTCTCTCTCATGTCCCCCCCCCTGTCAATGTATGCCAAAACCAATACAGTACTGTAAAGTAAAATAAAGTAAAAATAAAAATAAAAAGAAAAAGTTTTCTTTTTATTTTCAAGCTTAGACATTGCCTATTAACCTTCTATTACAAAAATGGGGCTTGGGTCTCTCTCATGTCCCCCCCCCCACACAAACATATACATACATACACACGTACACACACACACACACACCAATACATATATATACGCATACACACACCCATACATACACACACACCCTATTGGCCCTGCACCCAATTATGTTCTTACTTTGTTCAAATCAAGACTGAAGGTTTACATTCAGATGGCTAGCATATGATTACATCATTATTGTTAGCCAAGTCATTTAGCTTTATTTAATTTATTTTCATGTAGTATATTCATTTAGTTTGTTAGCATAGTTTAACTATTATTTCTTGTGTGTGTGTTAGTTACTCAGTCGTGTTCAGCTCTTGGCAACCCCGTGGACTGTAGCCTGTCAGGCTCCTCTGTCCATGAAATTCTCCAGGCAAGAACACTGGAGTGAGTTGCCAGTTCCTGCTCCAGAGATTACTTCTTAGTTGGTTACCAATTTACTTTTTATTTTATTCAGTTTTTTAGTTATTTAGATTTTAAGATTATTTGGTTTATTATTTAGTGTCATTTTTTAGTACATTGCTTAAATGTTTGAATATTTTTTATATTGACTTATAATGATTGCTTTTGTTACTATTACATTATTTTTGGAAAACATCATGTATTTCTTTGAAATTTTCTTTGGAATTTTCATTATGACTTCAGTTCAGTTCAGTTCAGTCGCTCAGTCGTGTCCGACTCTCTGCGACCCCATGAATCGCAGCACACCAGGCCTCCCTGTCCATCACCAACTCCCGGAGTTCACTCAGCCTCACGTCCGTCGAGTCAATGATGTCATCCAGCCATCTCATCCTCGGTTGTCCCCTTCTCCTCCTGCCCCCAATCCCTCCCAGCGTCAGAGTCTTTTCCAATGAGTCAACTCTTCGCATGAGGTGGCCAAAGTACATCTTCTGTATTGGCAGGCAAATTCTCTACCAACGTGCCACCTGGGAAGCCCCTATATATGCAGTACTTCAATGTTATTGTTTTATTTATATTCATTTGCTTGTTTATTTTTTTCAGTGAACTTTTATTCCCACACCTTATTATTTGCCGGACACTCTTCTAGTCATCAGAAATAACGTGTTAAATAAAACAAAATCCCTGCCTTTCATGGACTTTATATTCTAGGGGAGCTAGTAATAAATAAATAATAACAACTGATATACACCCACAGAGTAGTGATAAATGTTTTGGAGAAAAATAAAGCAGGAGGGTGATAGAGAATTTAGGGTATACAAGGCAAGAGTTAATCCATAAAGGATGGGTCAGGAAGATCTTTCTGAGAAAGTGATATGTAAATGTATCTTTATATGTTTGTTTATTTGTCTTTGATTAGAGCTCTTATTTTGCAGATACTTATAATTGTTTTTCTTTTCACTCATATCTGATGTCCCTTTCTGGCTAGTATATTTTTTGTCTTGAATTCTGTCTTGTCAGATTTTAAAATTTGAACATGTTTTCTTTCAATCCCCATTTGCATAACTTTCTTGATCTTGTTTTATCACTTGGTTTGAATCTCAGCTCTGACACTTGCTGGTTATTTCATCTTGGATTGATTATTTAACCTCCACGATTTAATCATCCATTGGTGAGGATATTAATAGTATAACAACTCTCTCATAATACCATTATGAGGATTAAATGAGTTAATTCTTGTCATGTGCTTAGGACAGTGCCTGGCACAGAGTAAGTGCTGCAGAAGTAAGAAGCTTAGAAAAAAAAATACTGTGTTTCAAACATTTGTTTGCTTTTATTTCAAATTTGTCTATTGCTAACAACAAATTCGATTTTAGTTTTTAAAATCCAGAGTCAATTTTAGTGGATGTTTTTTATCCATTTACATTTATTCTATGTATTTTAACTATATTAGAACATATTCCTGTCATCTTATTTAACATTTTCCCATTTACTATACCTTTAATATTTTTCCTTTATTTCCTATTTTATACTAGCTATGCAGCATTTTCTCCCAACTAAAAACATAAGCAATTATTTGCACCTAACTTCTTAAGAAACCATGTCCTTCCCTTTTCCCAATATTTCTGTTTCTTCTTCATTCCCTTTTTAAGGTATTTTGTATTATTGCTCATGAATGGTTATGCATATTTTGATCCCCATTATATAGTTTCCATATCACATACCTCATTTTTCACCTTCCTATATCATCTCCACTTCTACACAGTCTATACATCCATGGCCCCCACTACTCTCCGTATATATAGACTGCCATGTATGTATATATAGGCACACATCCTTATCTCTGGCTCAAATTCTTCTCCTGATCATACACCTGTGCATTCAGCTGACCCAGACCTCCCATCTGGATGCCCCTCGGTCATTTCAAACACAGTGTATCCTAAACTGAACATCTGCTCTGTGTTTCCCTGCTTCAGGAATGGTACCACCAACCTCACAGTTGCCAGCCTATTACCTTGACGCTCCTCCTTCTTCCCCAACTTCCAACAACGTGGTGTTCTGTCAAATTTATTTCCTAAATTTGCCTTGAAAGTCTGTGTTGTTTTCTACCATCCTTATCTGGATTCTTGCATGATTTTTCTACGCCCTGTCTGAGCATCTCCTCCACCCTCACCCCAGTACACTCTTCTACCCTACAACCTGTGATCTTCATAAAATGAATATCTGATGATGCCATTACCTACTTAAAACTCTTCAGTGGCATTTTATCACCCTTTGGATTAAATGTTGATGCCTTAACATGGCTCACCAGTCCACAGGTGATTCAATCCCTGCTGACCCTTAGCTTTTCCCATCCCGAACTCCTTGAGGAATTTCTTCTAGCACCTCCAATACATCAAGTGTTGTCTTACTTTCACACATTTTCTTTCTTTTTTTTTTTTTTTGGTTGTCATAATCAGTTTATTGTCTTTTTTTATTATTATTTTTAAATTTTATTTTATTTTACTTTACAGTACTCTACTGGTTTTGGCATACATTGAAGTTATTTTTTCTTCCTAGAACATGTTTTCCTTTCTCTTTGCTCAACTTTCAGACCTCTGTTTAGATGTTCCCTCTGAGAAGTCTGTCTGCCTCCTTTAGGGAGCCAGCATTCTCTCAAGCTCCCCTGCCTGCCCCTACAGCACCACATTTCCTCCTTAATATAGTGCTTTATGAATGTTTGGGTTTTCATCTTCAATTNTTTCATCCACCTCATTAGAACTGACTCAAATGTGTTCTTTTTTATAGCTGAGTAATATTCCATTGTGTATCCGTACCACAACTTCCTTATCCATTCATCTGCCGATGGACATCTAGGTTGCTTTCATGTGCTGGCTGATGTAAACAGTGCTGCAATGAACATTGGTGTACTTGTGTCTCTTTCATTCTGGTTTACTTGGTATGTATTTCCAGCGTGGGATTGCTAGGTCATATACAGCCTGTTTATTTTAAGCAAAAAGTCAGTACATGAAGATTTCAGGGTATGGCGAGACTACCTGGCAGCTGCCCGTCATGCCAGGACTTTATTTTTGGTACTTTGTGATGCTTTGTAGAAATAAATATCAACACACACAGGCATAGCAGTCCAGCCCCTCCGTCCACTTACTTCCTAAAACTGGTTCGGTGGGTTGTAACCACTGGTTTTTCAACCTTAGGGCTCAGGGTTCTTATTCCCATCTTAAAGTTCTCTCTCCCTTTGATTCCTCTTCCTCTTCCATGTTTTAGATGTCGACTTTCTCTTTTCTTCCATGCAAACAGTTCAGTTCAACTTTACAGAATGTATCTTCATTCTTTCCCATTGTCTTTTCCTGAGACCTACATTTTGAAAATGTAAAAATGCATCACTGTGTAATATATCCAACTAAGCTGCTCCTGAGACCCTGCCAAAGTGACTTGATATACTGACTGTGACATCTTATTTAATTTCCATGTGTTCAGATCATCCTCAATAGGTTGTTAAGTGACTTGAGTTTGCAACCCATCCATCTTTATAAACACCTCCCCACCCAAAGTCTAGCCCAGTGCTTTATGCTTAGGTACTCCTTATGTTCTTATTGAATGAATAACTATCCGCTTTAGCTACAATAATTCTCTTTAAATCCAGCTGGAACATTTCCAGTTTCAGATTCTATATTCTGTATACTCTTTGCTCCATAGCCTTTGCCAATTTATCTCCTCATAAAATAGTGATAAATCAACGTTTCCTCTGCCAATATTTCTTGGGAAAACAGGACATGTGTAATGACTGGCTAGTCCCTGTGTGGGTGGAGAACACGACAGAGTTGCCTAGCTGTTCTTTTTCAAGACCTAGTTCATCACTCTCTCCGAATATGTCACATATTACTTCACTGCTAAGGCTTATTTTATTTTCTTCATTCGAAAAGTTGGAAGCAATTTGGATAGATCTTTTAGGAGTATCACTACGATTCATTATCAGTAAGTCCACAATTTCATCTAATTGTAATTAAATTTTAATTTTTTATCAAAGTAACCCAGAAGCAGCTTAGCAAGTCAAACAGTACCATAAAGCTTATCATAAAAGAGCAGTTCCCTTACCACGATTGTTTTTTCCCTAGTTCCCACTACCTAGATGGACTCACTTTATACTCTCTTAGCTGTTTCTTCTGATTTATATCTCACTATTTCAAAACAGTATCCTATAAGAAAAAGCTTTCTCAGTTCTAATGAGATGGATGAAACTGGAGCCGATTATACAGAGTGAAGTAAGCCAGAAAGAAAAACACCAATACAGTATACTAACACATATATATGGAATTTAGAAAGATGGTAATGAGGACCCTGTATGCAAGACAGCAAAAGAGACACAGATGTGTAGAGCGGACTTTTGGACTCTGAGGGAGAGGGAGAGGGAGAGGGTGGGATGATTTGGGAGAATAGCATTGAAACATGTATACTATCATGTAAGAAACGAATCGCCAGTCTGTGTTTGATGCAGGATGCAGGATGCTTGGGGCTGGTGCACGGGGATGATCCAGAGGGATGATGTGGGGTGGGAGGTGGGAGAAGGGTTCATGTTTGGGAGCTCATGTACACCTGTGGCGGATTCATGTCAATGTATGCCAAAACCAATACAGTACTGTAAAGTAAAATAAAGTAAAAATAAAAATAAAAAGAAAAAGTTTTCTTTTTATTTTCAAGCTTAGACATTGCCTATTAACCTTCTATTACAAAAATGGGGCTTGGGTCTCTCTCATGTCCCCCCCCCCACACAAACATATACAAGCATACACACGTACACACACACACACACACCAATACATATATATACGCATACACACACCCATACATACACACACACCCTATTGGCCCTGCACCCAATTATGTTCTTACTTTGTTCAAATCAAGACTGAAGGTTTACATTCAGATGGCTAGCATATGATTACATCATTATTGTTAGCCAAGTCATTTAGCTTTATTTAATTTATTTTCATGTAGTATATTCATTTAGTTTGTTAGCATAGTTTAACTATTATTTCTTGTGTGTGTGTTAGTTACTCAGTCGTGTTCAGCTCTTGGCAACCCCGTGGACTGTAGCCTGTCAGGCTCCTCTGTCCATGAAATTCTCCAGGCAAGAACACTGGAGTGAGTTGCCAGTTCCTGCTCCAGAGATTACTTCTTAGTTGGTTACCAATTTACTTTTTATTTTATTCAGTTTTTTAGTTATTTAGATTTTAAGATTATTTGGTTTATTATTTAGTGTCATTTTTTAGTACATTGCTTAAATGTTTGAATATTTTTTATATTGACTTATAATGATTGCTTTTGTTACTATTACATTATTTTTGGAAAACATCATGTATTTCTTTGAAATTTTCTTTGGAATTTTCATTATGACTTCAGTTCAGTTCAGTTCAGTCGCTCAGTCGTGTCCGACTCTCTGCGACCCCATGAATCGCAGCACACCAGGCCTCCCTGTCCATCACCAACTCCCGGAGTTCACTCAGCCTCACGTCCGTCGAGTCAATGATGTCATCCAGCCATCTCATCCTCGGTTGTCCCCTTCTCCTCCTGCCCCCAATCCCTCCCAGCGTCAGAGTCTTTTCCAATGAGTCAACTCTTCGCATGAGGTGGCCAAAGTACATCTTCTGTATTGGCAGGCAAATTCTCTACCAACGTGCCACCTGGGAAGCCCCTATATATGCAGTACTTCAATGTTATTGTTTTATTTATATTCATTTGCTTGTTTATTTTTTTCAGTGAACTTTTATTCCCACACCTTATTATTTGCCGGACACTCTTCTAGTCATCAGAAATAACGTGTTAAATAAAACAAAATCCCTGCCTTTCATGGACTTTATATTCTAGGGGAGCTAGTAATAAATAAATAATAACAACTGATATACACCCACAGAGTAGTGATAAATGTTTTGGAGAAAAATAAAGCAGGAGGGTGATAGAGAATTTAGGGTATACAAGGCAAGAGTTAATCCATAAAGGATGGGTCAGGAAGATCTTTCTGAGAAAGTGATATGTAAATGTATCTTTATATGTTTGTTTATTTGTCTTTGATTAGAGCTCTTATTTTGCAGATACTTATAATTGTTTTTCTTTTCACTCATATCTGATGTCCCTTTCTGGCTAGTATATTTTTTGTCTTGAATTCTGTCTTGTCAGATTTTAAAATTTGAACATGTTTTCTTTCAATCCCCATTTGCATAACTTTCTTGATCTTGTTTTATCACTTGGTTTGAATCTCAGCTCTGACACTTGCTGGTTATTTCATCTTGGATTGATTATTTAACCTCCACGATTTAATCATCCATTGGTGAGGATATTAATAGTATAACAACTCTCTCATAATACCATTATGAGGATTAAATGAGTTAATTCTTGTCATGTGCTTAGGACAGTGCCTGGCACAGAGTAAGTGCTGCAGAAGTAAGAAGCTTAGAAAAAAAAATACTGTGTTTCAAACATTTGTTTGCTTTTATTTCAAATTTGTCTATTGCTAACAACAAATTCGATTTTAGTTTTTAAAATCCAGAGTCAATTTTAGTGGATGTTTTTTATCCATTTACATTTATTCTATGTATTTTAACTATATTAGAACATATTCCTGTCATCTTATTTAACATTTTCCCATTTACTATACCTTTAATATTTTTCCTTTATTTCCTATTTTATACTAGCTATGCAGCATTTTCTCCCAACTAAAAACATAAGCAATTATTTGCACCTAACTTCTTAAGAAACCATGTCCTTCCCTTTTCCCAATATTTCTGTTTCTTCTTCATTCCCTTTTTAAGGTATTTTGTATTATTGCTCATGAATGGTTATGCATATTTTGATCCCCATTATATAGTTTCCATATCACATACCTCATTTTTCACCTTCCTATATCATCTCCACTTCTACACAGTCTATACATCCATGGCCCCCACTACTCTCCGTATATATAGACTGCCATGTATGTATATATAGGCACACATCCTTATCTCTGGCTCAAATTCTTCTCCTGATCATACACCTGTGCATTCAGCTGACCCAGACCTCCCATCTGGATGCCCCTCGGTCATTTCAAACACAGTGTATCCTAAACTGAACATCTGCTCTGTGTTTCCCTGCTTCAGGAATGGTACCACCAACCTCACAGTTGCCAGCCTATTACCTTGACGCTCCTCCTTCTTCCCCAACTTCCAACAACGTGGTGTTCTGTCAAATTTATTTCCTAAATTTGCCTTGAAAGTCTGTGTTGTTTTCTACCATCCTTATCTGGATTCTTGCATGATTTTTCTACGCCCTGTCTGAGCATCTCCTCCACCCTCACCCCAGTACACTCTTCTACCCTACAACCTGTGATCTTCATAAAATGAATATCTGATGATGCCATTACCTACTTAAAACTCTTCAGTGGCATTTTATCACCCTTTGGATTAAATGTTGATGCCTTAACATGGCTCACCAGTCCACAGGTGATTCAATCCCTGCTGACCCTTAGCTTTTCCCATCCCGAACTCCTTGAGGAATTTCTTCTAGCACCTCCAATACATCAAGTGTTGTCTTACTTTCACACATTTTCTTTCTTTTTTTTTTTTTTTGGTTGTCATAATCAGTTTATTGTCTTTTTTTATTATTATTTTTAAATTTTATTTTATTTTACTTTACAGTACTCTACTGGTTTTGGCATACATTGAAGTTATTTTTTCTTCCTAGAACATGTTTTCCTTTCTCTTTGCTCAACTTTCAGACCTCTGTTTAGATGTTCCCTCTGAGAAGTCTGTCTGCCTCCTTTAGGGAGCCAGCATTCTCTCAAGCTCCCCTGCCTGCCCCTACAGCACCACATTTCCTCCTTAATATAGTGCTTTATGAATGTTTGGGTTTTCATCTTCAATTCAATACTCTCAGCAATGACAGAGGCTATTCCAAGTAGTGTCTAGGACTAGCCTGATGTAGGGTAAGTCCTCGGTGAAATGTATTGACTCAAGCTGCACATCCATGCTGTACTTCTGGTCCATTGGATTCTTTTAACTCTATACATTTCTTTCAAATTCCATTGGCTTCTTAGAGACATCCTAAACATCCCCAACTTTATACTTTACTAACTGATATCTCACACTAAAATAATCCTAAATTGTTTACAAGGTAATTTTCATAGACTGTCTCATTTAACTCTCTCCATGTTTCTGGGATATGATTAGGAGTAAATTTGGCTCCCCATTCTACAATAAAGCATCTAAGTTCTGAAGAATTTAGTGAAATGCACAATAAGACCAGAGTCAGTTCATCTATTTAGGTTTTCTATTCAATTTGGTACTTTTTTTAAAATTGTGGCAAATATACATGGCATACTACATCATTTTAACTGCTTTTAAATGTACAGTTCAGTTGCCTTACGTAAATTCACGTTGTCATGCAACCAGTCCCCAAAACTCTTTGCATCTTACAAAATGGAAACTCTATACCAATTAAATGACTCTTCATTCCCTCTGCCCCCAGTCTCTAACAGCCACTGTTCCACTTTCTATTTTAATGAATTCCACTCCTCTGAGCATCTTATGTAAGTTGAATGAGACACTATTTTTCTTCTTGTTATTGACTTCATTTAGCATAATATCTTCAAGTTTCATTCAAGTCATAACATATGTCAGAACTTCCTTCCCTTTTGCTGTGTGTATATTCAATTGTTTGTATATTACAATCATAGATATACACCAAAAGTTGTTTATCTATTCATCTGTTGATGGACACTTGCTTGAGTCTATCATTTGGCTATTGTGAATAATGCTGCTGTGAACATGAGTGTGCATATATCTCTTTGAGTCCCTGTGTTCAATTCTTTTGGGTATATACCCAGAAGTGGAGCTGCTGAATCACGTGGTCATCATATTTTTAATTTTTTGAAGGACTGTCATACTTCACAGCAGCTCTATCAGTTCACATTCCCACCAACAGTACACAATACAGCTAATCTCTCCACATTCTAGCCAACACTTCTTATTTTCTACTTTAGATAGTAGCTATCTTAATGGGTGTGAGGTAGTATTTCACTGTAGCTTTGATTTTCTTTTCCTAATGATTAGTAATATGAAACATCTTCTCATGTGCTTGTTGGTCATTTTCATATCTTCTTTGGTGAACTGTTTATCCAAGTCATTTCCCTGCTTTCTAACTGATTGTGTGATTTTTTACTGTGATGAGATTATATATTTGGATATTAATCCTCAACAGATATATGATTTGCAAATATTTTCTCCAATTCCTTAGGTTGTTCTTTAACTCTGGTCACTGTGACCTATGACTCCTGACACTATTTTGAATGGTCTCTTTAGAGAATTATTTATAGAAGTGGTATAAAGCATAGGTGGAGTCAAGGCCAAAGAACCAGGGCCCAGTTATCAGAACAGACACACAAGGTCAAGGATTGTATCGGGGGTGGATGCTGAGCCCCAGGGTAGGGGAAGGTTGTGGGAATGGCGACACTTAATGTTTTCCTGCTTAGAGGACTTATTTGTCATAGAGACTGAGATAGGCATAAGCCGATAGATGGGGGTCAAGCGATCCCAGAGGGGCATCCCAAGTGGCTCAGTGGTAAAGAATCTGCCTGCCAATGCAAGAGATGAGAGTTCAATTCCTGGGTTGGGAAGATCCATTTCCTTCCCCAATACAACCCATTCCGGTACTCTTGCCTGGAGAATCACATGGACAGAGGAGCCTGGTGGGCTGCAGTACATAGGGTCACAAAGAGAAGGCATCACTGAACATCCACACACACACACAACTGATCCCAAGAATAGAAAAGGGAAGGACAGCAGAACTGAGACTTCTTTAAGCCTCTTTCATTGAATCATACAGAGAGACCAAAAGTTAGTTTCATTTCTTCTCTAAGAGGTTTGAACCACGATTCAAGTGGTAAGAAGTATCTGGGGTAATCCCACCAGGTACTCAAAGAGACACCTAAGATTCATACAGATGGGGACCCCTCTGGTGGTTCAGTTGTTGAGAATCCACCTTCCGATGAAGAGGATACAGGTTTGATCCCTGGTCTGAGAATTAAGATCCCACATGCCATGGAGTAACTAAGCGCACACAAAACTACTGAGTCTGCTACAAGCCACCGTGACAAAATGCAGTTAAATAAATATTTCTTATTAGAAAAAAAAAGAACCATACAACCAAATGTAGGTCTTGGAAGAACGAGGAGCCCAGGTTAAGATTATTATCTGTTAATGAAATTCTTGCCTTTTATTAAGGAAAATCCAGGACCTCAGATATCACCAACTCAGTTGAGGTTAGGATTTATGATTTGTCCACAAGAGTGAAATCAAGAATTGTATGCATCAATGTCAGATCACCAGTGATGAATTGGTGCCTTTCAGTTAAAGGCTAAAGCTACCTGAATCAAGTTAGAAATAAGATCCAGGTTACCAATTAACCAGGGCCGGCAGACTAAAGGTGTTTTAAAAGAGACTTTAAGGGTGAGCCAGTTTGTTGTCTGAAGTCCATAGGTGTCATTTACCCCTGTTTGTTCTAAAAGGATCTGTTTCCCCTATCTGGGACCAGATAGCCATATGTGATGTTATCTGTACATACCCTTTAGCCATATAAATGAATACAGAATCATCTCTCTTTACGAGTTTTTCAGGCCCCAGTGCCACCAACAAACAACATTAGTGGTCTGCATACTCGTTTTCAGCTCGGACACCATGCTGTTCAACAGTCTGTTTCTTATTGAGCTCTTTTGAGAACATCATTAAACCATAATATTTTTAAAGCATCACTGAGAAAATACCAAAAGCATTCGTAACAGAGATTTACAATTACAAGGAAAACAGAGGAAGTGACTTTTAGAAATGGAAAGTGGTGAGGAAGTGGCAAATGGAACGCGTGTACCTGGGATGAGTCATTCACAGGAGAAATGATTCTCGGGGATGAAGTGAGTCACCGGCGGCAACAGGCAAGATGAAGAAAAGGGATGCTGTTGAAAGATCAGGTGCTATTAGTCGACCGAGTAGGCTTTTTAGCTTTAGTGTATTTGACTAAATCGTCTGAAGTTAAAAGACTTAAAGGGAAAGCACGGTGGGGATGCTGCCAAGAAAACTTCTGCCACAAGCCATGGATGGTTGGGTGAGTTAACAGCCCCTTGAATCTGCACAAAAGCAAGGTACGCAATGGCAGCTATGGCAGATACACGTTGTGTGGCATCTAAGGAGTTAACAGACCACTTTCAAAGATGCTCAGGGATTAGAATGGGGATTAACTGCCTCTAAAACTTTTAATGCCCACAGAACAAATATCAGCTAGGAGAAAACGGATGCCTAATTATAATGCTTCAAAGGCGTGGCCCTTGCCTGTTTCAGTAGGGATGGATCCAGGGTTTTAAAATTTAAAACAGCCTCCCTCCCTGTGAATTTATGAGCAAAGAGCTTTTCAAAATGCTTTTAGAACAGGATTGGTGCATAGGAAGAGGAACATCTGTGAATCTATTGAATTTGTTTTCCATTTTTTCTATATTGGCTGCAAACTTGATATAAATGCTTTCTCTGTCTTCATAAATATCACTGGTAAGATATTTTAGATATGACCAAGGACGACGCATAAAGACATGCAACTGGAAGAACATTTCCCAGAGTATGCTTCACGGGCTTGGTGGGGAAAACCTGATTCCATGACCAAATAGACTTAGAAAATAAGAAAACACTCAGTTAATAAAAAGCTAAATGTATTTCTTAAATAAATGTACTTCTTAAAACTGAGTGTTGTTAGAACGCACCTAGCTGACCTCCAACTACGGAGAGCATAACTGACCACGAGCCTGCGCTAATGCCCTTCAAAGCTATCCTCCACACGCGATGAGGCCAGTTGTCCCCAAGGCTGCACCCAGACAGTGACCTTGACCCAGAGAACAGGGTCTGAGGTAGGCTCATTATTGGAAAACACAAGATTCTCCTGACCGACAACACTGTCTCTGCCAGGGATTTCCTGGCAGGCTTGCTGAGCTGATAATTCAGACTCAGGCAGTCTAGAAGGTTCCTCAGTCTCTCCTATACTGGGGTCAGACTTGCAGGATCTGACGGCTCTTCCAGGCTTCCCCAGCTCCTTCCCACTTTCTCTCCCAGGCATTTCCCCTAATAGAATTCTGCCATATTTAATTCTGTCTTGGTGTCTGCTTCTCAGATAACCCAGACAAACTATTATAAAGCTTATAATAACTCATAAACCTCTGCACGCACACACAAAAATAGCAGCTAAATCTATGGAGCAAAACCTATTAGAAGAGGATTTATATGAAACAGTAATATTTGTGAGAGATTTTAATCCAACCCTTTAAAAATCAGTCATAAGTGACAGAAAAAAATTGAAAACATAAAGAAATTTATGAATCCATAGCTCTGCATATAGATAATAAAAAGTATTTTCTAAATTAATGGAACAAAGAAAGAAGGGATTTTTAAAGTCCATATTTCTTACCGTTATTCAATAGAGTTAGAATAAATAGTTCATGTAAAAAAATAAATAAATACAAAAAAAATAAAATATAAAAAATAAAAATAAAAATAAATAAATAAATAAATAAATAAAAGTAATGATTAACCTCAAAAAAAAATAAAATAAAATATGACAAAATTATTACCTAGAAATGAAGGAATATGATCTCAGACAAATTTTAGAACAATGACACAATCAAAACTGAAAGGCAGCATAGGGTTGTACTAAGTGAGTGAAAGTCGCTCAGTCATGTCCGACTCTTTGCAACCCCATAGACTATATAGTCCATGGAATTCTCCAGGCCAGAATACTGGAGTGGGTAGCCTTTCCCTTCTCCAGGGGATCTTCTCGACCCAGGGATCAAACCCAGGTCTCCCGCATTGCAGGCGAATTCTTTACCAGCTGAGCCACAAGGGAAGCCAGTTGTACTAAAGGAAATGTTAAATACCCAAATGTTGTATTTAAAAAGAAAGATTAAAAGGAATGAAGCTTATTCTGTATTACAGAAGATTAGAATAACAATAAAAGCAACCAAAGGAAAATATGAGGAGGATATTAGTAAAGATAGTAAAAATAAAAATAACCATAAACAATAAAAAACAGGAGAATAACTAAATAACTGAAGAGTAACTAAACCCAAGGGCTAGTTTTGTGAAAATATCAAACAAACACTTTTGGATGTAATTATGATAAAAATTTAAATGTCGAAATAAAAATGACAGAAAGATATACTTGATTAGGAATAAGGGGGGAAAAACCAACAACCATAAACAGAGAAGAAACTTTTAAAAAGAGCCACAAGGTAATACCTCACACTAATTATCAGTAACAAATTTGAAGATCTAGAGGAAATACTTCCTGTATACCACCAGTTCAGTTCAGTTCAGTTGCTCAGTTTTGTCCGACTCTTTGCCCCATGAATTGCAGCACCCCAGGCCTCCCTGTCCATCACCAACTCCCAGAGTTCACCTAAACTCATGTCCATCGAGTCAGTGATGCCATCCAGCCATCTCATCCTCTGTCATTCCCTTCTCCTCCTGCCCCCAATCCCTCCCAGCATCAGGGTCTTTTCCAATGAGTCAACTCTTTGCACGAGGTAGCCAAAGTATTGGAGTTTCAGCCTCAGCATCAGTCTTTCCAATGAACACCCAGGACTGATCTCCTTTTGGATGGACTGGTTGGATCTCCTTGCAGTCCAAGGGACTTGCAAGAGTCTTCTCCAACACCACAGTTCAAAAGCATCAATTCTTCAGCACTCAGCTTTCTTCACAGTTCAACTCTCACATCCATACATGACCACTGGAAAAACTATAGCCTTGACTAGATGGACCTATGCTGGCAAAGTAATGTCTGTGCTTTTTAATGTGCTATCTAGGTTGGTCATAAATTTCCTTTGAAGGAGTAAGCGCCTTTTAATTTCATGGATGCAATCACCATCTACAGTGATTTTGGAGCCAAAAAAAATAAAGTCTGACACTCTTTCTGCTGTTTCCCCATCTATTTCCCATGAAGTGATGGGACCATATGCCACGATCTTTGTTTTCTGAATGTTGAGCTTTAAGCCAACTTTTTCACTCTCCACTTTCACTTTCATCAAGAGGCGTTTTAGTTTCTCTTCACTTTCTGCCATAAGGGTGGTGTCATCTGCATATCTGAGGTGATTGATATTTCTCCCAGCAATCTTGATTTCAGCTTGTGTTTCTTCCAGCCCAGCGTTTCTCAGGATATACTCTGCATAGAAGTTAAATAAGCAAGGTGACAGTATACAGCCTTGACGCACTCCTTTTCCTATTTGGAACCAGTCTGTTGTTCCATGTCCAGTTCTAACTGTTGCTTCCTGACCTGCATATAGGTTTCTCAAGAGGCAGGTCAGGTGGCCTGGTATTCCCATAAATTTCCAAAACTGACCCAAGATAGAGAACAGACAGAGTAATTGCCACAGAAGACTTGGAAAGGTGTTTCAAGAGCTACCATCACTAAAGGTTCCATGTCCAGATGGTTTTACTGTTCCTTAAACTTCTAACTCTAAACCATAAGAAAGGATGGAAAGGCCATCATGACTATAATTATGAAGCTGTCATAATTTTGGTGCCAAATTCTGGTAAAGATAATTATTTTTGAATATGTAAACTAATATTTTTAAAATCTCAACCAATATCATATATAACTAAGGAAGCAAAAATCATAAACAAAATACAGCAAACATACTTCAATATCTTCCATGTTTCCAGACATTAATATATTATAGCCAATTGGCATTTATACATGCATTATATGGGTGCTTCAATGCTACAAAATCTATCAATAAAATTCATAACATTGATAAATTAAGGGAGAGTAGGATCACATTAATAAATCCTAAAAAGGTATTTAGAAAATCTAATAGGCATTCATAGTAAAAGCTCTGAATAAACTAAGAGTAAATGGTGACCACTTGATTGTGATTTGAAAAACCGATCTATCAAAACCAACAGAAAATATTTCAAATAATGAAAGAACACCATTTCAGTTAAAATCATAAATATCATAGAATCCCCTCTATCTATGTTATTAACCAACATGATGTAGGTTCTAGTAAGTGCAGTAACAAGGCAATAGAATAATTCACAAGAACTTAGAAAAGGAGCAATAATAATATCTCTATTAACTGAATTTCATACCTAGAAAACCAAAAAGATTCCTTAAGAAATTCCTTTAATAAAAGAGAAAATTTGGAAAATTGGATGGATGTTAAAAATACAAAATTCAACAGCTTTTCTTTATATTAGCAATGAAGACCTGCACATGAAAATAGAAAAAAAAAGATTATTTTATTTACAATAGTTCCCCCAAATTTGCATGAGCTAGGAATAAATGTAAAATGAAAGACAGAGGTCTAAATAAAGAAAACTATAAAACCAGTTGGAGAAGATAAATGCTGAGTAATGAGAAGGCATAAACTTTTTGAATCAGAAAAACCTGATTCCATATGAAGTATATCTTTGCAGTTCTTTGTTACTACTATGCTGCATTTGTTGCTGCCCTGTCACTCAGTCATGTTCAACTCTTTACAACACATGGACTGCAGCACCCAGGCTTCCGTGTCCTTCACCATCTCCCAGAGCTGGCTCAAACTCATGTCCATTGAGTCGGTGATGCCATCCAACCATTTCATCCTTTGTTGTTCTCTTCTCCTCCTGCTTTCAGTCTTTCCCAGCATCCGGGTCTTTTCTAATGAGTCAGCTCTTTGCATCAAGTGTCCAAAGTATTGGAGCTTCAACTTCAGCATCAGTCCTTCCAATGAATAATCAGGACTGATTTCTTTTAGGATTGATTAATTTGATCTCCTTGCAGTCCAAGGGACTCTCAAGAGTCTTCTCCAACACCAGAGCTCAGAAGCATCAATTCTTCAGTGCTCAGCCTTCTTTATGGTCTAGCTCTCACATCTCACTTACACAAACCATAGCCTTGACTAGATGGACCTTTGCTGGCAAAATAATGTCTCTACATTTTAATATGCTGTCTAGGTTGGTTATAGCTTTTCTTCCAAGAGCAAAGGTCTTTTATTTTCATGGCTGCAGTCACCATCTTCAGTGATTTTGGAGTCCAAGAGAATAAAGCCTGTCATTGTTTCCATTGTTTCCCCATCTCTTTGCCATGAAGTGATGTGCAATTGCAGTTAGAATCCCCCTGGTAGAGAAGAATTCATTCTCTAGTGTGCATGCTCCTTCCTGTCTTAATAAGTACCCAGGGCTATTTGTAACAACACTGTATTTGCCAGTGTTCTGGAAAAACCCATGGTTCTCTCCTCTTTCTCCTCTACTTTCACACAGAACACTTCTCTTCTGACACCTCTGGGTCACTAAAAGTATAGGAACTTTTCCCATACTAAGTGGTTTTCTGTGACACTAACTGGGTGTGCTACAGTTTAACTCCATTCTAATGTGATCTACCTGGGGATGGTATCAGATTCCACAGGTTAAGGGCTCAGTTCCATAAGACTGCCCCCCATTTCAGATGTCACCCCAAGTAGTACGTCCGCAGGTTACTCAACTTCTGTCCTACCTGCTACAAATCTGAGGTTCCCATGACTTCTTCCCCCCTTGGATTTGGTTCATTGCTAGAACAGTTCTCATAACTCAGGGAAACATATTTACCAGTTTCTTAAGGGATCTGCCAAAATATACAGATGAACAGCCAGATGAAGAGATACATAGGGTGAGGTCTAGATGGATCCTGACTATAGGAGCTTCTGTTCCCATGGAGCTGGGGTGCACTATCCTCTTGGAACATGGAACATTTCCTAGTAGAGGCCTGTGTTCACCCCATGAAATCTTCCCCAGCCCCATACTATTGGGATTTGTGGAGGCTTCCTCATGAAGGCATGAGCAAGCATTAATGCTTTTTCCATCCCATCTTCTCTCTCTAGTAAGTGGTTGGGGCTGAAAATTCCAAGCTTATAATTCTGGCTTTTTCTGCTAGTGGCCAGCCCCTCTTCCAGGAGCCATCCAGGAACTCACCCAGAGTCACCTCAAACAATAAACGATGCTCCTAGTGCTCTTAGAACTTAGGAACCTACATGAATTTTATAAGCCTTGTGTCAGGGATTGGGGACAGAGATCAAATATATATTTCTTAGTACAAATCACAGTATTACAGTATCTTTTTCTTCCTTTGCATTGGGACACTCTTGTGTGATCAAGTTCAGGCCAGTGGGGTGCAGATAGAAGTTATGCAGTAGTCTTCCCTTACCTGTGGTTTCACCTTCCATGGTTTCAGTTACTCACTGTTAACTGAGGTCTGAAAATAAATTGAGAATTCCAGAAATAAACAAGTCATAAGTTTAAAATTTTCACCATTTTGATGTGGACTGTCCCTTTGTCTGGTGGACCCTACCCATTAGACTCTGAGTAGCTGTCTGGGTTATTAGATTGACTGTCACCTTATCACAGGGCTTGTGTTTAAGTGACCCTTATTTTACTTAATAGTGGCTCCAAAGTGCAAGTGTGATGATGGAGGCAATTCAGAGATGCCAAACAGAAGCTATAAAAAGCTTCCTTTGAATGAAAAAGTGTAAGTTCTTGACTTAATAAGAAAAGGAAAAAAAATAATCATATGCTGAGGTGGCTAAGATCGACAGTAAGAATGAAACTTCTATGAAATTGTGAAGAAGGAAGAAGAAATTAGTGTTAGGTTTGCTGTCACACTCAAACCACAAACGTTACAGCCACGGTGCAGCTTAACTTGGTTAAGCTGGAAAAGGCATTAAATTTGTACGATACTCTGAGAGAGTGCACATTCACATAATTTTTACTATAGTACGTTGTTATCATTCTACTTTACTATCAGCTACTGTTGCTCATCTCTTACAGTGCCTGATTTATGAATTAGGCTTTGTCATAGGCGTGTATGTATAGAGACAAACATGGTATGTATACGGTTCAGTACTTGGTACAGTCTGAGGCATCCACTGAGGTCTTGAAACATATCGCCCTGGATAATGCGGAACTACTGCTTGCACAACCTGTATTCTTAAAAGGGGGTGGCGTGGCTTGATCTCTTCTTTTCCATTTTGTCTTTTCTACTGGAATGTAGGTGAGTAGCACACTGTCTTGTGTATGAAGTGGTAAAAAGAAAGATGGTAAAAAAAAAAAAAAAAAAAAAAAAACTTGATCTTTTACACTTAAATCGGAGACACCAACCCTAGACTGCTTATATTTTCATTTTTGGAAAGAAGGGCACAGACAAATCTAAAACTCCTATCTTGTTTAAGTCACAGTTACTTTTGCTCTTAACTACAGCCAGCAAATCTCAATGATTTTTAAAGTCATTACATAAAATCATATACAAGTTTAAATGGGAAAATAAATGCCAATAGAAAAGCAGAAAAAACTTTTATTTTTTTTAAAGAAGAAAAGAAATGGAAAAGGTGTATAAAGCATCTGATTAAATAAATATGGCAATGGTTTGGGGATACAAACATCGATCAGTGAGACAAGGTAGTTAAGCTAGAAAAGCAAGTTTACATAAGAATGCAAAATAAGCAAATGTGATTTTTTTTAGTTATGTGTGGAAAATGTTTGATTTAGTCAATGAACTGTCACAACTGCCTACCTACATGAAAAAAAAACTAAGATTGCACCCCTGTCTCAAATCACATGGACATCTAAATTCCAAAAGGACCGAATACCGAAATGTAAATCTATAACCACAAAAACCTTCAGAAAAAAACTCTAAGCGATCAGATTCAAAACTGAGAGTTCCTTCTTAACCAAGGCAGAAAGTTCAGAAGCTGTTAAGGAAAAATAGATATATTTACATGAAAGCTTATGTAGGAAAAGATAGAATGTAGGTAAAAAGAAACTATACTTGAAATCTGATGAAAAAAATATACTACTATACAAAGAGCTCTTACAAATTGACAGGAAAAAGACCTACAACTCAATAGAAAAATGGGCAAACTGTATGAACAAGCAATTCACAGGAAAGCAACTCCAAATATTTGAGATGTATAACTAAAGGACATTCAAATTCACTAGTGCAAAAATTGCAAGTTAAATTAGCAGTGACATATGACTTACATCCATAATGCTAGGTGTAAAGAAGAGCCTTTTGCTGACATGAATGAAGAAAAGAGCATACTCTCCAAATTGATAGTGCAAATGTGAATATTTATAGCCTTTTGGGGAAAGCAATTGGCAATACCTATTTAAAAATAAAATAAATTGCAATCCCACCCATGGCAATATTTTCCACTGGAAAAAAGTATCAGTATATCATAAGGCTAGATGTATAGAATGCTTGTATAAGGTGTTTGTGAGTTAAAAAATATGAACAGTACAACTATGAATAGAGAAATTCTTGAATAATTTATGAGACACCCCATCCATGGAGTTCTAGAAAGCCATCACAAATAATGAATTAGAGCTCTACTGAGCAGGAAAAGAGGATGCAAAGAAATATGATTCTATTTTTGTAAGACAAAGCCAGAGGACTATGTGTGAGTACAATTATATTTTATGAGCCTGGAGGAAAGCAGGGAGGAATTCACATCATGTTGGTAAAAAAGCTAAATCTGAGGCAAGTCACTGGGTCAGCAGTTGGACAAAGACAGGAAAAGGAAGAGAAGAAAAGAGAAGGCGAAAGTCAGCTTTCAGAACACCCTGCATGTGCAGCATCATCCCTTTAGAGTGAAATGACACATGAGCAACACAGATGAGTGTAAATAGAATTAAGAAATTACTATGAGTCAATATAGAATTAAAAATTACTATAACGTGGCAGCTGCACAGACGCAGGAGAGCCAAGAGGAGCTACTCCACGTTCAAGGTCAGGAGGGGTAACCTCATCCAAGGTAAGGAGCAGCGGCTGCACTTTGCTGGAGCAGCTGTGAAGAGGTACCCCACGTCCAGGGTAAGAGAAACCCAAGTGAGACGGTAGGTGTTGCCAGAGGGCATCAGAGGGCAGACACACTGAAACCATACTAACAGAAAACTAGCCGATCTGATCACATGGACCACAGCCTTGTCTAACTCAACGAAACTAAGCCATGCCCTGTGGGGCCACCCAAGACAGGCGGGTCATGGTGGAGAGGTCTGACAGAATGTGGTCCACTGGAGAAGGGAATGGCAAACCACTTCAGTATTCTTGCCTTGAGAACCCCATGAACAGTATGAAAAGACAAAATGATAGGATACAGAACTCCCCAGGTAGGTAGGTACCCAATATGCTATAGGAGATCAGTGGAGAAATAACTCCAGAAAGAATGAACAGATGGAGCCAAAACAAACCAGTTGTGGGTGTGACTGGTGACAGAAGAAAGGTTCAACGCTGTACAGAGCAATATTGCATAGGAACCTGAAATGTTAGGTCCATGACATTCTAGGAATCAGTGAACTAAAATGGACTGAAATGGGTGAATTTAACTCAAATAACCATTATATCTACTGCTGTGGGCAGGTATGCCTTAGAAGAAATGGAGTAGCCATCATGGTCAACAAAAGAGTCCTAAATGCAGTACTTAGATGCAATCCCCAAAATGACAGAATGATTTCTGTTCATTTCCAAGACAAACCATTCAATATCATGGTAATCCAAGTCTATGCCTCAACCAGTAATGCTGAAGAAGCTGAAATTGAACAGTTCTAAGAAAACCTACAAGACCTTTTAGAACTAACACCCAAAAAGGATGTCCTTTTCATTATAGGGGACTGGAATGCAAAAGTAGGAAGTCAAGAAACATCTGGAGTAACAGGCAAATTTGGCCTTGGAATACAGAATGAAGCAGGGCAAAGGCTAATAGAGTTTTGCCAAGAGAACGCACTGGTCAGAGCAAACATCTTCCAACAACACAAGAGAAGACTCTATATATGGACATCACCAGATGGTCAACACCAAAATGAGATTGATTATATTCTTTGTAGCCAAAGATGGAGAAGCTCTATACAGTCAGCAAAAACAAGATCAGGAGCTGACTGTGGCTTAGATCATGAACTCCTTATTGCCAAATTCAGATTTAAATTGAAAAAAGTGGGGAAAATCACTAGACTATTCAGGTATGACCTTAACCAAATCCTTTATGATTATACAGTAGAAGTGAGAAACAGATTTAAGGGACTACATCTGATAGATAGAGTGCCTGATGAACTATGGATGGAGGTTCATGACATTGTACAGGAGATAGGGATCAAGACCATCCCCGTGGAAAAGAAATGCAAAGAAGCAAAATGGCTGTCTGAGGAGGCCTTACAAATAGCTGTGAAAAGAAGAGAAGCAAAACGCAAAGGAGAAAAGGAAAGATATTCCCATTTGAATGCAGAGTCCCAAAGAATAGCAAGGAGAAATAAGAAAGTCTTCCTTAGCAATCAATGCAAAGAAATAGAGGAAAACAACAGAATGGGAAAGACTAGAGATCTCTTCAAGAAAATTAGAGATACCAAGGGAACATTTCATGCAAAGATGGGCTCAATAAAGGACAGAAATGGTATGGACCAAACAGAAGCAGAAGATATTAAGAAGAGGTGGCAAGAATACACAGAAGAACTGTACAAAAAAGATCTTCATGACCCGGATAATCATGATGGTGTGATCACTCACCTAGAGCCAGACATCCTGGAATGTGAAGTCAAGTGGGCCTTAGAAAGAATCACTGCGAACAAAGCTAGTGGAGGTGATGGAATTCCAGTTGAGCTGTTTCAAATCCTGAAAGATGATGCTGTGAAAGTGCTGCACTCACTATGCCAGCAAATTTGGAAAACTCGGCAGTGGCCACAGGACTGGAAAAGGTCAGTTTTCATTCCAATCCCAAAGAAAGGCAATGCCAAAGAATGCTCAAACTACCGCACAATTGCACTCATCTCACACGCTAGTAAAGTAATGCTCAAAATTCTCCAAGCCAGGCTTCAGCAATATGTGAACCGTGAACTCCCTGATGTTCAAGCTGGTTTTAGAACAGGCAGAGGAACCAGAGATCAAATTGCCAACATCCGCTGGATCATGGAAAAAGCAAGAGAGTTCCAGAAAAACATCTATTTCTGCTTTATTGACTATGCCAAAGCCTTTGACTGTGTGGATCACAATAAACTGTGGAAAATTCTGAAAGAGATGGGAATACCAGACCACCTGACCTGCCTCTTGAGAAACCTATATGCAGGTCAGGAAGCAACAGTTAGAACTGGACATGGAACAACAGACTGGTTCCAAATAGGAAAAGGAGTACGTCAAGGCTGTATATTGTCACCCTGCTTATTTAACTTCTATGCAGAGTACATCATGAAAAATGCTGGGCTGGAAGAAGCACAAGCTGGAATCAAGATCGCCAGAAATATCAATCACCTCAGATATGCAGATGACACCACCCTTATGGCAGAAAGTGAAAAGGAACTAAAAATCCTCTTGATGAAAGTGAAAGAGGAGAGTGAAAAAGTTGGCTTAAAGCTCAACATTCAGAAAATGAAAATCATGGCATCTAGTCCCATTACTTCATGGGAAATAGATGGGGAAACAGTGGAAAGAGTGTCAGACTTTATTTTGGGGGGCTCCAAAATCATTGGAGATGGTGATTGCACCCATGAAATTAAAAGGCGTTATCTCCTTGGAAGGAAAGTTATGACCAACCTAGATAGCATATTGAAAAGCAGAGATATTACTTTACCAACAAAGCTCCATCTAGTCAAGGCTATGGATTTCCAGTGGTCCTGTATGGATGTGAGAGTTGAACTGTGAAGAAGGCTGAGCACTGAAGAATTGTTGCTTTTGAACTATGGTGTTGGAGAAGACTTGAGAGTCCCTTGGACTGCAAGGAGATGCAAACAGTCCATCCTAAAGGAGCCCAGTTCTGGGTGTTCATTGGAAGGACTGATGCTGAGGCTGAAATTCCAGTACTTTGGCCACCTCATGAGAAGAGTTGACTCATTGGAAAAGACTCTGATGCCTGGCGTATTGGAGGCAGGAGGAGAAGGGAACAACAGAGGATGAGATGGCTGGATGGCATCACTGACTCAATGCACATGAGTTTGGGTGAACTCCAGGAGTTGGTGATGGATAGGGAGGCCTGGTGTGCTGCAATTCATGGGGTTGCAAAGAGTTGGACACGACTGAGTGACTGAACTGAACTGTTGAGGCAATATAGGACTTTTTCTAGTGTAATTTGTTACAATATTAAGTAAATAATAAATGATTACAAAGTCAAGCTTAACTTATATGTGTGTGTCAGTCACTCAGTTGTGTGACCCCATGGACTGCAGCCCACGAGGCTCCTTTGTCCATGGGATTCTCTAAGCAAGAATACTGGCATGGGTAGGCATTCCCATCTACAAGGGATCTTCCCAACCCAGGGATCAAACTTGTGTCTACTATATTGCAGGTGGATTTTTTTTTTACCATCTTAGCCACCAGGGAAGCACCAAGCATAGCCTATGGTTGTCTCTAAATAACATATGTGGAAAGAAAGACAAAGATTGGAAATTGTAGAGCACAGTTGGTGGGATTTTAGATTATATCCCATCTTCTTTTTTAAAAAAAATTTCTGTACTTATTTTTAATTTAATTGTTACTTTATATTGAAGTAGATTTACAATGTTGTGTTTCTTTCAGGTGCATAGCACAGCGATTCAGTATACACATACATATATCCATTCTTTTTCAGATTCTTTTCCCATATAGGATAAGATAGAATATTGAGTAGAGTTTCCTGCACTATACAGTAGGTTCTTATTGATTATCTATTTACCTCATATTACTATTACATATTATCTTTAAAAACTTAAACAAAATGAATGAAAATAATAATCAGCAATGAAAGACTGTGTGTCATGCATTTCTTGAAATTATAGACTCTATAATGATGTCAAGATATCATAAGAACTGGACAAACACTAGCAAGAGAACGTAGTGAATTTTGGCATCCCCTGTTTTCTCTGATTTTATGGTCATTTTTCCATTTACTACTTTCTGTCACTGAGTAAAAATGAGATCTTAAGATAATATGCTGATCTGCAAAAATAAACTTGAAAAAAAAGTGCTTAAAATAAATGTGTGTAGTCACTGAAATCCTCTTAAGAAACCAGACAGAACCTTGGATGACTTCTGAAGAAATCAGCAATTCCAAAATTTTTTTTCACTCTCCTTTCTTCTGCTCAGCCAGCCCTGTTCACAGCTGACCGACTCTGACAAGAGGTCTGGAAAATCAGGTCCTGTCAGATGGTTACAGGGCCCCCTGCAATGGTGTCGAGGACATGAAGACAGCCCCCTGGAGCGAGAGTGGTGGGGATGGAGAGGCATTCGGTGACTGTCAGGGCAGCAGAGTGGAAAGGCGGCCAGAGAATCAAGTCCACCCAAGTCTGTAAGGTTCTCATCGTGTGGGTTCCCCCAAGGTCATTGGTGCTTTGAAGCCGATTATCAAAATGTTTATGACAAGTGTGCTTTGCCCTCCTGAGTGGAGGTTTCCCGTAGTGATGGCTCAAGATGGCTCTCCATGGAACTGTCCTGGGGACAGAGGGCGACCTTGGTCCCCACCTTCCTTCTTGAGCACTAGTTTTTTCCAAGGTCAGAATTGCAGGGCTATAAAGGGCCGTGGCTGGGGAGAAGAAGTAGGTTAGCTACATCCACGTGCTGGCCACTCGGGCTGTCTTCATGGGCCACCAATTCCCCTACACCTGGCATATCCCCTCAGACATGGTGGACACTCAAAGTTGCTCCCTTGAGTGTACGCATTTTATACAAATCTGGAGGGTGACTGAAGACAATGTGTGTTGCTGGGACACACAGAACTTTCTGTTGCCTCTCCCTGCCTGAGAACACAGTGGTTCCACACATACTATGCCTTCCACCCTGAGCTGTTGAAAGGAACTGTCAGAAGTTCTCGGATTTGTAGGAAGCACGGGATCCAGATTTGCGGATGACCTGGATCTTTCTCTCGCACTCACAGGCTCATTGTTCTTGCCTCTAAATGTCTCCTCCAGTCCTTAAGGTGAATCATACACGCTCTGTTGGGCCAGCTCTCTAAGCTGGGGCCTTGGGCCTCCCAGGGAGGCAGTGTTCTACCTGTAAGCATTCCTAGGAAGGGGACTCTGGAGAACGCAGGTCCTGCCCGTCACCACACATCACTTGGGGGAGTTCTTGTCTTGTGATCTGCAGGTGTATGTTTGTAATTGCTCCCTAGGCAGCTCTAAACAACAAAGCATGTGAGTTGGCAACACCCTCTGCTTTTCAGGCCCCAGGTGAACACATTTCTCAGGAACTACCCAGTTCCAGAATCACAGACCTGGCTTGTTTTCTCAGGAAGGGGCCTCAGCAGAGCAGTAAAATAAAATGATGCTTCATTTTTGCTACAGAAAACCATCTTTTCCCATTGGTTTCAGTATAACCTTAGCATTGACTGTTGTAGCCTACACTTTCACCCCTGTTCTGTCTGCTATCTTTCCTGGCTGTGAAGCTGTGAGTGAACTCCTCAGACTATGTCTTCCTAAATTCCCTGGCCAACAGGAGAAAGGGTATTTTCAACGTGCATTTAACTGAAGGATTGGGCATAAGAAAGATGGTTCAGATTCATTTCACTAGTAAATCAGAGTGATCCAAAATCCTGTACGTTAGTTTTACTCACGGGGGCCAAACTGTGGCATCACAATGGATCTTCACCACAGACAACTTCTCTTTGTCCAAAGAAGTTAAATTTGGAATCCCATTCTATCTGGGCCCGAGTTTCCATTTTCTCATTCATCAAAGGTGACTATTTCAAAAAATTAACTAGCTATCTTTACAGTTCAGTAAAAAGTTATCATATAAGAAATGAATCGCCAGTCCAGGGTTTGATGCGGGATACAGGATGCTTGGGGCTGGTGCACTGGGATGACGCAGAGGGATGGTATGGGGAGAGAGGTGGGAGGGGGGTTCAGGATGGGGAACATGTGTACACCCGTGGTGGATTCATGTTGATGTATGGCAAAACCAATACAATATCGTAAAGTAAAATAATAATAATAAATAAATGATCAGTTCAGTTCAGTCCAGTCGCTCAGTTGTGTCCAACTCTTTGCGACCCCATGAATCGCAGCACGCCAGGCCTCCCTGTCCATTACCAATTCCTGGAGTTCACTGAGACTCACGTCCATTGAGTACATGATAAATAGTTTTAAAAAAAGTTATCCTATCCTGCATTTTACACCTCCAAGATCCATGTTGCTTTGTGAACATCTAGATCACATGTCCTGTAGTTCTGTGTTCTCCTTAAAGGCTTGAGAAACAACAAAGAATGTGCACACTACTTATAAATAGCTTGAACCTTTCTAGGATGCTCCTTCTTTGGGAAATGCACAGAGAAAATAGTGAGCAGGTTTACCTGGAAGGTAAGTCATAAAGCTTGAAATGATCTAACCACCAAAGGTCAGTCTTAGTTCACTGGCACTGTGAAAGGCTTTCAGAAGTAATCCTTAGAAAGAGTTCACTTTCTTCTCTTTGGCATGACCTCACGGGTTTCCTGGCATCGCTTGGTGAGAAGGAAATACAATCCTGTTCCTCTTCTGAAAAAGGAGGTTTGGAGCCCTTAATGGCTCCTTCCTGTACATCTCAATAAAAGCCTTTTATCCTCTGCATCCCACTCTCCTTTACTTGGTCTTGTATTTTGGTTCATCCCCACGAGTGCAAAGACGTCCTACTCATTGCCAAGTGCAGTCCACGACCATCAGCAGGGAACCACTGAAGTCCCTTTCAGCTTTATTTTGGATTTTGTCAGCAGCACTTTCTAGGACCCTCCAGCCTCTGTGCCATGGGGTCCTGGCAAGAACATCACTCAGGGCAAATTCTCAGATGGAGAGAGGTCCCATTGAAAGCCAGATAACTTACACAAAGCCAAAGTGTGAATCACTGCCAGGTGGGTGCTCTCTGCATATACCCAGCTGATGCCCAGCAACTCTGTGAGCACATTGGTATCTGGGACCTCGCTTGTGGTTCATCTTCTTCCTTAAGGCTCCTGGGGACCTTCCGGTTTTTAGTACAGGGAGAAAGAAGGTGGTTCTTTCCCTACCATCTCCACCTGAGGTAGACGATTACTCTCTCCTGAGGATCTTTGAGCTCCTGGAACTGCTCCCTATGAACACCCCTTTCTGTGATCTTGTCCATGATCAGGATATCTTGGAAGGTGATGCATGAAAGATGCTGTTCATCTTCAGATGGCCTCGCTAGTTAAAGCACATCTTACATGACTTCCTGGACCTGAAAGTCCTGGTCAGGAATCCACTGACCCCCAAATAGATCCATGGATAGCAAAGATTCTTCAAACTCCTTAAAATTATGTGTAAATTGTTCTCTATATGTTTTTATTTTCCACAGGGTCCATCATGTATTCAAAGAGTTCTGCAACGCTAAAATGGTTTGAAACAGATGCTTGCTTGGGCCACTTTTCTCATCCTGACATTTTATGGGACTTTGATCATGATTTTTACCACCAAACAAATCTAAAAAAAAAAAAATATTGATCTGAGAATGTAACATTGTCAGAGTGGAATTTCTGGGCTACATCAGTGCAGGCTGCAAAAACCACTAGAAGTTCTGGAGAAAGCATGGCTCTCCCTCATCTTGGTGTAAGTCACTCAATCACATCTGACTCTTTGCAACCTCATGGACCACACAGTCCATGGAATTCTCCAGGCCAGAATACTGGAGTGGGTATCTGTTCCCTTCTCCAGGAGATCTTTCCAACCCAGGGATTGAACCCAGGTCTCCCACATTGTGGGTGGAGTCTTTATCAGCTGAGCCACAAGGGAAGCCCAAGAATACCGGAGTGGGTAGCCTATCCCTCCTCCAGTGGATCTTCCCGACCCAGGAATGGAATTGGGGTCTCCAGGATTATAAGTTCTAGATATTTTTGAGGCTTATTGGGTGGAACCATAGATTGTTTTCTGGGCTTCCCAGGTGGAACTAGTGGTAAAGAACCCTCCTGCAGATATAGAAGACTTAAGAGACAGGGGTTCGATATCTGGGTCAGGAAGATCCCCTGGAGGTGTGCATGGCAACCCACTCCAGTATCCTTGCCCAGAGAATCTCATGAACAGAGGAGCTTAGAGGGCTACAGTCCATAGGATCCTAAAGAGTCAGACACAATTGAGTGACTTCGCATGCACGCATAGACCATTTTTCACTTTTCACAATAACTGCCGTGATCAGAGTCTTCCTTGAGAAAGATGAAAGATCTGTTTGGTTCCTGGAGACTGTCTAAAGACGTTACTAAATGCTGCTCCAATCCTGATCTTTTCCTGTCCCAGTCTTGTCTTGAAAGATCAGGACCATACAGAAAAAGCAAGATACATGTTAGCCTTTTAAACTTTTAAAAGACTGAGTCAGTTTCCTAACACCTCTCAGCAACAACCAGTGGTGGTTTTTCTTTTCAGTATCATTTTGAATTCATGAATAATAAGATATGTGATACATTTACCTTATTTTTAAAGTGCTATTCATTTTGAAAAACAAAGTGGCCCATCCTTGGTGAGTGGGGATCTTGTTGCTGCTGCTGCTAAGTCACTTCAGTCGTGTCCGACTCTGTGTGACCCCAAAGACAGCATCCCACCAGGCTCCCCCATCCCTGGGATTCTCTAGGCAAGAATACTGGAGTGGGTTGCCATTTCCTTCTCCAATGCATGAAAGAGAAAAGTGAAAGTGAAGTCGCTCAGTCTGTCTGACTGTTAGCGACCCCATGGACTGCAGCCCACCAGGCTACTCCGTCCATTGGATTTTCCAGGCAAGAGTACTGGGGTGGGGTGCCATTGCCTTCCCTGGGGGATCTTGTTAGGTTGAATCTTAAGCCCTGCAGACCCAACCTCAGTGGTTTTAGATTCTTGTACTTCCTGAAGAGATAGTTTGTTCCAGGTTCATCTTGTCTATTTCCTGGACCAGATGGGAAGTAGCTGTTTCTCCAATGAGATATGCAAGAGGAAAACTTAGAGATCATACCTACTCATTGCTCCTAGGTGTATTTATTTGGCTCTTTCAATAGACAGAACTAGAAAATAAGCATTTTTCAAGGGAAAAAAGACTACCCCATGAGCATAATGGTATAGCATAATGAAATAGAAGTTAAGGAGTTATTACTTCATAATTTTATATTCCTGACTCTGATCACTTTAGATGAAAATCTTGTTCCTAGTGATGTTAACATAGTTACTTTTTAATTTCATTTTATGTATGTCTGTTTCAAAAAAACAGTGCCAATGTTACTAGTAACAAAATAAGTACTCAAAACAGTTAACAATTTCTTTGGGGTTTCTTTTCACTATTAGTATATATCTCACTAGGGAGAGGGCAATGGCACCCCACTCCAGTACTCTTGCCTGGGAAATCCCACGGACAGAGGAGCCTGGTAGGCTACAGTCGCTAAGAGTCGGACACGACTGAGCGACTTCACTTTCACTCTTCACTTTCATGCATCGGAGAAGGCAATGGCACCCCACTCCAGTGTTCTTGCCNTAGGGAGAGGGCAATGGCACCCCACTCCAGTACTCTTGCCTGGGAAATCCCACGGACAGAGGAGCCTGGTAGGCTACAGTCGCTAAGAGTCGGACACGACTGAGCGACTTCACTTTCACTCTTCACTTTCATGCATCGGAGAAGGCAATGGCACCCCACTCCAGTGTTCTTGCCTGGAGGATCCCAGGGACAGAGGAGCCTGGTGGGCTCTGTCTATGGGGTCTCACATAGTTGGACACGACTGACGTGACTTAGCAGCAGCAGCAGCAGGGAATATCAGTCAAAATTATTTTAGAATCACTTGAAATAATTTACCTTTATATAGCTAAGTAACTATTTTTAAACACTCCAAAAAGATTAATTTTTTGTTTACATAATCCTATGTTTTCAAATAACTGCAAAGGTTTTTTTTTTTTTTTCTTTATGGGAGCATATTATGTATCTAGGAGAAGGCAGTGGCACCCCACTCCAGTTCTCTTGCCTGGAAAATCCCATGGACAGAGGAGCCTGGTAGGCTCCAGTCCATGGGGTCGCTGAGAATCGGACACGACTGAGCAGTTTCACTTTCACTCTTCACTTTCANGTTTTTTTTTTTTTTTCTTTATGGGAGCATATTATGTATCTAGGAGAAGGCAGTGGCACCCCACTCCAGTTCTCTTGCCTGGAAAATCCCATGGACAGAGGAGCCTGGTAGGCTCCAGTCCATGGGGTCGCTGAGAATCGGACACGACTGAGCAGTTTCACTTTCACTCTTCACTTTCATGCATTGGAGAAGGAAATGGCAACCCACTCCAGTGTTCTTGCCTGGAGAATCCCAGGGATGGGGGAGCCTGGTGGGCTGCCACCTGTGGGGTCGCACAGAGTCAGACACGACTGAAGCGACTTAGCAGCAGCAGCAGCAGCAGCAGCAGGGATTCCTCATTAAGAAACAGAGAGGACAGACTTAGTTACTCCGTGGCATATGGGATCTTCCTGGACTAAGGATCAAACCCACGTCTCCTGCATTGGCAGGCAGATTATTTATCACTGAGCCACCAGGGAAGCGCAACAATGGGCATGACAGTAGTAACATTTCGAGAATGTAGAGATGGGAAAAGTAACATCCTATTGTGTTAATAATGGGGAAAAATGTACACAGAAGTGGGATGGTTAGTTGGATTATGTAGTAGAAATGGAACCTGACAACAGGTGTCTGATTTCACTTCCTGTTTCCAGGCCACTCCCCAGCAGTGACTACAACGCAATGGCCACAGCTGTGGGAGAATGTCAATGAATTACCAGTGACTTTTCTAACAAAACTCTCAGATGTGCGAAAAAATAGGTATCCATTTTCCATTGGTCTCCCTTCTAAATCGTCAACAAACATTTACAGGATCTTCTACCAGTCCACAGAATAACTTCACCCTGTTGCTCAAACTTTATTTCATTTAAAACCTAGTATTGGTTATTAGGTTAATAATAAAGGTTAATACTGCCTTTATTTTATGACAGTGTTTGGCCTTCAGGTTTCATGAGTTTGTCTGTAGGATGCATCTGCTCCATACCCTTTGGAAATCATAAATGAGTTCACTGTCCTTCTAGTTGAGTGGGGAGCATGCCGCCCAGAGCATGCCTCTGCTTCTGTGTTTTCTAAGAGATGACAACTACGACTTCTTATTTTATATAAGGATCTCCAGAATATCTTTTATGTGGCTTTTATACTCAAATGTTTTCTCAAGAGACAAACGCAGTAAGACATTTAGATATTAAACGCTAGGAATATATATGTTTTAAAGTACCTAGGCAGTGCTCTGACAGCTTGATTTTTCACGTGTGTCAATTCTTCCCTTTCCATCTCTCAGCAATAAAAATGTACGATAGTTGTACAGGGACCCTGAAGAACAGGGACTGCACACATGTAGTCTCTGCATTTTAGCAGCATCCCTCATGAGGCTGATCACATGCTCTGCCCTCCCCCC
>SJYX01003354.1:10445-20855 GCA_006410675.1 Oreotragus oreotragus | reverse complement strand
GTGTATAAGAGACAGCCCCCCCACCCCGAGAGCTGCAGCATGGCTCAAACAAATGATCAAAATTCTGAGAAGGCTCATCTTAGCTCTGTGGCTAACTTTTGGGTTGTTTTGGGGAAAACACTTACCTACTTTATGCTGATCTGACCACTAAAATATACTGCCTGCTATGTAGCTTACAGGGGTGTGTAAGCAAGTGTCCATAGCACTCTCTAGGGGAAACAATTACAGACATCCAGGGAGAAATACACATCTTCTTTATTATACCTACAAATCAAGTCTGCTCTCTTGGTTTACATTTGTTGTATTTGCAACCCACGTTTATTTATTCTCCGCCTCTTAGATTCCCGATCCTTTTGAGGGTTCTGTTCAAGACTCTATTCCTGACACTCTGTTCCTGAGGGCCACTACCAGTTCAGATTGTCTTTTTCTCCCTTCTCTTAGTTTACAGGACTTCCCTGGTGGCTCAGACGGTAAAGCGTCTGTCTGCAATGCAGGAGACCCTGGTTCGATCCCTGGGTTGGGAAGATCCCCTGGAGGAGGAATTGGCAATCCACTCCAATACTATTGCTTGGAAAATCCCATGGATCAGAGGAGCCTGGTAGGCTACTATAGTCCATGGGATCACACAGAGTCGGACATGACTGAGTGACTTCACTGACTTCACTTAGTTTACAACTAAGCAGTGTAGACACAGAGTGATTTTTCTCATGCACGGAGGCCAACTATGTGTCCTGCTGTGCCCGGTGCAGAGCTGGGCTCTTTAGAGCTGTGATTGGCATCATTTCTGCGCGAGCCTGTAGGGTCTTTCCAGGCCTCTCTGCAAGTTTCCGTGTTTCACGTTTTGTGTGTTGTGGTTTGAATAGGGCACAGCTGAATTTGTCCAAGCATCTCAAGCATTCACAACAGAGCATTCTATTTATAATAACCTCTAATCTGTCCTTCAGTCAGGAAGGCCAAAACCCATTAGGTGTAGTGCCTGTGAGCTCACTAAGATTCCGTGCATGTCAAAGGCTTCCTCCTGAGCCTTAATATCTGCTAAGGCCATATTGGTTTGTCAGTGGTGTGATTTCTTACATTTGATCTCTATACTGATTTATCTCGTTTGTTTTAAATCTTTATTTATCTGTTTATTTTTGGCTGTGTTGGGTCTCTGTCACTGCACGGGCTTTCTCTAGTTGTGGAGAGCTTGAGCAGAGCGTGGACTTCTCATTGCAGCAGCTTCTCCTGCTGCAGCTCACAGGCTCTTGGTGCAGGCTCAGTAGCCGTGGCACGTGGGCTCAGTAGCCCTGGCACATGGGCTTAGTTGCCCTGCAGCATGTGGACACTTCCCAGACCAGGGATCAAACATGTGTCCCCTGCATGCAAGGTGGGTTCATAACCCCTGGAGCACCAGGGAAGCCCCTTATATTAGTTGCTTTAACTTTGTTAGGGAAGAACCACAAACTGAGCAACTTAAAACTATAAAACCTTTTTCTTTCACAGTTCTGAAGGTTGGACACTTGAGATCAAGGTGTTGGTTATTAGAGATACTCTCTCCCTGAGACTCTGGGTGGAATCCTTCTCACCTTCTCCTAGCCTCTGGGGCTAGCCATAATCCTGTGCCTTCCTTTATTTGCATCATTCCAGTTTCTGTTGCTGCCATCATATGGCTCGTTCCTTCTGGGTGTGTCTCTGGGTCTCTCCCCATCTTATAAGAACTCCAGATTTCTCCTCCAAGATGACTTCATCTTAACTAGTCATATCTTCAATAACCCTACATGTAGGTATAATTCCTTTCTAAAGATCATGGCATCTGGTCCCATCACTTCATGGGAAATAGATGGGGAAACAGTGGAAACAGTGTCCAACTTTATTTTTGGGGGCTCCAAAATCACTACAGATGGTGACTGCAGCCATGAAATTAAAAGACGCTTACTCCTTGGAAGGAAAGTTATGACCAACCTAGATAGCATATTCAAAAGCAGAGACATTACTTTGCCAACAAAAATCCGTCTAGTCAAGGCTATGGTTTTTCCTGTGGTCATGTATGGATGTGAAAGTTGGACTGTGAAGAAAGCTGAGTGCCGAAGAATCGATGCTTTTGAACTGTGGTGTTGGAGAAGACTCTTGAGAGTCCCTTGGACTGCAAGGAGATCCAACCAGTCCATTCTGAAGATCAACCCTGGGATTTCTTTGGAGGGAATGATGCTAAAGCTGAAACTCCAGTACTTTGGCCACCTCATGTGAAGAGTTGACTCATTAGAAAAGCAAATCACTGATGCTGTGAGGGATTGGGGGCAGGAGGAGAAGGGAATGACAGAGGATGAGATGGCTTGATGGCATCACTGACTCAATGGACGTGAGTTTGAGCAAACTCTGGGAGTTGGTGATAGACAGGGAGGCCTGGCGTGCGGCGATTCATGGGGTCGCAAAGAGTCAGACACGACTGAGCGACTGAACTGAACTGAAAGTTCTGCAGGTTAGGACTTCACATATCATTTTGGGGAAACAGTTGAATCCATGACACTCTTCTTCCTTTGTGGTGGTAGCCAACAGCTGTTTCTATTTCTGTGTTCCTTTACTGTCCCCTGTAGGCCATTTCTGCTCTTCCAGCACCTTCTTAACTAGTTCCCTGTATTAAATTTTTTCCATTGAGTTCCCTGCGTTGTGCATTGTTTTCTTGATTAAACCTCGATGATACACTGAGAAAAGAGGCAAGTCTCTTTGTTTCTTTGTTTTTTAAATAGTCCTATTCCTTCCTTGTAGATACTAATTTAAAGAGGAAAAGAGGGCAGTGTTGAGTCTTTCCAGCTGAAGAATCAGAACAGATGTTTCCCCCCCTCCCCCAAAACAAGAGCTGCTAAGAGGCATCCATTCACTTTAGAAAAATCCCTGGGCCCACTAATATGAGGAAATAATCATTGTTAACTGTTCTTTTAAAATTCTAAGTGTATACGACATCCATCTCAGATCATAAAGAAGTGCTCAACAGTTATCAATCACTTGGCTTCATCAGATGAGAAATATATCAAGAAATCAAAAGAGCGACTTGGACCATTTCTAATTCCCTTGGCCTCCATTACGTCTCCTGCATACTTTTTTTTTTTTTTTTTCAAAGAATTTCTTTTATTTTTCACTCAGCAAAAATCTTTACTTTCTTACAGTAAAGTTTGTGCCTGTGAAAGAGAGACCCACAGGAGCTGGAACCAGCTATGTGGCTAGTGAGTCTGTGGCATGGAAGTAATGGCATCAGTCTCTCAGGGCATGACAGAGGTATTCTCCACATACTGCCATTCCATTGCTTTGACTCTTAGCAGACCTTGACAAAATACCGCCTGGGGAAGGCGACTTGGTCCAAGGATAGTATCTGCTGTAAATGAGTCTTAGAGTGACTGGTAGGCAATCAATGGACTCTGCAAATCTTCCTAATATAATGGAAGGTGGAAAGTTGCCCTAACTAGATCACGTGACACTAAAGTCATGGAGTGAAAAAGGGCTCTAGTGGACTTCTCTGGTGGTCCAGTGGTTAAGACTTTGCCTTCCATTGGAGGGGGTGCAGGTTCAATCCCCAGTCAGGGAGTTAGGATCCTACATGCCTCATGGTGAAAAGGCTGAATTATGGGATAGAAGAAATATTGTAGCAAATTCAATATAGACTTTAAAAATGGTTCTCATTAAAAAAAACATTCAAAAAAGGGAGGGGGATCTAGTTTTGTCATTTATGAAAGGTGTGCTGACATCAAAAGATACGCAGAATATGCAACTTGATTCATTCATTCACTGAGTTCATTCTTTCATTCATTCAGCAACAGTGACCCAGTGCCTGTTATATGTCAGGCCAGCTTCTAAATGATAATGTATAGCTGGGCTGTGTGCTGTGCTTAGTTGCTCAGTCGAGTCTGACTCTTTACAAATCCATGGACGGTAGACCGCCAGGCTCCTCTGAACATGGCGATTCTCCGGGCAAGAGATTCTTCCATCTCCAATACTGGAGTGGGTTGCCATGCCCTCCTACAGGGGATCTTCCCAACCCAGGGATCAAACCCAGGTCTCCCACATTGCAGGCGGATTCTTTACCATCTGNCTGACTCTTTACAAATCCATGGACGGTAGACCGCCAGGCTCCTCTGAACATGGCGATTCTCCGGGCAAGAGATTCTTCCATCTCCAATACTGGAGTGGGTTGCCATGCCCTCCTACAGGGGATCTTCCCAACCCAGGGATCAAACCCAGGTCTCCCACATTGCAGGCGGATTCTTTACCATCTGACTCACCAGGGAAGCTCGACATTATACAGCAGAAAGTAAGAAAGCCTTTTGCTTTTGTTCTTACAGAGCTTCAACTCTAGTAAGAGAAGGGCAGTTAATAAATGACAAAAAATAGCTGTGAGTGACAGCTTTAATAAAATTAAAACAGAGCAGTGTTAGGGAGGCAGCTTAGGTTGCTGATTGGGAACTATCCTTGGTTTCTCTCTTCCCAAGCAGGGCAAGCCTCTTCAAAGAGATGCCATTTGAGCTGGATTGGAATGACAAGAGAGAGCCAGCTTTGCAAAAACCTAGGGAAAGAACATTTCAGGCACAGGAAACAAGTGCAACTTCCACAAAGCAAGAATAAACTCAAGGAGTCTGAGGAACACCAGAGGCCTGGACACTGGAGCATGTTGAGCTGAGCAGCAGGAAATGAGATGAAAACAAAGCAACAAGCAGGCAAGGTCAAGTAGGGTCTTGCTGGAAATTCAATTTTATTCAGTCATCAGTGGTAGCTTTCTAGAGGGTTTCACAGTGTGGGAGATAAATTATATAATCTTTCTTTGTGTGCAGAATAGGATTCAGGGAGTGAAGAACGAATCCAAGGGAACAGAGAACAGTCCAAGTGAGAGACGGTCCCTGGGCTCGGTGTGGTGGGGTGACAACGGCTTTGTGAGACACATACCACCTTCCTTTTCTTGTCTGTCAATGATGATAATAACGTCTACAAGCTTACTTCCTAGAGTTACGGTGAGGATGAAAGGAATAAAAATACAAAATGCAGAGTACAGGGCTTGGCACACGGTAAGCACAGTAAATGGTACCTATTATTATAATTAACTGACTTCAGCTAAGGTGAAAAAAAAATTTACTGCTGAGCTAACAAGACACCTATTGCTCTTGTATTCATGAATTTAAAGGAATCTTCAAGAACTTCTTTACTTCATAATTCCTATTGAGGCCTGAATCCTCACATCCTACAGGCTCAATTAAGGCGGTTTCCATAACCGTCTCAGTCCATCCCTACAAGTTCGCTCTATCCCCACACCCACTTAGTGTCTCTGTCACCTGTCGCCTAGATCTCTCCTCCATCCAAGTTGAGTCCTTCCCCCACACTCTAGATCTTGTGTACTTCCTCAATGATATCTTTCCATCAATCTTCCTCTTCTCTTGAATGCTCAATTTCCCTCAAGGCTCTAAACTACTCTCATCAATACTTAAATATGTTCTGGGCACACTTGTCTGAAAAAAAAAAGCTCAGTCACGTCACACTCCTCATGAGACACCCTCGGTGCCTCTCGCAGTCCCTTCACCATCATGCAGAATTGTCTGCCCTCTGTCACCGTCACCTGCCCACTCTGGCACTCTGTACCCTCCAGGTCACTGTTAGAGTTTTGCTTCGAATGTCACCAAAGAACTTGTTCTTAATCAGCCCAGTTGAGCCCTAGGTTTGTGACTGCAACAGTTCCAGCCTATTGATAGCGATGCTATCAGCTGGCAATGCCTGAAGTATTCCCCTGCCTCCATCCCCGTCCCTCCCCCCCACCATGGACATTTCTCCTTTCAGAGTCAATACTGTGGTTGGACCTGCCCTTGTGGTGTGGTTTTTAGTATAATTGTAGGACGAGGCTCAGCAACGATTATTAGGAAACTTGAAGGATTAAGATTTATGACTCACAGCTACTGAAGGGTACACGGCATGGTCAGTACCACATGGTGAGTTTAGAGGGAGCGAGAACACCCTTACCTTGCCTTCTGCCTTTATTAGGGCTGAGGTTGAGATGCCTATGCCTATCTATGCCATAGGTTCACCATTTGTTGATGAATTTAAGAGGGGGAATTAAAGCCCAGGACGCGAGGTGGTATCGGTCAAGCGGTCAGTTATTTAAGGCTTTTCGAAAGGGGTACTTTAAGGATGAGGCCACCTAGCTTTTTTTCTAGCCATGCAACTGGCAAGGCCTATAATTGAGATGGATGTCTTTGAATAGGTGCCTCAGCAATTGAAAGCTTAATGTCAGGCACTCACAGTACAGTCTGGCACTATCCCCCAAGGAGACTAATGGAGGTGCCAAATTTACTTTCACCATTAGTGAAGGGGGCGGTATTTTGTCCTTAACATTGAGCTCTATCCCAGGCATGGGCTAGGCTTCATGGCCTGCCCTACTTCTTCCAGTACCATTGATTGAGGATTGTAGGGTCATTTCCCAATGTGGGAATCTCAAGTAACACCCCCTGGTACCCAAGGATCCACTTTACATGGAAGAAAGTTTGACAATGGGCACATCATCATGGAATCCACTGGTACTATCAAGAACTCTGTTACCCCAGAAGTTGTCCACTTGATGGAATATTGGAATGATCTCCAAGAGGCTCAGCTAAAGGACCAGTTGGGATGACCTCAGATGGGGTAGGAGCACCCTCCTCCAAGACATGGTATACTTTGACCCAGCAACAATCATAAGATGCCATGTCCCCAGAAGCAAGAATCTGCAGTCCAGAAATCAAGGAGTAGAAGTAGGGTGGGGTCCTATCACCAGTCTCAGACTTGTGCATCAGTCCTCACAACTCTAAGATCTGTAGAGTTAGAAACTGGAGTGTTTCCACGAGGCAAACCAGTTAGGGTCTTACTGAGCTCCAAGATGCACTGTGGCCTGGTTAATTTGGACCTCTGCGCTCACAGCAGCAAAGGAAACATTTACTCTCTAGCGTGAGTGATGGCCATGGTTATCATGAAAAACTAGAAATGCTGACACACAAACAAACAGAGGAGAGTGTGTCTGGAGCTCGAGAGACACACATGGGAGTACTTCCTGCTGTTTCCATGTCTGCTGATAACCATGGCAACAAGAGCCTGATAAGGTGACTAGAGTTCAGACTCCTCAGGGATCAGGTCTGGGTCCCACTGGACAAGTCAATTTAGACCAGTAGGAAAGTCTGGAGGGTGAAAAGAATCCAACATATGAATGGGAGATAAAGGAGTGGATGAATATTAATTATGGTTTCAAGCCCAACTGCTGCATTTTCGGAATTGTAAATGGGCACTAATTGCAACTGAGCCACTAGAGGCTTCCTAGTGGCCCAGTTGGTAAAGAATCTGCCTGCAATGAAGGAGACCTGGGTTTGATCCCCAGTTAAGGAAGATCTCCTGGAGAAGGAAGTAGCAACCCACTCCAATATTCCTGCCTGGAGAACTCCATGGGCAGAGGAGCCTGGTGGGCTAAGTCCATGGGATCACAAAGAATTGAACATGACTCAGAGGCTAACACTTTCATATATATATGGTGACCTTTTTGCTTAACGACAAGGCTATTCACACAGGAATATCTCTATCTGTCAGAGTCATACTTCTAGTAAACAATATAGTTGGAGAAAAATCCTGGGTCTAGAAACAAGCAAAACGTTTGTGCATCTCTGAAATGGTTTACAAAAAGGCACCTTTTCTTTAGCACCTAGTCCTAAAGTCCATTATCTACAGCATGTGCTTTTATAAGACGCTTTGTCATATGGTTTTCCATACTGCAGAAAACAGAGAGGGAAGTTGGAAGAACAAACGTGCTAGCGGTCATAAACTAAGAGCAGAACACTGCTTGATGTGGCCAAAGAGGCCAAGCAGCTAAAACAACAGGAGGCCAGAACAGAGCCACCCAGGACGCAGGACACGCTCCACAGCCATCCCTGTAAACACGTGGCTGGTTCCGTGGAAGTTCCCTCAATTACCAAACCAGAGAAAGGAATGTGTGTTTCAATGCAATTTACAACAACGTGGTTCAGTTGTTAAAGCTTTGACTTCTGGATAGTATACTTTAATTAGTTATAAAATTCTTTGATGGAAAGTAACATTGCCTAAAACTGAAGAATAAAAGAGCTTATGCCATATAATGTTTTTTATCTGCACCTTGCAGATATGGTAGAGTGGGTAAGAGGAAGGGCTGACCACACTTGTCTACCGACCCACACCTCCCCCGCAAATCCTTTTAAGACAGGAAACATAAATCTTTTAAAGACTAAATTCATGAAAGCACTGGGAGACTAGAGAGTAACATGAAGGGGTCCTGAAATTGTGAGGAATTTCTCAAAGATAGAAAACACGTGGATTAAATTGTCAAGAATTAATGAAACTACAGCCCAGCTTATGCACAGGAAAAAAACAACAACAACGAACTACTCAGGAAGATAAGAGCAGACATAGGGAAACCCAAGCTCACTGTCAACAATTGCAGCAGAGGGTCTTTCAGTGATGATCAGGGTAATTAAAGAATTACTTTCTGGTCAGTTACAGCCACTCTCTCCTCTGCGGAAGAGCAATTCCAAACCAGTTATTTGTGGGGCACTGGTTCATCAAGTTCTCCCTCTTTAGGTGTAACTAGAAGGGGTCAGAACACGAGAAGTTCAGGAGAAAACCATTAAAATACAAAAAGAAGAGACAGAACCTTGACTCAAGAGAAATTTTGTGAAAAAGAAATGAACTTATAGGCACTAAAATTAATGTCATCAGAGAGATGATCTTGCAGAGTATAACTAGAATATGCTGTTAGGAAAAACAACCAAAAAGCAAGTAATAATTCTTGAGGTTCTAAAATTATAAAGACAGGAGATATAATGGAAGGAGTGAATGGACAAGTGATCACAGTAATGGACAAATTAATTATCTAAAACGGAGGCTAGCAAAGGTTTTCCATAAAAGGTCAGACTGAGGAAAAAGTTTAAAGTTGGGTTAAAAGGGTTTAAAGAGTTGAAAGTTAAGGGTCAAAAGAGTTAAAGAAAAAAGTGGAAACATTTCAAGAGTTCTATTGTGCATTCTAATAGGAATTTCAGAAACAGAGAAGACTGAATGGAGGAAAATATGAAGAAAAATAAACAAAAATTTATCTTAACTGAAGAAAGACACAGATTTTTACATATGATGGGTCACTAGTATCATGTAAGAGAAATATAAATTGCCAAGATGTATCTTTATGAATCATCAGAGCTGTAGATTAAAGATTTCTCAAAGCTTGTAGACATGGAAGCCCTCAGAAATAAACCTGCTCTAGAGTTGCAAGGATTATTTACAATGGAATGAAAATTCAACACAAGGAGGAACCCACATATAATATAAGCTAAATAATAGTAAGCAAAGAACCCAGGAAAAGATAGATAAATTGAAATATGTAGTAAATAATAAAGTTCACAAATCTAAAACTAAATTCTTGAGTGACGTGGTATAGAAAGTAATGCGAGAGAAAGGGAAAATAATGGTATGCTAAGATTTTGGCTTTTTGGTAAAGAAAGAGATAAAACTTAGTATAGATTAATACATGTTGAAATGGGCATGCTAAAAATGTAAGAATAACAACTAACACAATAGAAAAAAGGTGTAACAATTTTACACCTCCTCAGTTCAGTTCAGTCACTCATTCGTGTCCGACTCTTTACAAACCCATGAATAGCAGCACGCCAGGCCTCCCTGTCAATCGCCAACACCTAGAGTTCACTCAGACTCACGTCCATCGTGTCAGTGATGTCATCCAGCCATCTCATCCTCTGTCGTCCCCTTCTCCTCCTGCCCCCAATCCCTCCCAGCATCAGAGTCTTTCCCAATGAGTCAACTCTTTGCATGACGTGGCCAAAGTACTGGAGTTTCAGCTTTAGTATCATACCCTCCAAAGAAATCCCAGGGCTGATCTCCTTCAGAATGGACTGGTTGGATCTCCTTGCAGTCCAAGGGACTCTCAAGAGTTTTCTCCAACACTACGGTTCAAAAGCATCAATTCTTCTGTGCTCAGCCTTCTTCACAGTCCAACTCTCACAGCCATACATGACCACTAGAAAAACCTTAGCCTTGACTTGATGGACCTTTATTGGCAAAGTAATGTCTTTGCTTTTGAATATGCTATCTAGCTTGGTCATAACTTTCCTTCCAAGGAATAAGCGTCTTTTAATTTCATGGCTGCAGTCACCATCTGCAGTGATTTTGGAGCCCCCCAAAATAAAGTCTGACGCTGTTTCCACTGATCCCCATCTATTTCCCATGAAGTGATGGGACCATATGCCATGATCTTAGTTTTCTGAATGCTGAGCTTTAAGCCAACTTTTTCACTCTCCTCTTTCACTTTCATCAAGAGGCTTTTTAGTTCCTTTTCACTTTTTGCCATAAGGGTGGTGACATCTGCATATCTGAGGTGATTGATATTTCTGCCGGCAA
>SJYX01003353.1:154709-175390 GCA_006410675.1 Oreotragus oreotragus | reverse complement strand
GAAGATCCCCTGGAGAAGGGAAAGGCTACTCACTCCAGTATTCTGGCCTGGAGAACTCCATGGACTGCATAGTCCATGGGGTCACACAGTCAGATACGACTGAGCGACTTTCACTTTCACTACTGTATGTTCAAACCAACCTTCCTTTATTTCTCTTGCCCTTTTCTTTGTTTATGAGGCCCATTTTTTTCCCTCTTACCACTGAGACAGAATAAATTGAGTGTGACTAATGATTTGTGACACCATTTTCACTGTGACAGCTGGCAACATAAAGATGCACAGCGTTTTCATAAACATGTACTCAGGCAGGATAAAAGTAAAAAGTGCCCAAGGAGAATCTGTTTACACTCTCCAAGCCTTAAGTAACAGCGAAGGCATTAAGTTTTTAATACCAAAGTTGTTACTAGGGTGCATCCCTGATTTCCTGATTGATTCGAGGCAAGTTTCTGATATTAATGAGAATATTAAATTATATGGAGGTTGCCTCCTAATCCTCTGATTGATTTGAAATGAACTTGAATCAGCGCAGCTTAAAAATAGCCTTTATAGCATCTTTATGACTTGATACCATGGAGAAATAAATACGAAGCTAATGCCACGGAAGGCTTCGTCCTGATGTAGGGGCTGTCTCGGCCAGGAATTCCTCCTCTGGTGGTAATTTAAGAAGATGCTTGTCATCTCCTTACAGCAGTTCATAATTCAAAAACAATCTATACATAATACTCAATTAAGGAACCACAGAGCCATGTCAGCCACAGATGACTGATGAACGGGCCGAATGGAAATTCTGCCCAACTCTAGAAAACACCGCTAAAATCAATCCCCTTGTCAGGGAAACCATGATTTATTAACACATTCCTTAACCTGCATTGAGTTGTGAATCAATGCGTCCCCATCAAAAGCTAATACCAAACCGAGATGGCTCAAACTTCATACAGGTCCTGGTGGCAGAAGTAACTCAGACAAGCCTGCATGTTACCGGGCCAAGCTGGTTGTGTCTGTGTCCCCCTCCAGGAGGGGCCTCTCGGGGGAGATGGGGAACACCCACTGTTTACTGAGTGCTCCATGGACAGAGGAGCCTGGTGGGCTACAGGCCATGGGGTCACAAAAGGGTCAGCATCTATGCCCTTATCCAAACCTCTCTGTCACTGATGAGACAGGTGTCATTATTCTCTTACAGGTGAGGAAGTCGAGGTTCACCAAGGTCAGTAAGTGGCCCAAGATCCCCAAGGACAGAACCCAAGTCTGCAGGCTTGGGCTCTGGCATCTGAGTACCTGGGTTCTGATCCTGGCTGCCCTATTTTCTAACCCAGTCCCTTTGCCTTAGTTCCTTAACTTCTCCGTGCCTCAGTCTTCTCATCTGTAAAATGGGAATGACTTCTGTGCCCCCCCACCCCCCAGGACAGAGGTCTATTGGGAGGATTCAGCGAGATGGTGGGTGAAAAGTCCTTCAAGTCCTGCCCTCCTTCCAGGCCTCCCTCCACCCACTCTGCCTCAATGTCTGGCCTTACTTGGGACAGGACCGGGAGGCGTGAGGGGGTTCAAAACTCCTGGACTTCCCAGGAGGTGGGAAAGAGACCCAGAAACTTCCAATGTTCCATCCCAAGAAGAGGCTCCCGCTCTTCCCACCTGAGTGTCATCTCTGGGCCAACCGGCAATGTCACAGAGCCTTGAAGTCCACACCAGTACCCAGGAGAGTGGAGAGTCAATCGTATGTCCTTACTTTGAGACAGACTTTAGCCTCTTGCCTGAGGTCCCTTTGTAATTTATAAAGTGGTCATTGCCTCAGTGCCTTTTCAGGATGCCCGAGTTCTTTATTGTAATGGAATGAGAGCTCTTTTAAACGAGAAGGGTGTGAACACAGTCACTCTGCTTGCTAACAGTCCCTTTCAAAATCTTTATCTCTGGTCCCCTTTGGCATCTTTGCTCACCTAAAAACCCTCGTTTGGTCCCATTTTCTGTGACTTGGGACATTAACAATAAACGACTAGCACTTAGGGGCCTGGGGTGGAGAATGGATGGGATTTGCTGGTGGTGGAGAAGCCCAGCTGTCCACAGCCCGCCGACACCCGTTCTGAAAGCTCTGCTGGTCACTTGCACAGTCTTTGTTAATGCTCCTGTCTCTGCAAATGCCAATAAGTACAGCGTGAAATTTAAACATAAGTGAGTTTTTACAGCTAATTATGGCAAATGCAAGCTACTTTCAAAATTGCCAAGCATTCCTTCTAGAATAGTACAGTTTGCAACTATGAATTAGGCATTAAGAGCCAAATTTCATAAACATAATTTAGCAGACAACAAAATAATAATACTAAGTGCTTTCCGACTGGCCATTAGGAGCTCCCCAAGGTGGGTCTAATTGCACACGCTCCCACCGGGACTTCTGACAGCACAGACCATAAGGCTCGGAAAGCCCAGGAGGGCAGTGGAGCAGGCAGACATTTCCACAGCCCTCCAGCCTGCATGGTCAGGAGCTGTTCACGTGCTCAGTGATACGGTTCCAGCTGCAGCTTGTAGCCACACGGCTCCGTTCCTCCTGTCCTCCTTTCCTGGTCCATGTCACCTCGATGTCAGCTCATGATTACTGCAAACATGACAGTAATGAAAACATGAAAAGTGATGCCTCCCCCCTTGCTAACCCCGCCCCCACTAGCCTGGCTGTGAAATCACCCGTGTGAGTTTAGTGTCTGTTTGTCCCCCATTCAGCTGAGGATACAAACACACGCACACACATGCTCTCATATGGACGTTGTCTTTTTCTTTTTTAGTTGGAGAGTAATTGCTTTACAGTGTTGTGTTGGTTTCTGCCATAGAACCACGGGAGTCAGGTGTGTGTGTGTGTGTGTGTGTGTGTATACAGAACTCTCTCTCTTGAGCCTCCCTCCCACCCATCTAGGTCATCACAGAGCACCAGGTTGAGCTCCCTGTATTATATAGCAACTTCCCACTAGATATCTGTTTTACATATGGACGTTACCTTTATTTTACAAAAACAAGACCACACAACTTTTTTTACATCTTGCTGTTCATACTTAATAATATATTTGGTGCCTTTCAACACTGGTGTATGTAAATCTACCCCCCATTTTTTTTGCATTTCTTTTTCTTGGGGAATAGCGATGCAAAATTAAATAGAGGTAGATGAAAATGACTTATATACATTAAAGATTAACTGCAAAGGGAGAAGAACAGTAGGAAAGACAAAGAAATATGTAGAAAAATATAATAGGTTGAAACAACTTTTAATTAAAATTATAAAAATATAGAAAAAAAAGAAGGAAGAAAAAAGAAAAAAAAAAAAAAAGGATAACTCCACAGAACTGCAAAAGCCCAACGTGGAAGCAAAGGTTTATAACAACACTAAAAAAATGTGACTGAGAAAACAAATAAAAAGATCAAAAGCTTTACTCGGTTTCACAGTGCCAATAAAATTGACAACGACAACAGAGGAAGGGGGAAAGGGAAAAAAATCCAAAAGTATCTACAGGGTGTTAAAGTCTCCTACTATGATTGTGTTATTATCAATTTCTCTTTTTATATCTGTTAGTGTTTGCCTTATGCATTGAGGTGCTCCTATGTGTGGTCCATAGATATTTCCAACTGTTATGTCTTCCTCTTGGATTTATCCTTTGACCATTATGTAGTGCTCTTCCCTATCTCTTGTAATCTTCTTTAGCTTAAGGTCTATTTTGTCTGGTATGAAGATTGCTACTCAATCTTTCTTTTGCTTCCCATTTGCATGGAATATACTTTTCCATCCTCTCACTTTCAGTCTATATGTAGCTTTAAATCTGAAGTGGGTTTCTTGAAGACAGCATATGTATGGGTCTTTTTCTTTTAAATTATTTAATTGGAGGCTTGAAATGAAAAGACGCTTACTCCTTGGAAGAAAAGTTATGACCAACCTGGATAGTATATTCAAAAGCAGAGACATTACTTTGCCGACTAAGGTCCGCCTAGTCAAGGCTATGATTTTTCCTGTGGTCATGTATGGATGTGAGAGTTGGACTGTGAAGAAAGCTGGGCGCCGAAGAATCAATGCTTTTGAACTGTGGTGTTTGAGAAGACTCTTGAGAGTCCCTTGGACTGCAAGGAGATCCAACCAGTCCATTCTGAAGGAGATCAACCTTGGAATTTCTTTGGAAGGAATGATGCTAAAGNTGAAAAGACCCTGATGCTGGGAAAGATTGAGGGCAGAAGGAGAAGGGGACGACAGAGGATGAGATGGCTGTATGGCATCACTGACTCAAAGGACATGAGTTTGGGTAAACTCTGGGAGTTGGTGATGGACAGAGAGACCTGGTATGCTGTGGTTCACGGGGTCGCAAAGTCGGACATGACTGAGCGACTGAACTGAACTGAAGCATCATTTAGTATCTCAATTCTCTGACCAGGGTTCGAACCCACTCTCTCTGAATTGGAAGGTGGAGACTTAACCACAGGGACTGCTGATGCAGATCCAGTTAGGTGAATGTAAAAGAATTATTTCATCTTTTTTATTCTGTTTACAAAGCTGTTGAATAAAGGGATTGACTTTAAAATTACCAATGTGGAGTGGCATGCTTCTTAAGTTGAAATTGTGAGCATGTTTATCATTAATAAATTCTCCTTTTGTCTTTGTGACCAAAAGAATATAAAGAGATAGCTCTTAACAAACTAGTGAAACTGTTCTAATGAGAGTGAATTAATTCATGCCTGTTTCATAATCTCTTAAGACTTATGGCAGATTTGATGCTTTTGAACTGTGGTGTTGGAGAAGACTCTTGAGAGTCCCTTGGACTGCAAGGAGATCCAACCAGTCCATCCTAAAGGAAAGCAGTCCTGGGTGTGCACTGGAAGGACTGATGCTGAAGCTGAAACTCTAATACTTTGGCCACCTGATGGGAAGAACTGACTCATTTGAAAAGACCCTGATGCTGGGAAAGATTGAGGGCAGAAGGAGAAGGGGACGACAGAGGATGAGATGGCTGTATGGCATCACTGACTCAAAGGACATGAGTTTGGGTAAACTCTGGGAGTTAGTGATGGACAGAGAGACCTGGTATGCTGTGGTTCACGGGGTCGCAAAGTCGGACATGACTGAGCGACTGAACTGAACTGAAGCATCATTTAGTATCTCAATTCTCTGACCAGGGTTCGAACCCACTCTCTCTGAATTGGAAGGTGGAGACTTAACCACAGGGACTGCTGATGCAGATCCAGTTAGGTGAATGTAAAAGAATTATTTCATCTTTTTAATTCTGTTTACAAAGCTGTTAAATAAAGCGATTGACTTTAAAATTACCAATGTGGAGTGACATGCTTCTTAAGTTGAAATTGTGAGCATGTTTATTATTAATAAATTCTCCTTTTGTCTTTGTGACCAAAAGAATATAAAGAGATAGCTCTTAACAAACTAGTGAAACTGTTCTAATGAGAGTGAATTAATTCATGCCTGTTTCATAATCTCTTAAGACTTATGGCAGATTGAACAAATGAATTACTTTGGTGTACAAGAGTGAATAACCACCTCCACTGCTCCATTTCCCTTACTTACACACCACATGCACATGCACACACACACAGAGTGAGCTTACATTCTTTGACCAATGTAGCAACAGCAAATGAAACTCTCTGTTGACATGCAGAAAATAGACTTTTCTCAGATGAACAATGAATTTCAAAGTTATATAATATGCTATTCAATAAAGAAAATTTAATTCTTATCATTCAACAAGTCTGTCAATACTGTTTAAAAGAATGATGTAGAAAAACAACTTTTTATTGATATACTAACCTCCTCTGACCTTGGAGATGGAGATGGTAACCCACTCCAGTATTCTTGACTGGGAAATCCTCTGGACAGAGGAGCCTGGTGGGTTACAGTCCACGGGGTGGCAAAGAGTCATACATGACTTAGCAACTAAACACCAACGATAACCTCCTCTGAAGTGTATAAAATGCATATTTTTTTTCTAAAAGAATACTTTTAAAATGTGCATCCTTCATAATTAGTAACTATTGTGAATCTCAAAGGTGTGAGAGACCCTGGCTATAGCATTCAGTCAAACTTTAGCATGGGAGCCAGGTCATGTTTGGTGCAGGCAAAATGAAAGGAATAATCAGTCTTTCCCAAAACACAGTGCCCTGTCACAGGAAGGCATCATCTCCAATCACTGTCTGATCTTATTTGAGAGCACCAGGCATTTTAGCTTACCGGAGAGAGAGTTTATTTTTTTTCCCATAAGTCCCATTGCCAGAATTTAAAACCCAAATTGGATTATTAGAACATCACTGTAAAATCCTGGGGCTGTATATTTTGAAAGGAAAAACAACAGAAATAGAAAAAGCAACAAAGGGATGCCTCTTAATTCTCCTTACACACGTTAAATATCACTTTGCTTAGACTCCTACTTTGAAATAAGAAATAATGTCAAGGTACAGCTGCAGCCCTGAGGATTTAAGAAGGTTTTTACTTTTGCTCATGTGGACTTTTGTAAAGCACATTTGGTCAAGTCTAAAAGACCTGATAGCATATTGAAAAGCAGAGACATTACTTTGCCAACAAAGGTCCGTCTAGTCAAGGCTATGGTTTTTCCAGTAGTCATGTATGGATATGAGAGTTGGACTGTGAAGAAAGCTGAGCGCCAAATAATTTATGCTTTTGAACTGTGGTGTTGGAGAAGACTCTTGAGAGTCCCTTGGACTGCAAGGAGATCCAACCAGTCCATTCTGAAGGAGATCAACCCTGGGATTTCTTTGGAAGGAATGATGCTAAAGCTGAAACTCCANCTGTGGTCATGTATGGATGTGAAAGTTGGACTGTGAAGAAAGCTGAGCGCCAAAGAATTGATGCTTTTGTACTGTGGTGTTGGAGAAGACTCTTGAGAGTCCCTTGGACTGCAAGGAGATCCAACCAGTCCATTCTGAAGGAGATCAACCCTGGGATTTCTTTGGAAGGAATGATGCTAAAGCTGAAACTCCAGTACTTTGGCCACCTCATGCGAAGAGTTGACTCATTGGAAAATACTCTGATGCTGGGAGGGATTGGGGACAGGAGAAAAAGGGGACGACCGAGGATGAGATGGCTGGACGGCATCACGGACTCAATGAACGTGAGTCTGAGTGAATTCCGGGAGATGGTGATGAACAGGGAGGCCTGGCGTGCTGTGATTCATTGGGTCGCAAAGAGCCAGACACGACTGAGAGACTGAACTGAACAACTCTAAAAGCTGTGTTCAGTTCAGTTCAGTAGCTCAGTCGTTTCTGACTCTTCACGACCCCATGGACTGCAGGAGTCCAAACCTCTCTATCACCAACTCGTGGAGTTTACTCAAACTCATGTGCATGGAGTCAGTGCTACAATCTAACCATCTCATCCTGTGTCACATCCCCTTGTCCTCCTGACCTCAATCTTTCCCAGCATCATATATTTATGTGGGTGTGTGTTTGTGCACAGGAGGGGCTGGATTGGGACCGCCTGGGGAAAAGGAGGAATTTGAATCCCTCCTGGTCAGAGTACGGCGCCAGAGGGAGCCCCTTGACTGAGGCTCGCAGGGCACAGTGACAAGCCCCTTATGAGTCCTGAGCCAGTGCTGACACTGTGCTGGCCAGTGCCACTGGGGGAAGACACCTGATGACCCAGGTCTTGTGTCCTGCCCTTACACTGAAGGGGTAGGACCATGGGCTGGTTGGAGTGGATGGACATTTTTGTAGCCTCTAGTATCTCACTGCAGGCCCATGGGCCCATGGGGGCAAAACCTGACCTCACTGGCAAGCGCCCCACCTACTCACCTGAGTGGACTGAGAAGGCAGAGGGTGCAGCAGACCCACAGGAAGCGGAAGACACCGGGGTGTGCAGGTGCACCAGGCTTGCTCCCTGGGGTGCTGTCTGGGGCCCCAAGGCTGGGTGGCACTACTGCCTAGCACCCCTGAATCTGTACTTGGAAATCAGACCGCTGGGGTTCACAGACAAGGAAAATAGGGTGGGTGACCCACACCTATGTACCTGGGAGATGGGAGAGTGTTTTGAAAGTACATGATGGGTGTCCACAGGTGATGGGACATTATTCCACCTATCACAGTGAACCCACCACTGCTGGGAGCTGCGGGGAGCTGCCCTCAAAAGAAGTGAGGGGTCTTANTCTAGATGTGTATAAGAGACAGCCTATGTACCTGGGAGATGGGAGAGTGTTTTGAAAGTACATGATGGGTGTCCACAGGTGATGGGACATTATTCCACCTATCACAGTGAACCCACCACTGCTGGGAGCTGCGGGGAGCTGCCCTCAAAAGAAGTGAGGGGTCTTACTTGTAAGACACAGCCCTGGGAAGAGTCTGCAGGAATGCCTGCTTATCTCAAGACTCACATTCCCTGTCCTGCCACCCCTTAGAAGTTAATATTTTACTCACACATCTGGCTCCTTGGCGTGGGCAAGCAAAAATAGTTCTGTTTATCTATACCCTGGCAGCCTTGAGGAAAAATAAAACACTTAGCTCTGGGAACCTGGGAAGAGGAGACTTTCTTAAGCTTTGTCTTGTCTTTTGAAGGTTACTGATTAGAGAATAGCCCTGTTTTCCTGCCTTACTGAACATATATAAACTGCACAAAAAATAAAGTCATGGTCAGCCAATTTCAGGCCACTACTGGAGTTGCTGACCCTCTCGACCCCATCTTTTGTCTTTATCTTTTGTGTGTGTGTGTAGTTCTTTTCTAAGCCGCTTGCAGGATTCTCCTCGCAGGACCTGTTCAATTTGCCGGCTGGTACCGGCAGGTGGCGCCCAAACAGGGACGGAGGATGGACTGCTGCGGCCGCTGCCCAAAGAGAGAGTCGGGTACCCGAAGCTAAGGTAAGAAAACCGGGCAGGGAGTGAATCGTCGAGAGTAAGAAATTATGGGGCAAGGTAATAGCAAACAGCTTTTTGTATATATGATAAAAACCATGTTAAAAAATAGAGGTATACATGTGGGTAAAAGTCAGATTGATAGATTTTTAACTTTTATAGAGGAAGTTTGTCCTTGGTTTCCTGAAGAAGAAACAGTAGATCTGGAAACCTGGATGAAAGTAGGGGAGAGAGTGCGCGAATATTATGCGGCCAACGGCCCGAATAGAGTTCCTGTAGATGCTTTCTCTTTGTGGACACTCATTCGAGACTGTCTTGACCCTGATCATGAAGGTCTGAAACTTCGCACTACGCTCCCTGAGAAGCAAGAAACTAGCAATGGCTTAGCTAACAGCTCTAAAGCAAAGAAGGAGCCAATTTGCACCACTCCTGAGGGCGTCGCCAGTCCCGAGCCTTTACAACAACCTGCGAATCCCTACACAATTAGATCCAGGGGACTTGGCAGAACTGGAGGATCAGGCTATTCATTACCGTGACAAAGACCCTCCATGGGAGGTCATGGTTAATTTGGAAAAAAAGGATCCCACTTTGACTGATTCCCCTATGGAGATTTTTCAACAGATTAAAGACACGCTCACTGAAATAACACAAAGGCTAGCTAAACCACCACTCTCTTGTCCAGTACCCTCTTGCCCACCTTCAGTTATAGCAGGTCTGGACCCCCCTCCATCTTTTGAAGCTGTTCCTACCGCACCCAACCTAGCCATGGTATGCCAAAACAACAGCTCTCCACCGGGTCAAAAAATCGTGCTTTCCCCCCTGCAGCAAGCGCTGAAGCGGGCTAGCAGGGAAAGAGAAGACATATCAGGTTTCCCGGCATTATTCCCTGTGTTGGAAAATGCTCAGCAACAAAGATATTTCGACCCACTGCCTTTCAAACAGATAAAAGAGCTAAAAATGGCTTGTGCTCAATATGGACCTACAACACCTTTTACATTGGCCATAGTTGAGTCCTTTACAAATCAATATCTTGTTCCAAACGACTGGAAACAAGTGGCAAGAGCTTGACTTTCTGGGGGAGATTATTTGCTGTGGAGATCTGAGTATGTTAAACAATGTGGGTTAACGGCTGATTTAAACCGTCAGCAGGGCATTCAGATAACTTATGGAATGCTTATAGGAGAGGCTGCCTATAGAGACACTCATAACCAATTGACTTATCCTGCCAATGCTTACCCTCAGATTAATGCTGCAGCTATGAAGGCTTGGAAAAAGTTGCCCAGTTCTAATCGTAAGACAGAAGACTTAGCAAAAATTCATCAGGGGCCAGATGAACCGTACCAGGATTTTGTTGCCAGACTGATGGAGGCAATAGAGAAGCTTATAGGGGATGAACAAGCAGGTTTAGTTCTAGGGAAACAATTTGCCTACGAAAATGCTAATTCCGCTTGTCAGGCAGCACTGAGACCTTACCATAAAAAAGGAGGCTTATCAGACTATATTAGAATTTGTACAGACATAGGACCCTCCTATATGCAGGGTGTGGCCATTGCAGCTGCACTACAGGGAAAGACCATAAAAAAAATGTTTAAACAAAGAGGCTTAGCCAAGGGAAGGGTTAAAGGCCCTAGGCGAGTGGCTGGACCGCCTGGAAGCTGCTATGCCTGCAGACAGATGGGCCATTTGTTTCACCAATGCCCAGAAGGCCCTAATAAGACAAAAGAGACTGCCCCAACTCAGCCAAATACCTGCCCACGATGCAAAAAGGGAAAGCACTGGGCAAAAGACTGCTGTTCTAAGACAGATATTAATGGAAAGCCCTTACTCCCCTTACAGGGAAACTGGGTGAGGGGCCAGCCCCAGGCCCCGAAACAATGTTATGGGGCCATGCAAAACTGGGAAGAGAGTGAAACAGATCTGATCCAGCTAGGCAATTCATTAGAGACCTGTTCAGAGCAACCCCAGGAAGCGTGGGACTGGACCTCAGTTCCTCCACCTACACAGTATTAACGCCTGACATGGAGATGCAGGCCTTACCCACCGGGGTTTTTGGCCCTTTGCCTGCTGGCTCACTCGATTTAATATTAGGAAGACGTAATGTCATTATGAAAGGATTACTCGTGGCCCCCGGGGTCATAGATTCAGATTATACTGGAAAGATTAAGGTTATGGCTCACTCCCCAAAAGAAATCACTGTAGTTTATATGGAACAGAGAATTGCCCAACTTGTTTTATTGCCTCTTATTCAAACAGGAAGATCTGCCTCTATGCGAGCAAGAGAAAAACAAAGTTTTGGCTCCTCAGATGTGTACTGGCTACAAGCCATTGGCAAAAAAGGACCAGAACTAACTCTAGAAATATTAGGGAAAAATTTAAGGGTATTCTTGACACTGGCACTGACGTTTCAGTTATAGCCTTAACACATTGGCCTAAAAATTGGCCCAAAAAGATTGCTATTTCTTCCCTACAGGGCATTGGACAAACTAACAATCCTGAGCAAAGTTCGTCCCTGCTAAAGTGAAAAGATGAGGAGGGACACGAGAGAGAATTTATGCCATATGTGCTTCCCGGTTTGCCTGTGAACTTATGGGGTAGGGATGTGATGTCCCATATGGGGGTTTATATGTACAGCCCGAACAAAACTGTTAGCCACCTCATGTTGGACCAAGGCCTATTACCTAATCAAGGCCTTGGAGCCAATTCCCAGAGCTGTAAAGAACCTATTCTTATAAAAAAGAGACCCCCCAGAGTAGGAATAGGATATTTTTAGGGGGGGCCCTTGATTCTCCTGTAATTCATGCAGAGCCTATAACCTGGAAATCTGATGAGCCTGTGTGGATTGATCAATGGCCCCTCACAGCAGATAAACTTTCGGCCACTGAACAGCTAGTACAGGAGCAGTTAGACAGCGGGCATATAGTACCATCTACATTCCCTTGGAACTCTCCAATTTTTGTCATTAAGAAAAAGTCAGGAAAATGGAGACTGCTGCAAGATCTTAGAAAAGTTAATAGCACTATGGAGCTTATGGGAGCCCTCCAACCCGGCCTACCATCACCTATGGCCATTCCCCAGAATACTTATATAATTATCATAGACTTAAAAGATTGCTTTTACACCATACCACTTGTTCCACAGGATTGTCCTCGATTTGCCTTTAGCCTCCCCTCAACCAATTTTAAGGAACCCATGAGACGTTTTCATTGAAAAGTTTTACCACAAGAGATGGCAAACAGCCCCACCTTGTGTCAAAAGTTTGTAGCACAGGCTTTAGCCCCCACTAGAGAAAAATATTCAAAATTATACTTAGTCCATTACATGGACGATATCTTACTGGCACATGAAAACGAACGGATACTTTTTTCTGCTTTTTCTGACTTACAGTTGGACTTAAAACGGTATGGGTTAGTTATTGCAGAAGAAAAAATCCAACAATTCCCCCCCTACTCCTACCTAGGTTTTCATTTAAACAAGGGTTATTTTAAAGTTCAAAAAATACAACTACGTAAGGACTCTTTACAAACTCTTAATGATTTTCAAAAATTGCTAGGAGACATAAACTGGATCCGCCCTTATTTGAAATTATCCACACATGATCTTAAGCCTCTTTTTGACATATTAAAAGGAGACCCGACCCCTACGTCCCCTAGACACCTGACTGAAGAAGCCCGAAAAGCCCTGAGTCAGGTTGAAAAAGCACTATCTAACCAACAAGTCACCTATTGTGATTATAATAAAAAATGGGGATTATATATTCTACCAAGCAAACATACACCAACAGCTGTCCTATATCAGGAAAAACCCATCATGTGGATACATTTGCCCACTTCTCCATCTCGGGTTTTGACCCCTTATCATGATTCAATAGCCAATTTAATAGCTATCGGGAGAAATGACTCTCGCAAATATTTGGGAAGGGACCCTCATTTTATCTGCCTGTCTTTTTCTACCACTCAACAATCATGGCTAAGCCATTTTAGTGACTCTTGGAATATTGCACTCGCCAATTTTGCAGGTCGTATTGAAAACCACTACCCTTCTGATAAACTACTTCAATTTGCTAGTCAGTATCAATTTCTTTTTTCTAAAAATACCAGCCTCAGCCCCCTCAAAAATGCTCATATAATTTTTACAGACGGCTCCTCATCTGGCATAGCCGCCTATACTATAGATGGACAGTTAACCTCCTGGGACACTCATTGTTCTTCTGCCCAGGAGGTGGAGCTCTATGCTGTCTTAGAAGCCCTTAAACAGATACCAGACCAACCTGTTAATCTTTACTCTGACAGCCAGTATGTAATCAGAGCCCTAACCATTTTGGAGACCGTGCCGTTTATCAGCACTACAAATTCCTTGATTCAGGACCTCTTTCTCTCAGTACAAAATTGTATTCAGTCGCGCATGGAGAAGTGTTATTTTGGTCACATTAGAGCACACTCCAATTTACCCGGAGCGTTGGCTGAAGGGAATGATTTCGATGATGCCGCTACCAGTATATGCTTTACGCGAGAACAGGCAGCAGCCGCTTCCCATGCTATACATCATCAAAATAGTAATAGTTTACGCTTGCAATTTCACATCCCCAAAAAAACAGCTCGCCACATTGTAAAAACCTGTCATTCTTGCTCCACTAGCCTTCCCGTACATCATTATGGAATTAACCCTAGAGGGCTTGTTCCAAATCATTTGTGGCAAATGGATGTAACTCATATACAAGAATTTGAAAAGCTTAAGTATTTACATGTATGCATTGATACTTTTTCTGGTTTTCTCCATGCCTCCCTTCACACAGGAAAAGCAAGTAAAAATTGCATAGCTCATTTACTTAAAAGCTTTGCTGATATGGACACTCCAAAAATTCTAAAAACTGACAATGCTCCAGGTTACACTGGAAAAAATTTTTCAAAAGTTTGCCAATCCCTGGGCATTTATCATAAAACAGGTATTCCTTATAATCCTCAAGGACAAGGCATCGTGGAACGTGCCCATCAAACTATACGAGCACAATTACAAAAAATAAAAAAGGGGAAATTGTATCCTTGCACACCACATAATTACATCAACCATGTGTTATTCATCTTGAATTTTCTGGTCTTGGACAAACAGGGGTATTCAGCAGCACAGCATTTTTGAAACGCTCCATCCTCACAAAAAAAGCCCCTGGTCCATTGAAAAGATCCCTTCATTAATACCTGGCATGGCCCAGACCCAGTTCTTATTTGGGGATGAGGGCATGTTTGTGTTTTTCCACAAAATGCCAAAGCACTGCGCTGGTTACCAGAAAGGCTGGAATGCACGGCGGAAAAAATCACTGATCAACCTCATGAAAAATCTGACCATTCAGAAAAAGACTGAAACACCCACTTCAATGCAAATACAACATCTGAAACAGCAAGCTCAAAAAATTGTCCTTTCCACTAAAAATCCGTGGGCCTCACTGATGTTACAGCTTTGCAGCCTCGCTGGGCTGCTGCCTTCTTTACCTGCATTCCCTACTCAGGACAATGTCTTTGTTTCATGGGCTCATTCCTATGCCAATTTCTATAACTCCTCTAATTGTTAGGTATGTGGGGCCATGCCACTTTGCGTTACGGATGGCATCCCATGGTGGGTATCCCCCTTGTCTGCTGACACATTACCATACTTATGTTCTTTTCTTTTACAGTTAAAAGTCAAATATTGCAGCCTTAATAATCTTAATGTGTCAAAAATACCCTGGTGTAAGCATTCTGTACCCTCATCAGCTTCAAATATTACCTTTAATGTTTCTAAAAGTTATAATTCTATTGAACATGCTTTTACATTCTATATTAACAACACTAAAAAAGGATATCAAGACGCTTCACGCTACTATGGGACTTTTTATCAACTTTGGGACGAACATTTCTGGATGACCCCGGAAAAAGGGCTGTTGATAAATTCGGCCGACGTCTGCTGGGAGCAGAGACCCCACTACACTAAGTTTGGAGGACGAGCATTGACTGCACCTAATTTGAAGCCTATGGGACTCTTGTCGCCTCAAAAATGTAAAATGATTTTTGATGCATCGTACACCCCTAACAAGAACACTGACTGGCCAGGCTCTGACTGGTAGTATAACCCAGGACTTCGTTGGGTGGCCCCTAATGGGACAAAATGGCTGTGCGGACAAAATATTTGGCCCTGGCTGCCTGTGGGATGGGTGGGCAGATGTACCTTGGGTTTCGTGTTTATACCAGGACGTATTGTCTCATCCCTGGAACACCCTCTAGCTAATTTACCATATTTACATGCTAGTTGGTCCAGAGCTGTGTTTCACTGGTATGATTATTTGGCTGCAGTTTTTGCTCCCTCTATTGGAGCTGTTGATTTGATGGTTAGAGTTGACGCCCTTAGCAATTTTACTCAGTCTGCTCTGTTAAATGCAGAAAAGGCTATAGCAGCTTTGAATGAGGAGCAAGCACAGATGAGAAAAGCTGTATTGCAAAATAGGATGGCTCTAGATATTCTTACAGCTGCTCAGGGAGGGACATGTGCTGTCATAAAAATTGAATGCTGTGTGTATATTCCCGATTATTCTACAAATGTTACTGATGCTCTCACTGCTATGCATGCCCAAGTAAAAAAAATCTCCACTGTCCCTACCAGCTTCTGGGATATGTTTAAAAGTTGGTTGTATACTGATTGGTGGAAAACGGTTATTATCATTAAAATTATTGTATTGATTGTTCTTTTGTGTGGACCCTGCCTACTTCAATGCTTGATAAACTTTATTACTCAGAGAATGCTTATGTTTTCTCGCATCATTGGAAGATTTGACCGCTCCCGTTAACTATCAAGCCCGCCTCAAATGAGCCAAGATGCTTTATCATCTAATAAAATAAAAAAAAGGGGGGGAGCTGCGGGGAGCTGCCCTCAAAAGAAGTGAGGGGTCTTACTTGTAAGACATGGCCCTGGGAAGAGTCTGCAGGAATGCCTGCTTATCTCAAGACTCACATTCCCTGTCCTGCCACCCCTTAGAAGTTAATATTTTACTCACACATCTGGCTCCTTGGCGTGGGCAAGCAAAAATAGTTCTGTTTATCTATACCCTGGCAGCCTTGAGGAAAAATAAAACACTTAGCTCTGGGAACCTGGGAAGAGGAGACTTTCTTAAGCTTTGTCTTGTCTTTTGAAGGTTACTGATTAGAGAATAGCCCTGTTTTCCTGCCTTACTGAACATATATAAACTGCACAAAAAATAAAGTCGTGGTCAGCCAATTTCAGGCCACTACTGGAGTTGCTGACCCTCTCGACCCCATCTTTTGTTTTTATCTTTTCTGTGTGTGTGTGTAGTTCTTTTCTAAGCCGCTTGCAGGATTCTCCTCGCAGGACCTGTTCGATTTGCCGGCTGGTACCGGCAGGGAGCGAGTGTGAGGAATCACGCCTGTGACAAGGTCATGAGGAAGGAATCCTGACAAAAATGCAAGGACGTGATCAAGCTTCAGGGCTTCCCCCTGGAATTTCCTGAGCATCCAACCTCCCCCAAAAAATAAGAATCTGCTGGCCTTTGTACTCTGCTTTTCCACTCTTCTAATATTCTCCTGAAAAAGTCAAATCAGGGCTTTAGTCTTCTGCATTTGAAAAGGACATTTTAGCTCAAACCCCCTCTGATAGCTCTCTAGCTTGCCTAACAGGTTCCCTGGACATCTTACAGCTTGTGAATTCTTTACAGCCCCCAACCTTGAGAGGCACAAAGCTTAAAAACATTTTAAAGACACAGAGCCATTTCTACAGAGTTAAAAATCATATTGGTGACGGGTTTTCATTGTTGACTCAATGATTTCTGCCAGGCCTCCATATTCTTTATCTTTTAAGCCCCTGGGAGGATGTTAATCAATGTAAACAGGATATGCAAAAAGATATATAGTAGTTTTGATGTTAGCAACACTAGACTTTTGAGTTAATTACTTTTTTTTGTTATAAATCACTGTACTCTTTTTACCTGTTATAAGTCACTGTATCTTTGCTATGTAAGAATGTAACTTTATTTAGTGCTTTCTGAGAGTGGCACCAGACTTTGAGAAGATCAACACAAATAAGTCTTCTAGTTGACAAACCCTTATCAGCAAAAGGTTGTAAAATGTTATTTGGCCCTTTTGGCCAGAAGATGATGTAAATCCCCTAAGACTTGTGTATACAATTAGGTATGTAGAGAGAAAAGCCTGGTTTTGATAAAAGTCAGGGCTGCTGATGCTGCATAATTTTGTATTACCCATTGATCTCTATGTATAATCAAAAATATAAAAGGCCTCTGAACAATAGAGGCCAGGGCCAGTCGCTGAACTGGTTTCCCCTGTGTCTCTCTCTCTTTCTCTTCTTTATTCTAATTTCTGTCTGAATTCCCAGCTGGACTGAGGCGGCTCACCAGGTCTACTTACTTGTCCTGGCTTCTAAGACCTGCACAAAAGGGAGCCTAAGGCGGGGCACCCTTAGATATTCAAGCGGGCACTGGTGGCCCAACATAGATGGTGCAAGCTCCTTGTCCGGAACTTTATTGGCCTTCCCCTTAGGCCAAGTTATTCAGCCTCTTTTCTCTGCTTAATTTTCCCACTACATATTTCTTCCTAATCTAATTTGATATTAATAAATAAATAAGTTTTTTCCTCATCAACGCTGTCTCTCCTTCGAATCACCCTGGTTCCACCAGGGCTGGACCCTGCCAAGTGGCACCTGGAACAGGCTATTCGAAGGTAGGTTCCCCGAGCAATTAGGGTCATCAACCCTATTGCCACCCCCTTGGAGCAAGTAGGGTCATCAGCCCTATTGCTCTGGACAACTAGGGTCATCATCCCTGTTGTTCCCCCAGTGTTGAGTTTTTGGGATGGCGAGGATCCCACTCAGGGTGCCGCGGACCCCCCTGTAGGATAGACAGGGTGAGTAGGAGTGGGAAGTGTTGAAGTGTTTAAGAGAAACCTGGTTCTCTAGAGGTTGAAATAAACCTGCTCTCTTAGGGTTGCAGAAAACCCCCCTTGGCCAAGGGAAAACCTTTTGTCAAGGTAGACTTCGCTATAAATCTTAATTTTCTGACACGGTTAACAATGAGTCAAAACAATGACAACTCTTTATATAAGTAATTTACCAACTGTTAAACAAAATATAAATCAAAGATAAAAAGGCTAGTGTTACAAGAGCAATGTCCTTGGTTTCCAGAAAAGGGATTTAAATATTTGGGTGAAGCTAGAAGAACAGCTAAAAACTTATTATACTCATTATACTTTGCATGAGCCATAAAATGTTCCTGTTGGTGCTTTTGCTCTGTAAATATGATTACAAATGTTCTGGACCATCATGAGGCTGTTAGTTAGTTAGCCTATAGGAGAGGCTATAGCGGTGCATGCTAGTGGGTCTCCACCTTCTATACAGATCATATTTTCTGCCATTGGCAAAGAAAATAAGGGAGACTGTACTCTTCTTCCGGAGGAGTGAGAGTGCTTACAAGACACAGTGTCTGAGTGCCCTGGCGAGCCCCCTCCCCTCTACACAAACCATACTTTTAAAAATTTTGTCTTATTTAAGGACCAGTGCAACATCTGCTTGTGCCTCCCCAGGGCTTAGGAACTTCCCACTTTGCATCCAAAGCCTCCCAGAACATTACTTAAGGTTAAAATAGGATAGGGATAATATTTTTGACCAAAAGAGCTTTTAAAACAGAGCCTGCTCCTTGCAAAAAATCCCTTCAGGGCCTCACTCAAAAGAAAAAGATAAAAAAGAAAAAGAGAATAGGAAGAGAAAAAGAGAAAAAGAAAGAAATATAATCGCAATAAGAAGAATTTTACAAATACAAAATATTTCTCTTGTGGCCAAATGGGACATTTTTCCTGGCAAGGTCCTGCTAAACAGAGACGAAAAGCCTCGCCAATTAACTCCAGGACTTAGCAGCAGCAACAGCAGCAGCTCAGGACTAGACCTCAGGTCCGCTATGGCAACAATATTAACCCCAGATGTGCCGGTTTCTCAGATTCCAATGGGAGTAGCTGAGGGCATTGTAAAACTTGTGTTAGGGCGTAGCTTGCTTTTTTTTCAAGGAATTTTGGTGGTGCCTGATGTAGTAGATTCTAATTATACTAAAAAAATTAAAGTTTTAATCTTGCCACCTGCTAAAACTGTGCCAATTAATAAAGGTCAAAAAATAGCACAGCTTTTGCTTTTATCTTATTACCAGACAGAAAAACCTTGACTTCTCAAGCTAGGAGCCCCAGAGGATTTGGATTTAGTTATCTACCTTTTTAGGTACAGAAAATTAAAGCTTCTAGGCCTTTAAAAGATTTTTTAATTCAAAAAATAAAATGTCAGGGCTGTTAGACACTAGAGCAGACGTTTCTTACATTGTTGAGAAAGACTGGCCCAGCTCTGGGCCAACACACACTACTGAAAATGAGTTGGTGGGATTAGAGAAAGTGGTATTCAGGATGAGAATGCTGTAGAGGAAAAGGCGAGAGAGCGTTTAAAACCTTGGCGAGTAGTGAGCTCCCCGTTGCTGGAAGTATTCAAGCAAAGATTAAATGGTTACTTGTCATCTAAAAGGCTATAGACCAGATTTGAGTTATAGAAAGATCATTAAAAAAGCATATAAAGATATTGTGTAACAGCTCTTTACTTGCTTCTTATATTTAGATTTGCCAAAAGTTTTAAAAACTGATAATGTCTCTTTAAAGCTGCAGAGAAATTGTTTACTAACTTTAAATGATTTTCAAAAATTATTCAGTTCAGTTCAGTTCAGTTCAGTTCAGTCGCTCAGTCGTGTCTGACTCTGTGACCCCATGAATCGCAGCACGCCAGGCCTCCCTATCCATCACCATCTCCCGGAGTTCACTCAGACTCATGTCCATCGAGTCCGTGATGCCATCCAGCCATCTCATCCTCGGTCGTCCCCTTCTCCTCCTGCCCCCAATCCCTCCCAGCATCAGAGTCTTTTTCAATGAGTCAACTCTTCGCATGAGGTGGCCAATGTACTGGAGTTTCAGCTTTAGCATCATTCCTTCCAAAGAAATCCCAGGGTTGATCTCCTTCAGAATGGATTGGTTGGATCTCCTTGCAGTCCAAGGGACTTTCAAGAGTCTTCTCCAGCACCACAGTTCAAAAGCATCAATTCTTCAGCACTCAGCTTTCTTCACAGTCCAACTTTCACATCCATACATGACCACAGGAAAATCCATAGCCTTGACTAGGCGGACCTTAGTCAGCAAAGTAATGTCTGTGCTTTTGAATATACTATCCAGGGTGGTCATAACTTTTCTCCCAAGGAGTAAGCATCTTCTAATTTCATGGCTGCAGTCACCATCTGCAGTGATTTTGGAGCCCCCCAAAAAAAAAGTCTGACACTGTTTCCACTGTTTCCCCATCTATTTCCCATGAAGTGATGGGACCGGATGCCATGATCTTCGTTTTCTGAATGTTGAGCTTTAAGCCAACTTTTTAGCTCTCCTCCTTCACTTTCATCAAGAGGCTTTTTAGCTCCTCCTCACTTTCTGCCATAAGGGTGGTGTCATCAGCATATCTGAGGTTATTGATATTTCTCCCGGTAATCTTGATTCCAGCTTGTGTTTCTTCCAGTCCAGCGTTTATTAATTAGATGTGCCCACATTTAAAACTGACTACTGCAGATTTAAAGCCTTTTGTTTGATTGCTTAAAAAACAATCCTAATCCCAGTTTTAAGAAAAAGTTGATAGTGAGACAGAATTTGCTCTCTTTAAAACAGATGAGGCTTAATGATCAGTTAATTAAGATTAATATTGCCAAAAAATGAGATTAAATTATTTTTGCCACAAATATATACCTACAGGATGCTTGTAACAAGAAGGCCCATTGGTTCCATCTACTAGTGACTCCAAAAAAA
>SJYX01003353.1:125975-151371 GCA_006410675.1 Oreotragus oreotragus | reverse complement strand
CCACACTTTATCTAACTTCATTTCTGGAAAGACTACTCTGTCTACTGTTTTTAGTTTACTCTAAATCTTGCTCTTTGTAATTAATCTTCCTTGTATTGTTGGGATTCTTTGGCAGAGCATTTGGAATCTCATGACCAAACTGCACCTGATTTTTAAAAATAAATAAATAAATAAAATTAAAAAGGGGAAAATGCTTGGAGCCAACTTGAGGAACCCCATCTGTGACAAGGTCATAAGGAAGGAAGCCTGACAAAAATGCAAGGACGTGATCAAGCTTCAGGGGTTCCCCCTGGAATTTCCTGAGCATCCACCCCCCCCCCCAAAAAATAAGAATCTGCTAGCCTTTGTACTCTGCTTTTCCACTCTTCTAATATTCTCTGGAAAAAGTCAAATCAGGGCTTTAGTCTTNCCCCCCAAAAAGAAATAAGAATCTGCTGGCCTTTGTACTCTGCTTTTCCACTCTTCTAATATTCTCTGGAAAAAGTCAAATCAGGGCTTTAGTCTTCTACATTTGAAAGGGATATTTCAGCTCAAACCCCCTCTGATAGCTCTCTAGCTTGCCTAACAGGTTCCCCGGACCTCTTATAGCTTGTGAATTGCTTACAGCCCCCAACCGCGAGAGACACAAAGCTTAAAAGCATCTTAAAGATACAGAGCCATTTCTAAATAGTTAAAAATCATATTGGTGACAGGTTTTCATTGTTGACTTAATGATTGCTACCAGGCCTCCATATTCTTTATCTTTTAGGCCCCTGGGAGGATGTTAATCAATGTAAAAAGGATATGCAGAAAGACATATAGTCCGCGAGAGACACAAAGCTTAAAAGCATCTTAAAGATACAGAGCCATTTCTAAATAGTTAAAAATCATATTGGTGACAGGTTTTCATTGTTGACTTAATGATTGCTACCAGGCCTCCATATTCTTTATCTTTTAGGCCCCTGGGAGGATGTTAATCAATGTAAAAAGGATATGCAGAAAGACATATAGTAGTTTTGATGTTAGCAACACTAGACTTTTGAGTTAATTACTTTTCTTTTATTATAAATCACTGTACTCCTTTTACTTGTTATAAGTCACTGTATCTTTGCTATGTAAGAATGTAACTTTATTTAGTACTTCCTGAGAGTGGCACCAGACTTTGGGAAGATCAACACAAATAAGTCTTCTGGTTGACAAACGCTTATCAGAAAGAGGCTTTAAAATGTTAATTGGCCCTTTTGGCCAGAAGATGATGTAAATCACATAAGACTTGTGTATACAGCTAGGTATGTAGAGAGAAAAGCCTGGTTTTGATAAAAGTCAGGGCTGCTGACGCTGCGTAATTTTGTATTACCCATTGATCTCTATGTATAATCAAAAGTATAAAAGGCCTTCTGAACATTAGAGGCTGGAGCCAGTCGCTGGACTGCTTTCCCCCGTGTCTCTCTCTCTTTCTCCTCTTTACTCTAATNGATAAAAGTCAGGGCTGCTGAAGCTGCATAATTTTGTATTACCCATTGATCTCTATGTATAATCAAAAGTATAAAAGGCCTTCTGAACAATAGAGGCTGGAGCCAGTCGCTGGACTGCTTTCCCCCGTGTCTCTCTCTCTTTCTCCTCTTTACTCTAATTTCTGGCTGAATTCCCAAATGGATCAGGGTGGCTCACCAGGTCTACTTACTTGTCCTGGCTTCTAAGACCCGTGAGAAAGGGAGCCTAAGGCGGGGCACCCTTAGATATTCAAGCGGGCACCGGTGGCCCAACGTAGAAGATACAAGCTCCTTGTCCAGAAGTTTATTTGCCTTTCCAGTAAGCCAAATTATTCAGCCTCTTTTCTCCACTTATTTTTCTCACTACACTATTTCTTCCTAATTTAATCTTATATTAAGAAATAAATAAGTTGTTTCCTCGCCAATGCCATCTCTCCTTCGAATCACCCTGGTTCCACGGGGGCTGGACCCTGGCAAACCACCATCTCAGGCCAGCGCAAATGGGAGGATGAAGGGCTTGTGACACATTGACCTGTATTCTGGTGGAACAGAGGTCCAGAGATATGGAGACAAGAGGGCTCAGGAGTGGGCTGGTGACCTGTGTTATGGGGAGGTCTCCTCTTTGAGGGGAAGACAGACACACACCCGCAGGTGTCCCCAGGATGGTAACATAGATGCACAAAAGGAGCCCTACATGACAGGGCACACACATTCACAGGTTCTCCCCATGGTGCCGTGCTCGGGGTTCTGACATACTGTTTTGCTGTGTGTCCTACTTGCATCTCATTGAATATTTGGATTAGAAAAGAGACTTATTCTGAAGGATCATTGTGAAGAGGAAAAGGGACTATTACAGGAGGATAAGAGTCCTTCAGGGAGAACTATTACTCTAGAGAGGGGATGATTACATAGAGGTAAGGTTTTATTTGTACAAGGGGCCATATTACTGTAGAGAGGTGTCTAATATGAAAGAGGGGAGATACGACAATAAATGGGGCTATCAACATGCAGGGGGGATGTTACTATGGAGAAAGTGAAAGTCACTCAGTCATATCTGACTCTACACAGGCCATGGGATTCTCCAGGCCAGAATACTGGAGTGGGTAGCCTTTCCTTCTCCAGGGTCTCTTCCAAACTCAGGGAGTGAACCCAGGTCTCCCACAATGCAGGCGGATTCTCTACCAGCTGAACAACCAGGGAAGCCCTACTGTGGAGAAGGGACTCATAATAAAGAAGTACCCTTACTGTAGTGGAAGACTATACTGTGGAGGGGGAAATTTATAATAGGGGGACTCTGATACTGTGGGGGCTGTTATGCAGGGAAGGAGCTATGACAGTGCAGATAACTATTATAATAAAGGGAACTATTACATTAGAGGGGGACCATTCTGTAGAGGGGGATTATTACAGAAGTTCAGTTCAGTTCAGTCGCTCAGTCGTGTCCGACTCTTTGCGACCTCACTAACCACAGCACACCAGGCATCCCTGTCCATCATCAACTCCCGTAGTCCACCCAAACCCATGTTCATTGAGTCAGTGATGTCATCCAACCATCTCATCCTCCGTCGTCCCCTTCTCCTGCTGCCCTCAATCTTTCCTTACATCAGGGTCGTTTCCATTGAGTCAGAACTTCGCATCAGGTGGCCAAAGCTTTAGAGTTTCAGCTTTAGCATCAGTCCTTCCAATAAACACCCACGACTGTTCTCCTTCAGGATGGACTGGTTGGATCTCCTTGTAGTCAAAGGGACACTCAAGAGTCCTCTCCAACACCACAGTTCAAAAGACTCAATTATTCGGCACCCGTTTTTGTTTTTTTTTTTTTGATAGCGCAACACTCACATCCATACATGACCACTGGAAAAACCATAGCCTTTATTGACAGACCATTGTTGACAAAGTAATATCTCTGCTTTGCTGTATTACAAAAGGGGCAGAAACATTTATGGAGGGAGGACTCTTACCATAGAGGGAGTCTATTACAATAGAAGAGGACTCTCACTGTAGAGAGAGGACTATTATAGCATATTTGAGACTATTACAGTAGAGGGTGGTGTATCATTGTAGAGGGGGGTCTATTACTGAACAGAGGGGACTACGACAAAGAGAAAGGGACTATTATAATAGAAGAAGACTATTATTTTAGGGAGGACTATTATAATGAATGGGGGTGTATTACTGCAGACAGGGACTATTACAATAGAAAGGGACTACTGAAATTGAGGAAGACTATTACTGTAGAGTGGGGACTACTAAGATAGTAAAGGGACTATTAATATAGAGTAGGGACAGCAGATGGGGGACTATTAGTGTAGAGGGGAAAGTATGACAATAGAGGCAGCACTGTTATATTAGAAGGGGGACTTTGACTGTGGAAGTGGAATATTGACAACAGAGGGAGATTACTAGATGAGAGACTACTACCACAGAGACAGACTTATTACAATAGGGAGTGGACTATGACAGTAGAGGGGGACATTTACTGTAGAGGAAGATTATAGCAATGGAGGAATTTTTAATCCAGAAGGGGGATATTCGAATCAGACTATTATAATTTAAGGGCACTACTACAATCAAGGAGGGTTTTGTTGCAGAGAGGGGACTATGACAGTACTACTGTAGAAGGGAAACTAATAGAGGGGGTAACTATCACTAAATAGTAGGACTATGTTATTGAGGGGGCTATTACATTAGAGGAGAGACTTTGATTGCAGAGGGGTGACAATTACAATAGAAAGTGAAGTATGACAATAGAGACAGGACTATTGGTGTATGGGGTGGAGAACTATGTCAGTAAAGGAGAACTATTACTCTAATACTCTCGCCTTCCCTGGTGGCTCAGGCAGTATATGCATCTGCTTACAATGCGGGAGACCCAGGTTCAATCCCTGGGTCAAGAAGATCCCCTGGAGAAGGAAATGGCAACCAGCTCCAGTACTCTTGCCTGGAGAATCCCATGGATGGAAGAGACTGGTAGGTTACACTCCATGGGGTCACAAAGAGTCAGACACGACTGAGCAACTTCACTTTCACTTTAATTACTCTATTAGATCTCTAATAGAGAACTGTTACCCTATAGGGGAACAGTTACTATGACAATAGAGAGGTGCTGATACTGTAGAAGAGGAACCATTACTGTGGTGGGAGGGGGGACTATGATAAGAGAGGAGGAGTAATACAATGAAGGAGGACTATTATTACAGAGGGGCAACTACAAGAGTAGAGGAGCACAATTACTGTAGAAGTGAAATTTTGAGAATAGAGGGCTATTACTCTAAACATTATGACATTAGTGTTGGTCGATCACTCGTATCCGACACTTTGCGACTCCATGGACTGACCACATGGAGCCGGCCAAGCCCATGTGTCTATGGGTATCTCCAGCTAAGAATACTGGAGTGGGTTGCCATGCCTTTCTCCAACTATGATATTAGATGGGGCTGTTACTATAGAATGGGAATTATTACTGTAGAGGGGAAGGTATGACAATAGAAGGGGAGTATTACTGTAGAGAGGGGGACAATGACAACAGAAGAGAACTATTACTATAGTGTATAGAATTATTACAATTACTATACTATTACTATAGACCTTAAGAATGGAGACAACCCCTGTCCATGGAGAACAGTAAACACAAAAATAAAGGTCCAAGCATGTGTTTGCCATAAAAGGAGTCCTGATGGCATGCAGACCACCAGGACACCCACCCATAACAAGAGAGAGGGGACACTGTGACTCTGACTGGAGGCATTCCCAGCTTCTTAGCAGCTCAGGTGGGTGCTTCATCCTGGGAGCCTGTCCAGTCACTTTTACTGCAGCAACACCTGCCAGATGCAGAGATCACCTTTGGGGAGTGAAGGGCCTGTGATCATGTGCCTGGGCTCCATCGTCCCAAGCATGGAAGCCCCCAAACCTGGAGCCCACAGGCTCAACTGGGCCCCTCTCAGCCCCAAGAGGAGGGGGCTGGTGCACAGTTCAAGGAAGGGGAACCCTCTGGAGGAGGTCACAAGCTCTAGCCTCAGGGAGAACAGATTTCACCTGCTGGAGTCTGTCTGTTGGTCCCTGTCTCCCCACTCCCTTGCTCCTCCTCAAGGCCTCACTTCACCTCCTGTGTCTCTCTCTCCCCTTGCCCTATCTCCATTTGTCTCTCTTCATGTCTCTGTCCATTTCTCTCTGTATCTCAGTTTCTCAGTCTCTAGAGCACTTCTCCCCTCTCCACCACCTCACCCTCCTTTATCTTGGAGAGAAGCCCGCAGGTAGTTTCTCAGAGCCACACCTCTGCACCGCCAGGACTGGGTCTTCTGCATGTCCTGTTTTACTTATGCAAAGCCCCATTTCCTTCCTCATATCACCCAGTCTCGGCCTCTGATGGGCTGGCAGGTGAACTCACCGGGCTCCTTTCTGTGCCACCAAGATGAATTCAGACTGGATGTTGGCACTGAGTTCTCGGCTCTGGGACATGGTCCTGCACCACCTCTCATCCCAGGTGAGACCCCGCAGGCTTGGCTCGGTGAGGATGTGGCTGCAAGACGGGTCCGAGTGTGGGAAGCCTCAGAGCCAAAGGTGCACACATGCAGGCACACACAGGCACACTGAACACACACACATACATACATGCATATGGAACACAAACACACACATTCACACACACACCAAACACATGTGCACACATCCTGCACACACATCCTTACACACACCAGCACCTTCCCTTGTCTGTCCACTTTATCCCATTCAATCGGGAAGGTAAGTGAACCCCCGAGAGCCTGCCTTCAGGACACACACCAGCCTCCCTGGGGGATGGGGTTGTGTTTTCTCAGCTACTCTGTCCTACTCCTGGGGACCCCTCACCTTTCCACACATGTTTTCCATCAGAGCTTTTGCAGCACCTTCTGCACTTGACCCTGAAGGGTCCAAACTTTCAGGAGGCCACCTGCCCGAAAACAGCCTGGTAAGTGGTACCAGAATGGTCTAATTAAAATGAGGAACCTCTGACTCCAGCCAGTTTGGTTGTAAAAAGTGCTGCAAAGCTCAGCTATGGGCAGGCATCTGGACGTGGGGATGCTCGGTGGTGATCAGGCAGGCGGGCACTTCCAGGGTGACACTGCTGTGCTCAGGCCATCAGAGGGGTGGCCACCAGACACTGTGGGCTGGGAGGGGAGGGTCCCTGCCAGACGGAACTCTGATCACTTCCTCAAGGTGGAAGTGTGCCCCTTTCTCCACCAGCACTCCTCTGGCCGTGCACACACTGGGCCCTGCCCTGCCTCTGTGACCCTGGGCACTGCCCGTTGGGAGCCCACATGGACAGTTGGACAAACAGGAAGTGGTGTTTTCTGTGGAAGGCAGCATTAGACTCTTTCTTACCCTCTCTACAGTTGTGGGGTTCTATGCCGACCACCCCCTCCACCCCGGGAGAAAGGGCCCCCACACAGCTCTTCCCTTGAGGGTGTGGAGCAGACAGGGAACCATGGACCCAGTCGCTCAGCCCTTCCAGGTGTTTCCCGGTGGGGAAGGCTGTGGGGGCCCCACAAGGAGGAGGCTTCTGAGTCTTCAGGCCTCCTTCATCCACAGAGGGGCCCTTGGTCACTCTCCCTCCTATACCTCTTAAAAAATAACTTGTGATGCCTCTCCCCCAAGCCTGGGAACCATTCATCTGCTACTGTCTTTGTAAATTGGCCTGTTCTGGACATCTCTTATAAATGGACACATAAAATGTGTCCTTCAGTGTCTGCTTCTCTCACTGACCATCGTGTGTTCAAGGTCCACCCATGATGTAGGCTGTGTCAGAACTTCACTCTTTTTCATGGTGACTTATATACCACTGTGTGCATGGACGACATGCTGCTAACCCACCCATCCAGGCAGCCACCCACACACCCACCCATCCACTCATCTATCTGTCCATCCACCCACTCACCTATCCATCCACCCATCCATTCATCTAACCACCTATCCATCCACCCACCTGTCCATCCATAAATCCACGCATCCACCGACCAATACATCATCCACCCATCCACTGATAGATCCATCTACCTAATCACCATCCATTCATCCATCCATCCACTTATCTATCCACCCATCCATCCACTCTTCCATAACATCATCAAATCAAATTATATTATGAACGTGTAAATCCTCCTTCCCATCCCTTGACTTGAGAATAAATAAGAAAAGAAAAAGAAGAGAAAGAAATAAAGCTAGTCCAAACCTATATTCAGAGACAGAAAGGAAGGATTTCTGGATTGTCCCCAGGTGACTGCTAAAGTGTGAATCTCTCCATACTGTTCTGAAACAGGTCACACAGATTTAAAAGGGAAAAGAATAAGTGAAACCATACATAAATGACCACAGCTTTATGGAGCCGGCCAAGCCCATGTGTCTATGGGTATCTCCAGCTAAGAATACTGGAGTGGGTTGCCATGCCTTTCTCCAACTATGATATTAGATGGGGCTGTTACTATAGAATGGGAATTATTACTGTAGAGGGGAAGGTATGACAATAGAAGGGGAGTATTACTGTAGAGAGGGGGACAATGACAACAGAAGAGAACTATTACTATAGTGTATAGAATTATTACAATTACTATACTATTACTATAGACCTTAAGAATGGAGACAACCCCTGTCCATGGAGAACAGTAAACACAAAAATAAAGGTCCAAGCATGTGTTTGCCATAAAAGGAGTCCTGATGGCATGCAGACCACCAGGACACCCACCCATAACAAGAGAGAGGGGACACTGTGACTCTGACTGGAGGCATTCCCAGCTTCTTAGCAGCTCAGGTGGGTGCTTCATCCTGGGAGCCTGTCCAGTCACTTTTACTGCAGCAACACCTGCCAGATGCAGAGATCACCTTTGGGGAGTGAAGGGCCTGTGATCATGTGCCTGGGCTCCATCGTCCCAAGCATGGAAGCCCCCAAACCTGGAGCCCACAGGCTCAACTGGGCCCCTCTCAGCCCCAAGAGGAGGGGGCTGGTGCACAGTTCAAGGAAGGGGAACCCTCTGGAGGAGGTCACAAGCTCTAGCCTCAGGGAGAACAGATTTCACCTGCTGGAGTCTGTCTGTTGGTCCCTGTCTCCCCACTCCCTTGCTCCTCCTCAAGGCCTCACTTCACCTCCTGTGTCTCTCTCTCCCCTTGCCCTATCTCCATTTGTCTCTCTTCATGTCTCTGTCCATTTCTCTCTGTATCTCAGTTTCTCAGTCTCTAGAGCACTTCTCCCCTCTCCACCACCTCACCCTCCTTTATCTTGGAGAGAAGCCCGCAGGTAGTTTCTCAGAGCCACACCTCTGCACCGCCAGGACTGGGTCTTCTGCATGTCCTGTTTTACTTATGCAAAGCCCCATTTCCTTCCTCATATCACCCAGTCTCGGCCTCTGATGGGCTGGCAGGTGAACTCACCGGGCTCCTTTCTGTGCCACCAAGATGAATTCAGACTGGATGTTGGCACTGAGTTCTCGGCTCTGGGACATGGTCCTGCACCACCTCTCATCCCAGGTGAGACCCCGCAGGCTTGGCTCGGTGAGGATGTGGCTGCAAGACGGGTCCGAGTGTGGGAAGCCTCAGAGCCAAAGGTGCACACATGCAGGCACACACAGGCACACTGAACACACACACATACATACATGCATATGGAACACAAACACACACATTCACACACACACCAAACACATGTGCACACATCCTGCACACACATCCTTACACACACCAGCACCTTCCCTTGTCTGTCCACTTTATCCCATTCAATCGGGAAGGTAAGTGAACCCCCGAGAGCCTGCCTTCAGGACACACACCAGCCTCCCTGGGGGATGGGGTTGTGTTTTCTCAGCTACTCTGTCCTACTCCTGGGGACCCCTCACCTTTCCACACATGTTTTCCATCAGAGCTTTTGCAGCACCTTCTGCACTTGACCCTGAAGGGTCCAAACTTTCAGGAGGCCACCTGCCCGAAAACAGCCTGGTAAGTGGTACCAGAATGGTCTAATTAAAATGAGGAACCTCTGACTCCAGCCAGTTTGGTTGTAAAAAGTGCTGCAAAGCTCAGCTATGGGCAGGCATCTGGACGTGGGGATGCTCGGTGGTGATCAGGCAGGCGGGCACTTCCAGGGTGACACTGCTGTGCTCAGGCCATCAGAGGGGTGGCCACCAGACACTGTGGGCTGGGAGGGGAGGGTCCCTGCCAGACGGAACTCTGATCACTTCCTCAAGGTGGAAGTGTGCCCCTTTCTCCACCAGCACTCCTCTGGCCGTGCACACACTGGGCCCTGCCCTGCCTCTGTGACCCTGGGCACTGCCCGTTGGGAGCCCACATGGACAGTTGGACAAACAGGAAGTGGTGTTTTCTGTGGAAGGCAGCATTAGACTCTTTCTTACCCTCTCTACAGTTGTGGGGTTCTATGCCGACCACCCCCTCCACCCCGGGAGAAAGGGCCCCCACACAGCTCTTCCCTTGAGGGTGTGGAGCAGACAGGGAACCATGGACCCAGTCGCTCAGCCCTTCCAGGTGTTTCCCGGTGGGGAAGGCTGTGGGGGCCCCACAAGGAGGAGGCTTCTGAGTCTTCAGGCCTCCTTCATCCACAGAGGGGCCCTTGGTCACTCTCCCTCCTATACCTCTTAAAAAATAACTTGTGATGCCTCTCCCCCAAGCCTGGGAACCATTCATCTGCTACTGTCTTTGTAAATTGGCCTGTTCTGGACATCTCTTATAAATGGACACATAAAATGTGTCCTTCAGTGTCTGCTTCTCTCACTGACCATCGTGTGTTCAAGGTCCACCCATGATGTAGGCTGTGTCAGAACTTCACTCTTTTTCATGGTGACTTATATACCACTGTGTGCATGGACGACATGCTGCTAACCCACCCATCCAGGCAGCCACCCACACACCCACCCATCCACTCATCTATCTGTCCATCCACCCACTCACCTATCCATCCACCCATCCATTCATCTAACCACCTATCCATCCACCCACCTGTCCATCCATAAATCCACGCATCCACCGACCAATACATCATCCACCCATCCACTGATAGATCCATCTACCTAATCACCATCCATTCATCCATCCATCCACTTATCTATCCACCCATCCATCCACTCTTCCATAACATCATCAAATCAAATTATATTATGAACGTGTAAATCCTCCTTCCCATCCCTTGACTTGAGAATAAATAAGAAAAGAAAAAGAAGAGAAAGAAATAAAGCTAGTCCAAACCTATATTCAGAGACAGAAAGGAAGGATTTCTGGATTGTCCCCAGGTGACTGCTAAAGTGTGAATCTCTCCATACTGTTCTGAAACAGGTCACACAGATTTAAAAGGGAAAAGAATAAGTGAAACCATACATAAATGACCACAGCTTTGGCATCATAAAGAGCCTGAAAATACTATGAATAACCTCAAAGTACTTGTAACTAGAGAGTCTTTCTGAGCTCAATTGCATCTGACTCTTTGCAGCCCCATGGACTGTACCTGCCAGGCTCCTCTGTCCATGGGGTTTTCCAAGCAAGAATAATGGAGTAGGTTGTCATTCCCTTCCCAGGGGATCTTCCCAACCCAGGGATCACCCCTGCATCTTTTATGCCTCCTGCTTTGGCAAGCGGGCTCTTTGCCAGGAGCCCCACCTGGGAAACAACAAACCATAAATAAAAAGCCATCTTAAGCCTTTCCTGTCCAAAAATGGGATTCCTTAAATAAATTGACATTCACTTTCTCACCTCTGCAGAAACCTTATTTCAAGACAAGATTCAGTTTCCAGGACTTAGTGAATATGACTTCGGGACTCCCCCATACCCCACAGCGCTATAGCTGTGCATTCTTAGGGTGGCTTTGGGGCACAGCGGACAGGTTCACGGGGTGATGTGTCCCCCACCTGGTTTGCCTGCAGGGAGCCACAGCACAATGACCTACTGCCTGAATAAGAAGTCACCCATCTCTCACAAGGAGTCGAGGCTGCTGCAGCTTTTGGGGAAGTGCCACCTTGTGTCACCCTGCCTGTGGTGCTCAAGAGGTCCACCACACAGGTGAGGGTCTGCGGGCACGCCCAGGCCCTGGACCCAGCCCCAGAAGCTAGTGTCACCCACAGGGGGCTGTGTCCTCATCTTTCTTGGGGAAACGGGGTTGAGAACAAGCGTGCTGTAAAACAGAATTTTTTTTTTTTAGTCGCTCAGTCACGTCTGACTGATTGCTACCCCATGGACTGTAGACTGCCAGTCTTCTCTCTCCCTGGGATTCTGCAGGAAAGAATACTGGAGTGGGTTGCCATGCCCTCCTCCAGGAGATCTTCCCCAACCAGAGAGCCTCCCAGAAAGGTAGGAAAGGACACAGCTTTACTGTGGAACCAGCCTGAACCCAGTAGAGGGACCCATGGACTAACAGCATCACTGTCTGAAGTCACAGAGGCTGGGGCAGCTGGGAGGGGAAGGGGGAGGCTTGGTCCCACCCTCTGTGCAGCTGAGCTGACACCAGAGCTCCTTCCTGGTCACAGATAAGCAAGAGCTGAGTTCCCATGTCCTCTGTGGTGGGTCCACATTTGCAATCCAGCATCCCCTCCAGGGAGACTTTCTTGGTGGCTCAGATGGTAATGAATCAGATTGCAATGCATGGGACCCAGGTTTTATCCCTGGATCGGGAAGATCCCATGGAGGAGAAAATGGCACCCCACTATAGTATTCTCACATGGGAAATTCCATGGACAGAGGATCCTGGCAGGCTAGTGTCCATGGAGTCACAGAGAGTTGAGGTAACTGAAACGACTGAGAACACACCCATGCACTCACACCTCCCCTGTAGTGCTTCTCCAGGGTGGATTTGCAGTCATTGTGGAGGATGGAGAGGAGTCAATGGCAGGGGCCCTGTCTCTGGGGAGGGGGCACCCAATTGACATTGGTCCTGTCACTGGCACACACTTTAGCCAGGGGGTGGATGCAGGATGGAGTAGAAAACCCACCTGGGCCCAGGTGCCTGCAGAAGCAGGTGCCCACCTGGAGGGACAGATGGCCCCTGCCTTCTTGTAACTACACATGAGGGGCACTCATATTCCTGTTTTTTTCTGCTCCCAGGCTGGTGCTCCCAAGAGGACAAGAGGGTGTCAAGCACAGCTCTTACCATGTGCAGTTGCTTCCTCCTGGGAGGTCCCCGGTTGCTGGAATCCTCCTCAGGGGATCTGATTGGCAGAGATCTAGGGCTGGAATGTGGACAAACTGTATTCCTGCTTGCATCAGATGCCTACAGCCTGGCCTTAAGAGCTCATACCCAGAAGAGGGAGCGAGCAGGAGGGGGTTCACCAGAGCTCAGGTGTCCTTCAGGACTGGGGTCCCTCTGCTCTGATGATCCCTTGGTGCTGGGTCCCTCTGTTGTGCGTCCCTCCAGGGCAATTCCCTTCCATACTGGGGATCTCAGTGCCATGGTCTTAAGTGGTATGGCTGCCAATGAAACCTGGGTGTGTGCGGGGTGGGGGGCACAGGTGGTGGTCTTTCAGAGGGTTTTTAAGATCAGTGGCTGCAGCAGCGCTTCATTTAATCCTTGTAGAGGTCGATCGCAAGTGCCTGACAATAATTCATATGAGTCTTTTTTTTTTCTTTTCTTTTCATTTGGATTGGGTGGGGCTGTGACTTCCTTTCCCATTTTTGATCCTTATATACTTTTTCTTTTTCCATTATGACTCTGTGTAGAAAACAGAGTACCATTTTGTGCTACTAGTTTATGTTAATTGGGGTGGATGCAGGATGGAGTAGAAAACCCACCTGGGCCCAGGTGCCTGCAGAAGCAGGTGCCCACCTGTAGGGACAGATGGCCCCCGCCTTCTTGTAACTACACATGAGGGGCAGTCATATTCCTGTTTTTTTCTGCTCCCAGGTTGGTGCTCCCAAGAGGACAAGAGGGTGTCAAGCACAGCTCTTACCTTGTGCAATTGCTTCCTACTGGGAGGTCCCGGTTGCTGGAATCCTCCTCAGGGGACCTGATTGGCAGAGATCCAGGGCTGCAATGTGGACACACTGTATTCCTGCTTGCATCAGATGCCTACAGCCTGGCCTTAAGAGCTCACACCCAGAAGAGGGAGCGAGCCGGAGGGGGTTCACCAGAGCTCAGGGGTCCTGCAAGACTGGGGTCCCTCTGCTCTGATGGTCCCTTGGTGCTGGGTCCCTCTGTTGTGCGTCCCTCCAGGGCATGTCCCCTCCATACTGGGGATCTCAGTGCCATGGTCTTAACTGGTATGGCTGCCAATGAAACCTGGGTGTGTGCGGAGTGGGGGGCACAGGTGGTGGTCTTTCAGAGGGTGTTTAAGATCAGTGGCTGCAGCAGCGCTTCATTTAATCCTTGTAGAGGTCGATGGCAAGTGCCTGACAATATTCATATGAGTCTTTTTTTTTTTTTCTTTTCTTTTGGATTGGGTGGGGCTGTGACTTCCTTTCCCGTTTTTGATCCTTATATATTTTTTCTTTTTCCATTATGGCTCTGTGTAGAAATCAGAGTGTGATTTTGTGCTACTAGTTTATGTTAATATTAGGTTTTGCTTTTTCTTTTATTTTGGATAGAGAAAATCTATTATTTTCTTCCCCATTTTTTATCCTTTTTGTTTTCTTTTTCCATTATGACTCCTTGTAGAGGACGCAGTACATTTTCTGCTGTGAATTTATATTAGTACTTCTCTGGTGGCTCAGTTGGTAAAGAATCTGGTTGCAGTGAGGATGATGTGGGTTCGATCCTGGGTTGGGAAAATCTGAAAAAGGGAAAGGCAACCCACTCCAATAACCCTGCCTGGATAATTCCATGGACAGTGGGGTCTGGTGGGCTACAGTTCACTGGATTGAAATGAGTTGGAAACAACTGAGCAACTTTGACTTTTCAATTTATGTTAAAGTTTTTTTTTTTTTTTTCCTGTCTTATTTGTGTGGTGGACAGATGATTTCTCCTTTCATTCTCTTCCCTTGATTCCTTCTTACTTTTGTAGTGTTGTTTGTGGGAGTGGGCACAGACCTCTGTGGTTCTAGTGTGACCTCATGTTCAAGGGTCCAGCTTGGCTGTCGTGGAGCCTGGGCTGTTGAACCCACAGGGAGCTTCCACCCAGGGACTGCCTGAAAGGAGGGTGAGGCTTGACTCTGCAGGAACACCCCACCAAGACCAAAATCAGGATGCGGGCTCTGTGCTCCACATGACCAGAGGCCGTGGAGACCTTGTTCTCAGAAGAAGAGCCTCAACCCCAGCAGGACCAACACGGTTGATTTCACAGTGGCTGATGTGTCCCTCAATTGGGAGTCCTCAGTGCATGCCCAGCCCCTGAGTGGGGGGCCACCCTCTGTGCCCAGCACAGATGACTGACCTCTGTGTGCAGGTGCTGAGCATCACAAAGCACCTAGATACTGGCATGAGGACCTGCAGATGGCGCACATGGAGGAGGGCACCGAGAGGAACCTGCACTCTGGCCACATGGTATACATGACAGCCCGCATGGAGGTGGGGGTGGGGGCAAGGGTACAGATGGGGGAGTCCGCATGCCAGGGACACCCATGTCTGCTCCAGGCAGAAGGAGGAGGGCCTCTGAGGGGATGGGCACACATCCACTCAGATGGACATATGGTCACTCCTGGCAGGAGAGGCTGACCTCTAAAGGGACAACACAGGTCTACTCCAGTAAGAAGACACTGACCTCTAAGGGGAAGGACACACAGTCACTCCAGGCAGGAGACGCTGACCTCTTAGGGGGTAACACAGGTCCACTCCAGTTAGAAGAGGCTGACATCTAAGGAAATGGACACACATCCACTCAGATGGACACACTTCCACTCAGATGGAAACACGTCCACTCCAGGCATAAGAGGGCTGATCTCTGGCATCAGTTACTAATTTCCGACCAATGTGTGTTTCTGAACTCACACCTGCACCCCTGGCCTCTAGGGTGTCTCCCAGAATTTGGCTATACCAAGTCCCTGACACGTCTTGTCCTGTGTTGCTTTGGGGTGTCCAGTCCATTCTCTCAGCTGCTGGCCAAGTCACTTAATGTCTCACTCTGGCCTCGGCCCCCAGTGCCCCCACCACAGAACTTAATGACTCTTGGAGTCTGGAGGTTCTGTCCTGGGGCTCAGTGTGCATATACCCTGACGGCCTTGCACACTCCCTGGAGTATAGACTTCACACATTATTATAAGCACTACTCTCTGCTGTTGTGCACACATACACACACACACATGCATATCTGTGCACACACAGACCCTGAACACATGTACACCTGTGTGTGCACCTGTAACTACAGGAGCATGTATACACACACACACACACACACACACACACACACACCAGAGCAATGCCACGGCTCCCCACTGCCACTCAGGAAAGGCCGGTTCCTTGGGATCAGGCCCCATGCTTTATGTCTTTGTGTGTCAGGACACCCCAACCTTTCTGTAGAGTGGCTGTGCTGGAGGAATTTCCCACCCACGACCCTCTGTCTTTCACTACAAGGCTCTTCTCCCCACCCCCACCCAGGACATGCTCAGGGAGATCTCAGGGTGGCTGGAGAACCACCCCCAGGAGGAGGTTATCCTGGTATGCAGGAACTTCGAGGGTGTGATGGAGGACCTGCATGAATACCTGATGGGCTGCATCAAGAACATCTTTGGGGACATGCTGTGTCCCTGTGTGGTGAGCAGGGGCCACAGGCTCCCCATGCTCTTGGCAGCCTGGGCAGTGGGAGCACTAGGCCTCATTGTAATCAGACTATCCACTCGCTGCATGAGGCTGATTCAGGCAGCAGATGACACCACTCATGGAACCCTAGAAATCCATCCACTATGGTCTGCACTCAAACTCCCCAATGATCAGCCCATCACTGGTCACAGGCATCCCCCATAATCCACCCTGCCTGGCCTCCATTCAGACACCCCCAAAACCCATCAATCAGGCCTCGTGATGCCCCAGTAATCCACCTGCCATTTCCTATCAGAAACCCCAATAATCCCCCACCTGTTTCCTCTCATTCACCCCAATAATCGACCCATAACTGCCCAAGACACCTAAGTAATCTACCCACCATTGTCTCTACTCAAGACACCTCAGTAATCTATCCACTTGTGTCTCTACTCAGACATGCCAATAACCCACCCATGACTGTCTCTTCTCACAGAGAACCCAATAATCAGCACATCACTGCTCATAGACACCCAAATAATCCACACTGGTGGGGGAACCAGGTGAAGCCCCGAGACCTTGTCCACTACCTGGAGCACATGAAGAGCTGCAACCACCCAGGGGAGTGCTGCCTTCAAACCAGGACACCTGGTCACATGCATGTCCTAGCGCATGGGGCTGGCTTTGGGTTCAAGTTACTGGTTGGCCACATGACTCCGTGGGTTAGTGACCACACACGTGGTGGCTGACCCCACAGCCATGAACAGCAGCCCCTCTCTTGTTCCAGGCAGGCTGTTGGTGGCCAGCATCAACCTCACAGAGAACCTGGAGTTTGTCCGTGGGCACCTGGCCTGGTCCCTGGAGAATCTGACCCAGTGGGGGCTCCCCTAACTTTGCACATGGGTGCCGGGTCAGTGCCTGGGGTCGTCCACCAGCCATACCAACACTGTTGCAAGCGACTTCATCTGGGCTGACGGGTTTGTTGGTGACTTCATCAGGTTGAACTGGAAGCTGCGTCGGGGCTAATCAATGGCGCCTGTGTTGAGCTGGGTATCGCGGAGGCTGTGTCTCAGTCATGTCCTGTGTTGTTATTAGCCTGAACCAGAAGCTACCTCACGGCTGACGAATGGTGCTCTGAGGAGCTGGGCGTTGCAGGGTTTGCTCCTCATTCACATCGTGTGACGTCACTGGGCTGAACCAGAAGCCACCTCGGGGCTGCCAGTTGGCATGTTGAGGAGATGGGCATTGCGGAGGCTATTCTTAGCCCTGTCTTCTGGGACTCGACATCCGTCTGTGAGTCCACTGAATNTGGTGCTCTGAGGAGCTGGGCGTTGCAGGGTTTGCTCCTCATTCACATCGTGTGACGTCACTGGGCTGAACCAGAAGCCACCTCGGGGCTGCCAGTTGGCATGTTGAGGAGATGGGCATTGCGGAGGCTATTCTTAGCCCTGTCTTCTGGGACTCGACATCCGTCTGTGAGTCCACTGAATGTCTGTGACTGCCGAGGCGGGGCCTGGTGGCAGGGTATATGGTCTCCTTGATCCGTGTGTTTCTCGGGCAAATGAAGGGTGTGAGGTGATGATTAACATTGAGTGCATGATTTGTACAATCACATCCTCAGGGAGACACACCTGGTTCTTGGGCCTGTGGCTTGCCCATGGGAGAGGCTTGGGTGCCCCCTCCTCCTGGGCACTGAGGCTAGCAGATGATGACTCCCAGCTGGGGAAGGGAGGACGCACAATGACATAGTGTCCATAGGAGGGGACTGAGGGCATAGCGATTCAACTGAGAAATCCCTTTTATTAGATAAGGGGCTTCCCTGGTGGCTCACTTAAGAAGGCCTTCTTATCTCTTCTTGCTAGTCTTTGGCACTCTGCATTCAGGCGGCTGTATCTTTCTGGGTCTCCTTTGCCTTTCTCTTCTCTTCTCATCTATTTGTAAGGCCTCCTCAGACAACCACTTTGCCTTTTTGCATTTATTTTTCTTGTGGATGATTTTGATCACCACCTCCTGTACAATGTTAAGTCTTCTGGTACTCTGTGTACCAGATCTAACCCTTGAATCTATTTGTCACTTCCAATGTATACTCACAAGGTATTTGAATAAAGCAAAGAAACAGAGGAAAACAATGCAATGGAAAAGTCTGGAGATCTTGTCAAGAAAATGAGGAATGCCAAGGGAACTTTTCATGTAAAGATAGGCACAATAAAGGACAGAAGCTTTATGGGCCTAACTAGAGCAGAAGGTAGCAAGAATACACAGAAGAACTGTTAAAATATCTTAATAACCTGGATAACCACGATGGAGTGATCATTCACCTAGAGCCAGACATCCTGGATTACAGACACATGGGGCTTAGGAAGCAGCACAACAAGCAAGGTTAGTGGAAGTGATTAAATTCCAGCTGAACTCTTTCAAATCCTAAACGGTGGTACTGTTAAAGTGCTGCCCTCAATATGCCAGCCACTTTGAAAAACTTGGCAGTCGCCACAGGGCTGGAAAAGTCAGTTTCATTTCAACCCCAAAGAAGGGCAATGCCAGACAATGTTCAAACTACCGCACACCTGCACTCATTTTACAGGCTAGCAANAACTGAGAAATCCCTTTTATTAGATAAGGGGCTTCCCTGGTGACTCACTTAAGAAGGCCTTCTTATCTCTCCTTGCTAGTCTTTGGCACTCTGCATTCAGGCGGCTATATCTTTCTGGGTCTCCTTTGCCTTTCTCTTCTCTTCTCATCTATTTGTAAGGCCTCCTCAGACAACCACTTTGCCTTTTTGCATTTATTTTTCTTGTGGATGATTTTGATCACCACCTCCTGTACAATGCACAGTGATGCCACAAAGATGATCAAGACAAAGAAACACAATGTGATATTATTCATGTCTAAATCACTGAAATAAAGCATTTTCTGCAAGGTACACACTTTTTTTAGCTTGAAAAGAACAAAATTATCTTATATTTGAACATAAAATACCTTTCTGTATATGAAAAATAAGTTTTACATGAAATTCATTCTTCATTGTTATTTTGAGACTATGGAACAAAGAAAATAAACCTAGGTTAACTGGGGCTGCTAAAGTTGTATCTTTTGCAGATTTTTATTAATTCCCTTACACTTTTACAGTCATACATAGATATAATAGACAAGATTTGGAGGAGACACACCCTTCCTGCCATGTGACCCATCAGACTTGAATTAGAGAGATGAGCATGGCTGGTGAGTTTGGAGGCCTCTTTAGGGGAATTATAAATGCCTCCTTTCTCCCACCAAAACATCTGAATTGCTCCCCATCCTCTGCTAGAGGTGTCAGGATGGGGCTTTGTGATGTCAAGGCTCACCCAGGGCCACCATTGCCTAGCACATAACCCTTCTCTGGCCACACCCTTTCTCCTGAAGCTGTCATTCCCATCCACCTTCACCCTCTTTCCCAAACCAATGCCATTCCCTACCCCTCTCTTGTTTTCTCCAGGTGGCCAGGGAAACTGTGAGAGTGAATAATCACCTTCAGGCAACGTTGACCAAGAAAACTTCTCAGAAACCGCCCACCACAAGGAAACTTAAAAAAAAAAAAAATCAGAGGCTCAAAGCTCTGTAGCCAGTGCTCCGAAGTGAAAGAAGAGCTGAATCAGAATGGACCAGAAGAGGTCCCAGAGAGTGTGGAGACCGCTGTCATTCTAGCAGGATCAGTGGGCAGCCAGTGACTTCGGAGTATGGCTAGAGACCTCAGAAATCTTCAGGGGTCTTGCCACTGAGTGCTGGCCAACAGTACAGATGTTGACTGTTATACCAACTACATACATTCATAATGAAAATAATATCAACCTAATGTGAAATTATGTTTGTCTCCGAGTTTTGCGAAAGTGGGGAGCAGAGAGGGCAAGGCAGGCATAAATGTGTTAAAAGGGAGGGGTATGGGTCCTGTGGGGTTGGAGATGGGACCAGAAGGTCCAGTTTTCCAGAAAGTAGTGGGGGAAGAACTGGTTCCAGGCTCAGCTTCAAAGATATACTTCCCATGGGAGAATAAGAAAAGGACTTGGTATTTTCCTGTGTGAGTACAGAGATGGAAACTTAGCTGGGGAGCCATGTCATGTGTGTGGTGGCAGTGCCATTTGCTAAAAAGGCATAGAAAGAAGCTGCCCCATAAAAATAATGGAATATTGACATTTGCAGCAACATGAGAGGTATACTATTAAGTAAAATAACTCAGACAGAGATAGACAAATACTGTATGATATCACTTATTGAATCTAAAAATGCCACAAAGTAGAGAATATAACAAAAATGGAGGCTCAATATAGGGAACAATCTACTGGTTACCAGCGGGGAGGGGAAAAGGGAGGGACAATACAGAGGTAGGGGAGTGGAAGGCACACCGTGATAGTTGTAAGTTGAGCTTAAGGATGGACTGTACAACATGGGGAATAAAGCCAGTGCTCTGTAATAACTATAAATGGAAAGCCAACGTTAACAATTGTATAATAAGAAAGAAAAGGAAAGAAAGATGGGGGAGGGAGGAGGGAAGGAAGGAAGGAAAATAATGGTGATTTTGGAGGTCACAAAGCCAACATTGATTAGGCCCTTTTTAGCAAAGGAATCTCAGAGAAGACAGTGGCAACCCGCTCCAGTATTCTTGCCTAGAAAATCCCATGGAGGGAGGAATCTGGAATACTGCAGTCCATGGGGTCGCTAAGAGTTGGACACTACTGAGCAAGTTCACCTTCAGTTTTCACTTTCATGCATTGGAGAAGGAAATGGAAATCCCCTCCAGTGTTCTTGCCTGGAGAATCCCAGGGACAGGGCAGCCTGGTGGGCTGCCTTCCATGGAGTCTCACAGAGTCTGACATGGCTGAAGTGACTTAGCAGCAGCAGCAGCAGCAACAAAGGAATTTATTTTGCTCACTTTATTTAAATTGGAGGCTTATTACCTTACAATATTGTAGTCGTTTTGCCATACTTGACATGAATCTGCCACAGGTGTACATATGTTCACCATCCTGAATCCCCATCCCACCTCCCTCCCCATCCCATCCCTCTGGAGCGTGCCAGTGCATCAACCCCGAGCACCTTGTCTCATGCATTGAACCTGGACTGGTGATCTGTTTCACATATGATAATGTACATGTTTCAATGCTATTCTGTCAGATCATCCCACCCTTGCCTTCTCCCACAGAGTCCAAAAGACTGATCTGTACAAATGTGTCTCTCTTGCTATCTCGCATACAGGGTTATCATTACCTTCTTTCTAAATTCCAGATATATTCGTTAGCATACTCTATTGGTGTTTTTCTTTCTGACTTACTTCACTCTGTATAGTAGGCTCCAGTTTCATCCACCTCATTAGAACTGATTCAAATGCATTCTTTTTAATGTCTGGGTAATATTCCATTGTGTATATGTACCACTGCTTTCTTATCCATTCATCTGCTGATGGACATTTGGGTTGCTTCCATGTCCTGGCTATTGTAAATAGTGCTGTGATGAACAGTGGAGTACATGTGTTTCTTTCAGTTCTGGTTTCCTCAGTGTGTATGCCCAGCAGTGGGATGGCTGGGTCATATGGCAGTTCTAGTTCCAGGTTTTTAAGGAGTCTCCACACTGTTCTTCATAGTAGCTGTAATAGATTGCATTCCTACCAACAGTGTAAGACGGTTCCCTTTTCTCCACAACCTCTCCAGCATTTATTGTTTGTAGACTTTTTGATCTGGGAGGCCTCAAAATGACTAAGGTGACTGGAAAGCCACAAGGCTCCAGTGTAGTTATGAAACACCTGCCTCCTGTTACCTGGGACAAAAGGATGAAGACCTCCTCTCAATTGAGGTCCAAGAAAATTGTCAAGGTGAGCTGAACCCACCCAAACTCCTCTTGCCCATTGACCCCACCCCAGAAGACCCCCTCCCCTGTCTTTGCCTAGCACATAACCCTTCTCTGGCCACACCCTTTCTCCTGAAGCTGTCGTTCCCATCCACCTTCACCCTCTTTCCCAAACCAATGCCATTCTCTACCTCTCTCTTGTTTTCTCCAGGTGGCCAGGGAAACTGTGAGAGTGAATAATCACCTTTAGGCAACGCTGACCAAGAAAACTTCTCAGAAACCTCCCACCACAAGGAAACAAAAAAAATCAGAGGCTCAAAGCTCTGTAGCTAGTGCTCCAAAGTGAAAGAAGACCTGAATCATAATGGACCAGAAGAGGTCCCAGAGAGTGTGGAGACCACTGTCACTCTAGCGGGATCAGTGGGCAGCCAGTGACTTCAGAGTATGGCTAGAGACCTCAGAAATCTTCAGGGGTCTTGCCACTGAGTACTGGCCAACAGTACAGATGTTGACTGTTATACCAACTGCATACATTCATAATGAAAATAATATCAACCTAATGTGAAATTATGTTTGTCTCCGAGTTCTGCGAGAGTGGGGGGCAGAGAGGGCAGGGCAGGCATAAATGTGTTAAAAGGGAGGGGTATGGGTCCTGTGGGGTTGGAGATGGGACCAGAAGGTCCAGTTTGCCAGAAAGTAGTGGGGGAAGAACTGGTTCCAGGCTCAGCTTCAAAGATATACTTCCCATGACAGAATAAGAAGAGGACTTGGTATTTTCCTGTGTGAGTACAGAGATGGAAACTTAGCTGGGGAGCCATGTCATGTGTGTGGTGGCAGTGCCATTTGCTAAAAAGGCATAGGAAGAAGCTGCCCCATAAAAAGAATGGAATATTGACATTTGCAGCAACATGAGAGGTATACTATTAAGTAAAATAACTCAGACAGAGATAGACAAATACTGTATGATATCACTTATTGAATCTAAAAATGCCACAAAGTAGAGAATATAACAAAAATGGAGGCTCACAGATATAGGGAACAATCTACTGGTTACCAGCGGGGAGAGGAAAATGGAGGGACAATACAGAGGTGGGGGAGTGGAAGGCACACCGTGATAGGTGGAAGTTGAGCTCAAGGATGGACTGTACAACATGGGGAATAAAGCCAGTGCTCTGTAATAACTATAAATGGAAAGCCAACGTTAACAATTGTATAATAAGAAAGAAAAGGAAAGAAAGATGGGGGAGGAAGGAGGGAAAGAATTAAGGAAAATAATGGTGGTTTTGGAGGTCGCAAAGCCAATACAGATTAGGCCCATTTTAGCAGAGGAATTTCGGAGAAGACAGTGGCACCCCACTCCAGTATTCTTGCCTGGAAAATCTCATGGATGGAAAAGCCGGGAAGGCTGCAGTCCATGGGGTCACTAAGAGTAGGACACGACTGAGCGACTTCACCTTCAGTTTTCACTTTCATGCATTTGAGAAGGAAATGGAAATCCACTGCAGTGTTCTTGCCTGGAGAATCCCTGGGACGAAGGAGTTTCGTGTGCTGCAGTCTGTGGGGTCCCAAAGAGTCAGAAACAACTGAAGCAACTTAGCAGCAGAAGCAGCAGCAAGAAAGGAATTTCTTTTGTTCACTTTATTTAAATTGGAGGCTTATTACTTTACAATATTGTAGTCGTTTTCCATACTTGACATGAATCTGCCACGGGTGTACATATGTTCACCATCCTGAGGCCCCCTTCCACCTCCCTCCCCATCCCATCCCTCTGGAGCATCCCAGTGCACCAGCGCCAAGCACCCTGTCTCATGCATTGATCCGGGACTGGTGATCTGTTTCACATATGATAAAATACATGTTTCAATGCTATTCTCTCAGATCATCCCACTCTCACCTTCTCCCACAGAGTCCAAAAGACTGATCTGTACAAATGTGTCTCCCTTGCTATCTCGCATACAGGGTTATTGTTACCTTTTTTCTAAATTCCATATATAGTCGTTAGCATACGTTATTGGTGTTTTTCTTTCTGACTTACTTCACTCTGTATAATAAGCCCCAGTTTCATCCACCTCGTTAGAACTGATTCAAATGCATTCTTTTTAATGGTTGGGAAATATTCCATTCTGTACATGTACTACTGCTTTCTTATCCATTCGTCTGCTCGTGGATATAGGGGTTGATTTCATGCCCTGGCTATTGTAAACAGTGCTGTGATGAAGACGGGGTACACGTGTTTCTTTGAGTTCTGGTTTCCTCCATGTGTAGGCCCAGCAATGGGATTGCTGAGTCATCTGGCAGTTTTAGATCCAGGTTTTTAAGGCATCTCTACACTGTTCTCCATAGTGGCTGTACTAGTTTGCATGCCCACCAACAGTGCAAGAGGGTTCCCTTCTCCACACCCTCTCCAGCATTTATTGCTTGTAGATTTTAGGATAGCAGCCATCCTGACCAGCATGAGATGGTACCTCATTGTGGTTTTGATTTGCATTTCTCTGATAATGACTAATGTTGAGCATCTTTTCATGTGTTTGTTAGCCATCTTTATGTCTTCTTCGGAGCAAAGGAATTTAGAATTGAGCAGGGGGCTCCCACGGGTGGGGCAGGGGGAGTAGCCCACATCCCGTGCAGGCAGGAGGAGTAGGCCACATTCCGTACTGCGGGGCATTGCCCATGATGAGTTTTACTACAAGAGTATAACCAACTAAGTGCTGGTTCTGTTTTGATTACCATCCCCATTCTCCAGTCTTCTAAGATAATGTCAGTAATTAAATACTTTTAGTCTGCAAAACCAAATTTTGTTAGTTTCTGTTTAAAATATTTGTTGTCATATATGTCAGGTTTAAAGATTTTATATATTATTCACAAGGAACAAAGTTTCAGTTTACATATATAAAAACGCACACACATATGTGTGTATATATATATATATATACAAACACACACACATAAGTGTGTATGTGTATAAACTCATACAGCCACAGTTTTAGTAGTGTCAGGAGTGATTTTGTGATGTCAAGGCTCACCCAGGGCCACCATTGGCTGGGGAAGAGACTTGCTGACCTTATAAAGCAAGAGGCTGTGTCTCCCTGGGGCGGAATATATATAGGGGTGCTCAAGGGCTCTGGAGCAGACCACTGGGAGGCCTTAAAATGACTAAGGTGACTGGGAAGCCACAAGGCTGTGATTTTGTGATGTCAAGGCTCACCCAGGGCCACCATTGGCTGGGGAAGAGACTTGCTGACCTTATAAAGCAAGAGGCTGTGTCTCCCTGGGGCGGAATATATATAGGGGTGCTCAAGGGCTCTGGAGCAGACCACTGGGAGGCCTTAAAATGACTAAGGTGACTGGGAAGCCACAAGGCTCCAGAGTAACTATGAAACAGCTGCCTCCTGTTACCCGGGGTAAAAGGATGAAGACCTCCTCTCAATTGAGGTCCAAGAAAATTGTCAAGGTGAGCTGAACCCACCCAAACTCCTCTTGCCTATTG
>SJYX01003353.1:81661-102512 GCA_006410675.1 Oreotragus oreotragus | reverse complement strand
AAGAGTTTGAGTAGGATAGGTGTTAGCTCTTCTCGAAATTTTTGGTAGAATTCAGCTGTGAAGCCGTCTGGACCTGGGCTTTTGTTTGCTGGAAGATTTCTGATTACAGTTTCAATTTCCGTGCTTGTGATGGGTCTGTTAAGATTTTCTATTTCTTCCTGGTTCAGTTTTGGAAAGTTGTATTTTTCTAAGAATTTGTCCATTTCTTCCACGTTGTCCAATTTATTGGCATATAATTGCTGATAGTAGTCTCTTATGATTCTTTGTATTTCTGTGTTGTCTGTTGTGATCTCTCCATTTTCATTTCTGATTTTATTGATTTGATTTTTCTCCCTTTGTTTCTTGATGAGTCTGGCTAATGGTTTGTCAATTTTATTTATCTTTTCAAAAAACCAGCTTTTGGCTTTGTTGATTTTTGCTATGTTCTCTTTTATTTCTTTTGCATTTATTTCTGCCCTAATTTTTAAGATTTCTTTCCTTCTACTAACTCTGGGGTTCTCCAATTCTTCCTTTTCTAGTTGTTTTAGGTGTAGAGATAGGTTATTTATTTGACTTTTTTCTTGTTTCCTGAGGTATGCCTGTATTGCTATGAACTTTCCTCTTAGAACTGCTTTTATAGTGTTCCACAGGTTTTGGGTTGTTGTGTTTTCATTTTCATTCATTTCTATGCATATTTTGATTTCTTTTTCGATTTCTTCTGTTATTTGTTGGTTATTCAGAAGCGTGTTGTTCAGCCTCCAAATGTTGGAATTTTTAATAGTTTTTCTCCTGTAATTGAGATCTAATCTTAATGCATTATGGTCAGAAAAGATGCTTGGAATGATTTCGATTTTTTTGAATTTATCAAGGTTAGATTTATGGCCCAGGCTGTGATCTATCCTGGTGAATTTTTAAAGATAAGTACTAAAACTGTGGCCCTATTAAACTGTAGGCATATATATAAACATATATACACATATGTGTGTGTGTATATATATACCTTGTAAATTATATATCAAATATTAATACCTGACATTAATGACAAGAAACTTTTAAAATTCAAAGCAACAAAATTTGGCATTGGAGAGGAAAGGTGCTTAATTACTCACATTATTTTAGAATACTGGAGTATGGAGATGGTACTCAAATCAGAACCAGCGTTTACTTGTTTTTATTCTTGTAATAATATTCTTCGTGGGCAATGCCCCCCAGTAATGCCTGCACGGGATGTGGGCTACTCCCCCTGCCCCACTTATGGGAGCCCACTGCTCCATTCTAAATTCCTTTGCTCGGAAGAAAACATACAGTTGGCTAACAAACACATGAAATGATGCTCAGCATCAGTCATTATCAGAGAAATGCAAATCAAAACCACATGAGGTACCATTTCACGCCTGTGAGGAGGGCTGCTATCCAAAAGTCTACAAACAATAAATGCTGGAGAGGGAGTGGAGAAAAGGGAACCCTCTTACACTGTTCGTGGGAATGCAACCTAGTACAGCCACTATGGAGAACAGTGTGGAGATTCCTTAAAAACCTGGAACTAGAACTGCCATATGACCCAGCCATCCCACTGCTGGGCATACACACCGAGGAAACCAGAACTGAAAGAGATACGTGTACCCCAATGTTCATAACAGCACTGTTTACAATAGCCAGGACATGGAAGCAACCCAGATGTCCATCAGCAGATGAATGGATAAGAAAGCAGTGGTACATATACACAATGAAATATTACCCAGCCATTAAAAAGAATGCATTTGAAACAGTTCTAATGAGGTGGATGAAACTGGAGCCTATTATACAGAGTGAAGTAAGTCAGAAAGAAAAACACCAATACAGTATGTTAACGATTATACATGGAATTTAGAAAGAAGGTAATGATAACCCTGTATGTGAAACAGCAAGAGAGACACAGTTGTACAGATCAGTCTTTTGGACTCTGTGGGAGAAGGCGAGGGCGGGATGATCTGAGAGAATAGCATTGAAACATCTATATTATCATATGTGAAAGAGATCACCAGTCCAGGTTCAATGCATGAGACAGGTTGTTCGAGGCTGGTGCACTGGGATGCTCCAGAGGGATGGGATGGGGAGGGAGGTAGGAGGGGGCTTCAGGATGGCGAACATATGTAAATCTGTGGCGGATTCATGTCAAGTATGGCAAAAACAACTACAATATTGTAAAGTAATTAGCCTCCAATTTAAATAAAGTGAACAAAATAAATTACTTTATTGCTGCTGCTAAGTCACTTCAGTCATGTCCAACTCTGTGGAACCCCATAGATGGCAGCCCACCAGGCTCCCTCATCCCTGGGATTCTCCAGGCAAGAACACTGGTGTGGTTTGCCATTTCCTTCTCTAATGCATGAAAGAGAAAACTGAAGGTGAAGTTGCTCAGTAGTGTACTACTCCTAACGATTCCATGGACTGCAGCCTTCCAGATTCCTCCCTCCATGGGATTTTCTAGGCAAGAATACTGGAGTGGGGCACCTCTGCCTTCTCATAAATTCCTTTGTTAAAAAGGGCCCAAACAATGTTTGCTTTGTGACCTCCAAAACCACCATTATTTTCCTTCCTTTCTTCCCTCCTTCCTCCCAGCTCTTTCTTTCCCTTTCTTGCTTATTATACAATTGTTAAAGTTTGTTTTACATTACAGGATACTGGCTTTATCCCCCATGATGTACAGTCCATCCTCAAGCTCATCTTACACCTAATACGGTGTGCCTTCCACTCCCCCACCTCTGTATTGTCCCTCCCTCTTCCCCTCCCCATTGGGAACCAGTAGATTGTTGTCTATATCTGTGAGCTTCCATTGTTGTTATAGTCTCTACTTTGTGGTGTTTTTAGAGTCTATAAATGATATCATACAGTATATGTCTATCTCTGTCTGAGTTATTTTACTTAATAGTATACCTCCCATGTGGCTTAAAATGTCAATATTCCCTTTTTTTATGGGGCACCTTCTTTCTATGCCTTTTTATTAAATGGAACTGCCGCCTCACACATGACATGACTCCCCAGCCAAGTTTCAGTTCTGCACTTACACAGAGAAACACCAAGTCCTCTTCCTCTTCTCCCATGGGAAATATATCTTTGATGCTGTGTTTGGAACCAGTTCTTCCCCCCTCTACTTTCTGGCAAACTTGAATTTCTGGTCCCATCTCCAAGACCACAGGACCCATCTCCCTCCCTCTTCACACATTTATGCCTGCCCTGCCCCCTCTGCCCCCCACTCTCACATAACTCAGAGATAAACATTTTTTCACATCAGGTTCATTTTATTTTCATTATGAATGTATGCAGTTGGTATAATAGTCAACATCTGTACTGTTGGCCAATACTCAGTGACAAGACCCCTGAAGATTTCTGAGGTCTTTAGCCATACTCCGAAGTCACTGGCTACCAACCAGTCCCGCTAGAATGACAGGGGTCTCCGAACTCTCTGGAACCTCCTCTGGTCCATTCTGATTCAGCTCTTCATTCACCTTGGAGCACTGGCTACAGAGCTTTGAGCCTCTGATTTTCTTAAGTTTCCTTGTGGTGGGAGATTTCGGAGAAGTTTTCTTGGTCAGCTTTGCCTGAAGGTGATTATTCACTCTCACAGTTACCCTGGGCACCTGGAGAAAACAAGAGAGGAGTAGAGAATAGCATTGCTTTGGGCAAGAGGGTGAATGTGGACGGAAACGACAGCTTCAGGAGAAAGGCTGTGGGAAGAGAAGGGTTATGTGCCAGGCAAGGGGAGAGGAGGGGTCTTCTGGGGTGGGGTCAATGGGAAAGAGGAGTTTGGGTGGATTCAGCTCACCTTGACATTTTTTTGAGACCTCAGTTGAGAAGAAGTCTTCATCCTTTGTCCCAGGTAATAGGAGGCAGGTGTTTCATAACTACTCTGGAGCCTTGTGACTTCCTAATCACCTTAGTCATTTTGAGGCCTCCCAGTGGTCTGCTCCAGAGCCCCTGATCACCCCTATATATACCCCTCCCCAGGGTGACACACCCTCATGCTTTATGAGGTCAGCAAATTTCTTCCCCAGCCAGTGGTGGCCCTGGGTAGCCTTGACATCACAAAGCCCCATCTTGACACCTTTAGCGGAGGATGGGGAGCAATTCAGATGTTTTGGTGGGAGAAATGAGGCATTTATAACTCCCCTAAAGAGCCCTCCAAACTCACCGGCCATCCTCATCTCTCTAAGTCAACTCCGATCTGTCACATGGCAGGAAGAGTGTGTCTCCTCCAAACCTTGTCTATTATATCTATTTATGACTATTAAAGTATAAGGGAATTTTGAAAAATCTGCAAAAGACACAGCTTAAACAGCCCCTGGTAAGCTAGGTTTATTTTCTTTGTTCCATAGTGTCAAAACAACTGACAATGAAGAATGAATTTCATTTAAAACTTATTTTTCATATTCAGAAAGATATTTTATGTTCAAATATAAGACAATTTTGTTCTTTTCCAGCTAAAAAAGGTTGTACCTTGCAGTCAATGCTTTTTTTCACTGATTTAGACATAAATAATATCACATTGTGTGTCTTTGCCTTGACCATCTTTATGGCATCACTGTGCATTTAGAATCAACTGTTTGAATGTGTGGACTCTGAAGTTTTTGGGTCACATATTGTTGAAGGCTAGTTTGAAGGATTTTGAGAATTACCTTGCTAGCATGTGAAATGAGTGCAGTTGTGTGGTAGTCTGAACATTGTCTGGCATTGCCCTTCTTTGGGATTGAAATGAAAACTGACTTTTTCCAGTCCTGTGACCACTGCCAAGTTTTCCAAAGTGGCTGGCATATTGAGTGTGCACTTTAAGAGTACCACTGTTTAGGATTTGAAAGAGTTCAATTGCAATTTAATCACCTCCACTAGCTTTGCTTGTACTGCTGCTTCCTAAGGCCCACATGGCTGCTCTCCAGGATGTCGGCTCTAGGCAAGTGATCACACCATCGTGGTTATCCAGGTTATTAGGATTTTTTTTAACAGTTCTTCTGTGTGTTCTTGTTATCTTCTGCTTTAGTTACGCCCATAAAGTTTCTGTCCTTTGTCGTGCCTGTCTTTGCATGAAATGTTCCCTGGGCATTCCTCATTTTCTTGATGAGATCTCTAGTCTTTCCCATTGCATTGTTTTCCTGTTTCTTAGCTTTATTCAAATCCCTTGTGAGTATACATTGAAAGTGACAAATAGATTTAAGGGCTATATCTGGCACAGAGAGTACCAGAAGACCTATGGATGGAAGTTCCTAACATTGTACAGGAGGAGTTGATCAAAACCATCCACAAGAAAAATAAATGCAAAAAGGCAAAGTGGTTGTCTGAGGAGGCTGTACAAATAGATGAGAAGAGAAGAGAAGAGAAAGGCAAAGGAGACACAGAAAGATATAGCCATCTGAATGCAGAGTCCCAAAGACTAGCAAGGAGAGATAAGAAAGCCTTCTTAAGTGAGCCACCAGGGAAGACCCTTATCTAATAAAAGGGATTTCTCAGTGGGATCGCTATGTGCTCAGTGCCTTCCTATGGACACTATGTCATAGTACCTCCTCCCCTCCCCAGCTGGGGGTTACCGTTTGCTAGCCTCAGTGCCCAGGGTGAGGGGACACCCCAGCATCTCCCATGCGGAAGCCACAGACCCAAGAACCAGCTGTGTCTCCATGAGGATGTGATTGTACAAATCATGCACTCACCTTTAATTATCACCTCACACCCTGCATTCACCGGAGAGACACACAGAGGACCCAGGAGACCATAGACCCTGCCACCGGGCCCCACCTTGGCAGTCACCCACATTCAGTGGACGCATAGACAGATGATGAGCCCCGCAAGGCAGAGCTGAGAATAGCCTCCCCAACGCCCAGCTTCTCAACGTGCCAACAGGCAGCCCTGAGGCGGCTTCTGGTTCAGGCCTGTAACATCACAGGACATGACCGAGATGTAGCCTCCGCGATGCCCAGGTCCACAAACCCACCATCCTTCAGCCCTGAAGCAGCTTCCAGTTCAACTTGATGATATGGCCAACAAACCCATTGGCCCAGATGAAGTCACCTAGGACGGTTTTGGTACGGCCAATGGATGACCCCGGGCACTGGCCCTGCACCCATGCACTAAGGTAGGGGAGCCCCCCACTGGGTCAGCTTCTCCAGGGACCAGGCCGGGTGGACGCGGACAAACTCCAGGTTCTCTGTGAGGTTGATGCCGGCCACCAGCAGCCTGCCTGGGACAAGAGAGGGGCTGCTGTTCATGGTGTCAGCTGTGGGGTCAGCCACCCACTTGTGCAGTCACTAACCCATGGAGTCATGTGGCCAACCAAACCGTCTGGTCACCACCTCACATGGTCACCCAACCCTGGGTCACTACCCCATGCAGTGATCACTCCACTGGCCACCAATCCCCGTGGGCACTCACCCATGGGCTCACAAAAGTGCAAGGTCAGGCACTCAACTGTCCACATGATTACCGACTCACACTGTCACCTGCCCACATGGTCACCACTCACTGGGTCAGCAACTCATGGTAACCCACCCTGCAGTCAGCAACTCAAACCGGTTACCCACGCACACGGTCACCCACCCATGCAGTCTCCAACCTACAAGGTCTCCCACCCATGTGCCCAGTAACACATGGGGTAACCCACCCACGCAGTCACCCACCCATGCAACCTCTAATCCATGGGGTCACCTGCCCACACAATCACCAAGCTGTGCCATCATCCACCCTCTGCAGAGGTCAGAGATTCAGATGATTATCCACTCACACTGTCACCCGCCCACACAGTCACCCATTAACCGGGTCAGCAACTCACATGGTAACCCATCCTGCAGTCAGCAACTCAAACCGGTCACCCACCCATGCAGTCTCCAACCCACACTGTCTCCTGCCCATGTGCCCAGTAATCCATGGGGTCACCCAACCACCCACGGGGTCACCTGCCCACGCTGTCATCAAGCTGTGCCATCACCCAACCAGACTCTGGCCTCCACAGAGGTCAGAGAATGAGGTGTCCAACAGAGACTGAAGTTCAGATAGCAGGGCTCACAGGGGTGTTGACTCATGAATTTCACCTGTTACAGAAGGCAGGCAGGCTGGACAGTGACCCCAAAGGTGTCCACGTCCTGGCCCCGTGTGGTGGACACAGTAATGTCCACATGGATGTCCATGTCCTGTCTACATGCTGACCCCCTGTAGTGGACACAGTAACGTCCTCAAGGATGTCCACACCCTGCTTCCCATGTGGTGAACAGAATAACGTCCCCTAATATGCTGTGTTCCATCTCTCCACTTGAACCCAAAGCCAGCCCCATATGCTAGGACATGCATGTGACTAGATGTCCTGGTTTGAAGGCAGCACTCCCCTGGATGGCTGCAGCTCTTCATGTGCTCCAGGCAGAGGACGAGGTCTCGGGGCTTCACCTGGTTCCCCCACCAGTAGGGGATACTGGGCCCCAGTTCTGCATGCTGACTCATGGATGCCTCATCCTTGTATGACAGGATGACCTGCTGGCCCTGGGACCACAGCTGGTGCAGAGTCGGCAACTCCTGGGGAGAGAATCATCTGGGTGCCGATGAGACATGTGCACAGGGGCTACTGGGGTGCCTTGTGACATGATGTGTCAGTTATTGGGGGTGTCTGAGAAGCTACAGTGATGTGTGGGTTTTTAGGGTGTCTAGCTGCAGTGATGGGCTGGTTATTGGGTTCTCTGTGAGAAGAGACAGTCATGGGTGGGTTATTGGCATGTCTGAGTAGAGACACCAGTGGGTAGATTAACTGGGTGTCTGAGTGGAAACAGAGGTGGGTAGATTATTGGGGTTTCTGACAGGAGATGGCAGGTGGATTACTGGGGCATTGTGAGGCGTGATTGATGGGTTTTGGGGGTGTCTGAATAGAGGCCAGGCAGGGTGGATTAATGGGAGTGCCTATGACTAGTGATGGGCTGGTCACTGGAGTGTTTGAGTGGAGTCCATAGTGGGTGGATTACTGCGGTTCCATGAGCTGTGTCACCTGGTGCTGGAATCAGCCTCATGCAGCGAGCTGATAGTCTGATTACAGTTAGGCCTAGTGCTCCCACCGCTCCTGCTGCCAAGAGCATCGGGAGCCTGTGGCCCCGGCTCACCCCACAAGGATACAGCATGTCCCCAAAGATGTTCTTGATGCAGCCCATCAGGTATTCATGCAAGTCCTCCATCACGCCCTCAAAGTTCCTGCATGCCAGAAGAACCTCCTCCTGTTGGTGGTTCTCCAGCCACTCAGATCTCCTTGAGCATGTCCTGGGTGGGGGTGGGGAGAAGGGCCTTGTAGTGAGAGACAGAGGATCGTGGGTGGGGAATTCCCCCAGCACAGCCACTCTACAGACAGGTTGGGGTGTCCTGACACACAAAGACATAAAGCATGGTGCCTGCTCCCAAGGGACCCAGGCTCTCCTAAGTGGCAGTGGGGAGCCGTGGCATTGCTCTGGTTTGTGTGTTTGTGTGTGTGTGTGTGTATGTACATGCCAGAGAGCAGTGCTTATAATATTGTGTGAAGTCTTTACTCCAGGGAGCATCCCAGGCCAGCAGGGTACATGCACACTGAGGTCAAGGATAGAAACTCCAGACCCCAAGGGTGGTTATGTTCTGTGGTAGGGGCACTGGGGGCCGAGGCCAGAGTGAGAAATTAAGTGACTTGGCCAGCAGGCGTGAGAATGGACTGGACACCCCAAAAATGGACACAAGAAAAGACATGTCGGGGATCTGGTATAGCCAAATTCTGGGAGACACCCCGGAGGCCAAGGGTGCAGGTGTGAATTCAGAAATGCACATTGGTCGGGAATTCTTAGTAACTGATGCCAGAGGTCAACCCTCTCATGCCTGGAGTGGACGTGTGTTCATCTGAGTGGAAGTGTGTACGTCTGAGTCGATGTGTGTCCAATCCCCTTAGAGGTCAGCATCTTCTAACTGGAGTGGACTTGTCCTCTTAGAGGTCAGCCTCTCCTGCCTGGAGTGACCTTGTGTCCATCTGAGTGGAAGTGTGTCCGTCTGAGTGGATGTGTGTCCATTCCCTTAGAGGTCAGCATCTTCTAACTTGAGCGGACCTGTGTCCATCCCCTTAGATGTCAGTGTCTTCTTACTGGAGTAGACCTGTGTTGTTCCCTTAGGGGTCAGCTTCTCCTGCCTGGAGTGACCATTTGTCCATCTGAGTGGATGTGTGCCCATCCCCTCAGAGGCCCTCCCCATCCAGCCTGGACCAGACTTGGGTATCCCTGGCTTGCAGACTCCCCGGTCTGTACCCCTGCCCCCACCCCCACCTCCATGAGGGCCATCATGCACACCATGTGGCCAGAGTGCAGGTTCCTCTCAGTGCCCTCCTCCATGTGGATCATCTGCAGGTCCTCACACCAGCATCCAGCTGCTTTGTGATGCTCAGCACCTGCACACAGAGGTCAGTCACCTGTGCTGGGCACATAGGGTGGCCCCCCACTCAGGGGCTGGGCATGCACTGAGGATGCCCAACTGAGGGTCACATCAGCCACTGTGAAATCAGTCATGTTGGTGCTGCTGGGGTTGAGGCCCTGCTTCTGGGTACAGGGTCTGCATGGTCTCTGGTCATGTGGAGCACAGTGCCTGCGTCCAGACTCTGGTCTTGGGGGGTGTTCCTGCAAAGTGAAGCCTCACCCTCCTCTCTGAAATTCCCTGGGTGAAAGCTCCCTGTGGGTTCAACAGCCCAGGCTCCACCACACCCAAGCTGGATCCTTGGACATGAGGACACATTAGACCCACAGAGGTCTGTGCCCACCCACACAAACAGCAATGGGAAAGGTAAGAAGGAATCAAGGGAAGAGAATGAATGGATGAAACATCTGTCCACCACACAAATAAGACAGGAAAAGACCAAAAACAACTTTAACATAAATTGAAAAGTGAAAGCTGCTCAGTTGCTTCCAATTTATTTCGATCCAGTGGACTGTAGCCCACCAGACCCCTTTGTCCTTGGAATTATCCAGGCAGGATTACTGGAGTGAGTTGCATTTCCCTTCTCCATATCTTGCCAACCCAAGATCGAACCCCCATCACCCTCATTGCATGCAGATTCTTTACCAACTGAGTCACCAGAGTAGCCCTAATATAAATTCATAGCCAAAAATATATTGTGTCCTCTGCAAGGAGCTATAATGGAAAAAGAAAAAAAAAACATAAGGATAAAAAATGGGGAAGAAAATAATAGATTCTCTCTATCCAAAATAAAAGAAAAAAGAAAAATTAATATTAACATAAACTAGTAGCAGAAAATGGTACTGTGTTCTCTACACAGAGTCATAATGGAAAAAGAAAAAGATATAAGGATAAAAAATGGGAAAGGAAGTCACAGCCCGCCCCAACCCAAATTAAAAGAAAAAACAAAGACTCATATGAATATTGTCAAGCACTTGCCATCCACCTCTACAAGGATTAAATGAAGTGCTGTTGCAACCGCTGATCTTAAACACTCCTTGAAAGACCACCATCTGTTCCCGCCAGCTCGCACACACTCAGGTCTCTTTAGCAGCCATAACACTTGAGACCATGGCACTGGTCCCTAGTATGTAGGGGACCCTGCCCTGGAGGGACTCAGAACAGAGGGACCCAGCACCAAGGGACCATCAGCAGAGAGATCCCCTGCATGCAGGACTCCTGGGCTCTGATGGACCTCCTCCTGCTCTCTCCCTCCTCTGGGTGTGAGCTCTTAAGGCAAGGCTATAGGCACCTGATGCAAGCAGGAATATAGTTTGTCCACATTCCAGCCCTGACTCTCTGCCATTCAGATCTCCTGAGGAGGATTACAGCAACCAGGGACCTCCCAGGAGGAAGCAATTACACAAGGTAAGAGCTGTGCTTGACAGCCTCTTGTCCCCTTGGGACCACCAGCCTGGGAGCAGAAAAAACAGGAATATGAGTGCCCCTCAACTGCAGGTACAAGAAGGCGGGGACCATCTGTCGCCTCCAGGTGGGCACCTGCTTCTGCGGGCGCCTGGGCCCAGGTGGGTTTTCTAGCCCATCCTGCATCAACCCCCTGGCTAACGTGTGTGCCAGTGACAGGACCACTGTCAATTAGGGGCTCCCTCTCCACAGACAGGGCCACCAGCATTGACTCCTCTCCATCCTCCACAATGACTGCCTCCCACCCCGCCTTCTCTCCTCCCCATAAAACCCCCAATCCACTCTGAAGAAGCACTACAAGGGAGGGGTGTGAGTGAATGTGTGTGTTCTCAGTTGCTTCAGTCGTCTCAACACTCTGTGACCCCATCGACTCTAGCCTTCCAGGCTCCTCTGTCCATGGGATTTCCCATGTGAGATTACTACAGTGGGGTGCCGTATTCTCCTCCATGGGATCTTCTCCATCCAGGGATCAAACCCGGGTCACATGCATTGCAGGCTGATTCTTTACCATCTGAGACACCAAGAAAGTCTCCCTGGAGGGGGTGCTGGGATACAAACGTGAACCCAACTCAGAAGACATGGGAACTCAGCTCTTGCTTATGGATGGATGGCTGGGTGGATGGGAGGATGGTTAGATGTTTGGATGGGTAGATGTATAGATGAGTGAGTGGATGGACAGATAGATGAGTGGATGTGTGTGTGTGTGTGGGTGGCTGGCTGGATGGGTGCATTAGCAGCATGTGGTCCATGCACACAATGGTGTATGAGTCACCATGAAAAGGAGTGAAGTTCTGACACAGGCTACATCGTGGATGGACCTTGAACACACGATGGTCAGTAAAAGAAGCAGACACAGAAGGCCACATTTTACATGTTCATTTAAAAGAGATGTCCAGAACAGGCCAATTTACAAAGACAGAAGCAGATGAGAGGTGCTTGGGCTTGGGGGAGAGGCATCACGAGTGATTTTGTAAGGGGTACAGGAAGGAGAGTGGCCAAGAGCCCCTCTGTAGATAGAGGAGGCCTGAAGACTCAGAAGCCTCCTCCCTGTGTGGTCTCCACAGCCTTTCCCACTGGGAAGCACCCGGAAGAGCTGAGAGACTGGGTCCACGGTTCCCTGTCTGCTACATACCCTCAAGGAAAAAGCTGTGTGGGGGCCCTTTCTCCCGGGGAGGTGGGTTGGCTAGCATAGAACCCCACAGCTGTCAAGAGGGTGAGAAAGAGTCTAAAGCTGCCTTCCATAGAAAATAGCACTTCCTGTTTGTCCAGCTGTCCATGTGGGCTCCCAGTGGGCAGTGCCTAGGGTCACAGAGCCAGGGCAGGGCTCAGTGTGTGCACGGCCAGATGAGTGCTGGTGGAGAATGGGGCACGTTTGCACCTTGAGGAGGTGAGCAGAGTTCTGTCTGGCAGGGACCCTCCCTTCCCAGCCCATGGTGTCTGGTGGCCACTCCTGTGATGGCCTGAGCACAGCAGTGTCACAGTGGAAGTGCCCGCCTGCCTGGTCACCACCGGGCATCCCCATGTCCAAATGCCCACCATAGCTGAGCTTTGCAGCACTTTTTGCAGCAAAACTGGCTGGAGTCAGAGGTTTCTCATTTTAATTAGATATGTCTGGTACCACTTAACAGGTTGCTTGGGGGCAGGTGGCCCCCTTAAACTTTGGGTCCTTCAGACTCAAGTCCAGAAGGTGCTGCAAGAGCTCTGATGGAAAACATGTGTGGAAAGGTGAGGAGCCCCCATGAGTAGGACAGAGTGGCTGAGAAAACACAACCTCTCCCCCCCAGGGAGGCTGGCATGTGTCCCGAAGGCAGGCTCTCGGGGGTTCACATACCTTCCGGGTTGAATGGGATAAAGTGAACAGACAAGGGAACGTGCTGCTGTGTGTATGTATGTGTGTGCAGTATGGGTGAATGTGTGTTTGGTGTGTGTGTGTGTGCATGTGTGTATGTTCTGTGTGCATGTATGTATGTGTGTGTGTTCAGTGTGCCTGTGTGTGCCTGCCTGTGTGCCTGTTTGGCTCTGAGGCTTCCCGCACTTGGACCCGTCTTACAGCTGCATCCCCTACCGAGCCGAATCTGCAGGGCCTCACCTGGGAAGGAGAGGTGGTGCCGGTCCATGTCCCAGAGCCGAGAACTCAGCACCAACATCCAGTCCGAGTTCATCTTGGTGGCACAGGAAGGAGCCAGGCGAGCTTACCTGCCAGCCCATCGGAGGCTAAGCCTGGGCGATCTGGGGAAGGAAATAGGGCTTTTCATAATTAAAACAGGACATGCAGAAGACCCAGTGCTGGCAGTGCAGAGGTGTGGCTCTGAGAAATTCTACCTGTGGACTTCTCTCCAAGAGAAAGGAGGGTGGGGTGGTGGAGAGGGGAGAAGTGCTGTAGAGAAAGAGAAACTGAGACACAGAGAGAAATGGATAGAGACCTGAAGAGAGACAGACAGAAGTAAGACATAGGGAGAGAGAGACACAGGAGATAAAGTGAGGGTTTGAGGGGGAGCAAGGGAGGGGGGAGACAGGGACCAACAGACAGACCCCAGCAGCTGAATTCTGTACTCCCTGAGGCTAGAGCTTGCGACTCCCTCCAGAGGGTCCCCCTTCCTCGCCCTGTGCACCAGCCCCCTCCTCTTGGGTCTGAGAGGGTCCCAGTTGAGCCTGGGGGCTCCAGATATGGGGGCTTCCATCCTAGGGGTGATGGAGCCCAGGTGCAAGGTCACATGCCCTTCACTCCCCAGAGGCGGTCTCTCCATCTGGTGGGTTTTGCTGCAGTAAAAGTGACTGGACAGGCTCCCAGGATGAAGCATCCACCTGAGCAGCTAAGAAGGTGGGAACGCCTCCAGTCAGGGTCTGAGTGTTCCCTCTCTCCTGTTATGGGTGGTGTCCTGGTGGTCTGCATGCCATCAGGATTCCTTTCATGACAAACACATGCCTGGACCTTTATTTTTGTGTTTACTGCTCTCCATGGACAGGGCTTGTCTCTATTCTTAAGGTCTATAGTAAGAGTATAGTAATAGTAATAGTTCTATACTCCATAGTAATAATTCCCTTCTGTTGTCATAGTCCTCCCCTCTACAGTAATATTCCCCTTCTATTGTCATACTCTCCCCTCTAGAGTAATAGTTCTCCTTCTATAGTAACAGCACCTCTAATATCATAGTTGGAGAAAGGCATGGCAACCCACTCCAGTTTTCTTAGCTGGAGAATCCCATGGATAGAGGGGCTTGGCCGGCTCCATGAAGTCAGCCCATGGAGTTGCAAAGAGTTGGACATGACTGATCGACCAACAATAATGTCACTGTGCTTACAGTAATAGCCCTCTATTCTCAAACCTTCACTTCTACAGTAACTGTGCTCCTCTACTGTTGCCCCTCTGTAATAATAGTCTTCCTTCATTGTATTACTTCTCTTCTATTATCATAGCCCCCCCGCCCACAGTAATGGTTCCTCTTCTACAGTATCAGCACCTCTCTATTGTCATAGTAACATTTCCCCCTATAGGGTAACAGTTTTCTATTAGAGATCTAATAGAGTAATAAAATTGAAAGTGAAGTTGCTCAGTCGTGTCCGACTCTTTGCGACCCAATGGATTGTAACCTGCCACGCTCTTCCATCCATGGGATTCTCCAGGCAAGAATACTGGAGTGGGTTGCCATTTCCTTCTCCAGGGGATCTTCCCAACCCAGGGATTGAACCTGGGTCTCCCGCATTGTAGACAAACACCATTACTGCCTGATCCACCAGGAAAGGCAAGAGCAATAGAGTAATAGTTCTCCTTTATTGTCATAGTTCTCCACCCCATACACTAATAGTCCTGTCTCTATTGTCATACTTCACTTTCTATTGTAATAGTCCCCGCTCTGCAGTAAAAGTCTCTCCTCTACTGAAATAGCCTCCCCATATCATAGTCCTACTATATAGTGTTAGTTACCCTCTCTATTAGTTCCCCTTCTACAGTAGTACTGTCATAGTCCCCTATCTGGAATAAGAGTCCTCCTTGATTGTAGTAGTGTCTTTAAATTATAATAGCTTGTCTCTAATATCCCCCTTCTAGAGTAAAAGTCCTCCATTGCTATAATCTCCCTCTACAGTAAATGTCCCCCTCTACTGTCATAGTCCACTCCCTATTGTAATAAGTCTGTCTCTGTGGTAGTAGTCTCTCATCTAGTAATCTCCCTCTGTTGTCAGTATTCCCCTTCCACAGTCAAAGTCCCCCTTCTACTATAACAGTGCTGCCTCTATTGTCATAGTTTCCCCTCTATGCTAATAGTCCCCTTCTGCTGCCCCTACTCTATACTAATAGTCCCTTTACTATCTTAGTAGTCCCCACTTTATAGTAATAGTCTTCCTCAATTTCAGTAGTCCCTTTCTATTGTAATAGTCCCTGTCTGCGCTAATAGACACCCATTCATTATAATAGCCCCCATAAGCTAATAGTCCTCTTATATTATAATAGTCCATCTCTCTTTGTCGTAGTCCCCTCTGTTCAGTAATAGCACCCCCTCTACAATGATAGACCACCCTCTACTCTAATAGTCTCACATATGCTATAATAGTCCTCTCTCAACAGTGAGAGTCCTCCTCTATTGTAATAGCCTCCCTCTATGGTAGGAGTCCTCCCTCCATAAATGATTCTGCCCCTTCTGTAATACAGCAAAGCAGAGACATTATTTGTCAACAAAGGTCTGTCTAGTGAAGGCTATGTTTTTTCCAGTGGTCATGTATGAATGTGAGAGTTGCACTCTAAAGAAAGCTGAGTGCAGAAGAATAGAGGCTTTTGAACTGTGGTGTTGGAGAGGACTCTTGAGGGTCCCTTGGACTGCAAGGAGATCCAACCAGTCCATCCTAAAGGAGATCAGTCGTGGGTGTTCATGGGAAGGATTGATGCTAAAGCTGAAACTCCAATACTTTGGCCACCTGATTTGAAGAGCTGACTCATTGTAAAAGACCCTGATGCAGGGAAAGATTGAGGGCAGGAGGAGAAGGGGACGACAGAGGATGATATGGTTGGATGGAATCACTGACTCAATGAACATGGGTTTGGGTAGACTACAGGAGTTGGTGATGGACAGGGAGGCCGGCTGTGCTGCGGTTCATGGGGTCACAAAGAGTCGGACACGTCTTGCGACTGAACTGAACTGAATTTCTGTAATAGTCCCCCTCTACAGAATGGTCACCCTGTATTGTAATAGTTCCCTTTATTATAATAGTTCTCTATATTGTCATAGCCCCTGCCCTGCGTAACAGCCCCCACAATATCAGAGTCCTCCTATTGTAAATTTCCCCCTCCACAGTAATAGTCTCCCACTACAGTAAGGATCCTTGTTTATTACGAGTCCCCTCTCCACAGTAGGGCGTCCCTGGTGGATCAGCTGGTAGAGAATCTGCCTGTATTGCAGGAGACCTGGGTTCACTCCCTGGGTTAGGAAGATCCCCTGGAGAATGGAAAGGCTACCCAATCCAGTATTCTGGCCTGTAGAATTCCATGGCCTGTGTAGAGTCAGATACAACCGAGCAACTTTCACTTTCTCCACAGTAACATCCCCCATACATGGTCATAGTCCAATTTTTTGTTGTATCTCCTCTCTATCATCTTAGTCACCCCTCTACAGTAATATGGCCCCTTGTACAAATAAAGCCCTACCTTTATGTAATCATCCCCTCTCTAGAGCAATAGTTCTCTCTGAAGGACTCTTATCCTCCTGTAATAGTCCCCTTTACTCTTCACAAAAACCCTTCAGATTAAGGCTCTTTTCTAATCCAAATATTCAATGAGCTGCAAGTAGAACACACTGCAAAACAGTATGTCAACCCCAAGCATGGCACCATGGGGAGAACCTGTGGATGTGTGTGCCCCATCATGTAGGGTTCCATTTGTGTGTCTGTGTCACCATCCTGGGGACACCTGTGGGTGTGTGTCTGTCTTCCCCTCACAGAGGAGACCTCCCCATAATACAGGTCACCTTCCCACTGGGTATCCTGTCCACAACTCTCCCCATAACACAGGTCACCTGCCCACTCTTGAGCCCTCTTGTCTCCACATCCCTGGACTTCTGTTCCATCAGAATCCAGGTCAGTGTGTTACAAGCCCTTCATCCTCCCATTTGTGCTGGCCTGAGATGGTGGTGGGTTCACTGTGATGGGAGGAATAATGTCCCATCACCTGTGGACATTCATCCTCTACTTGCAAGACACTCTCCTGTCTCCCAAGTACATAGGTGTGGGTCACTCACCCTCTTTTCCTTGTCTGTGAACCCCAGCTGCCTGGTTTCCAAGTGCAGATTCAGGAGTGCTCAGCAGTAGTGTGACCTAGCCTTGGGGCCTCGGACAGCACCCCAGGGAGCAAGCCGGGTGCATCTGCACACCCTGGTGGCTTCTGCTTCCTGTGAGTCGGCCGCAACCTCTGCATTCTCAGTCCACTCAGGTGAGCAGGTGGGCGTATTCCAGTTAGGTCAGTTTCTGCCCCCGTGGGCCCGCAGTGAGACATTGGAGGGGATTCCGTGTGACCCCACACATGTCTGTGGGTGGGGATGTGCACAGAAGCCCTCAAGGAATAGTTCTCAGGTGAACGAATGGATGGAGCAATGCAGGGCCTCTTTACAAATACCAGGCTCCTAGACCTTTGCTCAGGCCGCCAAACTCATCAATCCCCTGAAATGCTCACTGGGTCCTCCAAACTCGCAGGACGCCTGAAATGCTCACTGGGTCCCCCAGGCACTCACCAGCCCCCTGAAATGCTCACTGGGTCCCCCCGACTCGGCAGCCCCTGAAACATTCACTAAGTCCCCCAAACTCGCCAGCCCCCTGAAACACTCACCGAGTCCCCCAAATTCGCCAGCCCCCTGAAAGGCTAACTGGGTTCCCCTAACTCACCATCCCCCTGAAACACTCATTGGGTCCCCCAAGCACTTCCCAGGCTCCAAAAATTTCCATCCACTCCGACCAGCCTATGATCCTACCCCCTCAATGTAAGGGCAGGACACAAGACCTGGGTAATCAGGTGTCCTCCCCCAGTATCACTGGCCAGCACATTGTCAGCACTGGCTTAGGACTTATGAGGGGCTTGTATTGTGCCCTGTGAGCTGCAGTCCAGGGGCTCTCTATGGCTCCATGCTCTGACCCAGAGGGACTGAACTTCCACATGGACAGATTGGGTGGGCGCCTCCTATTCCCCAGGTCGTCCCAGCCCTCCAGCCCTTCCTGTGCACACACACACAGACACACACACATACATATATGATGCTGGGAAAGATTGAGGTCAGGAGGACAAGGGGCTGTGACAGAGGATGAGATGGTAGGATTGCATCAACTCCATGCACATGAGTTTGAGTAAACTCCATAAGTCTGTGATAGACAGGGAGGCCTGAACTGTTGCAGTCCATGGGGTCTTAAAGAGTCAGACACAACTGAGCGACTGAATTGAACTGAACACAACTTTTAGAGCTGCTGTTAAAAAAATGGCCACAAGGATTCATTATTGCTTTTGCTTCACACTCCACTTTTAAATTGCTTTTTTTCAATTAATTAATTTATTTTAAGGAGAGGCTAATTATTTTACAATATTGTAGTGGTGTTTGCCATACATTAACATGAATCAACCATGGGTGTACATGAGTTCCCCATTCTGAGGTTCCCTCCAACATCCCTCCCCAGCCCATCCATCAGAGCCATCCCTGTACATCAGCCCTGAGCACCCTGTCTCATGCATCAAACCTGGACTGGCGATCTATTTCACATATGATAATATGCATGTGTCAATGCTATTCTCTCAAATCATCCCACCCTTGACTCCTCCTACAGCTTCCAAAAGTCGATTCCTTACATCTGTGTCTCTTTTACTGTCTCACATATAGGGTTATCATTACCATCTTTGTAAATTCCACCTGTATATGTGTTAATATACTTTATTGGTGTTTTTCTCTCTGACTTACTTCACTCTGTATAATAGGTTCAAGTATCATCCACCTTATTAGAACTGATTCAAATGCATTATTTTTAAAGGCTGAGTAATATTCCATTTTGCATATGTACCAGGCTTTCTTATCCACTTTCTTCATCTACTTTTGGGAGAGCACTCACCTATTAATGTTCTGTGGGGCCAGGAGTTCTCTAGTGATCAAAAGTCCTGCAGTTGTTAGCCCTCAGACACTTCCTTCCCCAGGGGATTTTCCCCACCAAAAGATCAAAGCCAGGTCCCTTGCATTGCAGGCAGATTCTTTGCTGTCTGAGCCCCCAGGGAAGCCCTTAGAAAGTGCCTACTGGCACTGATTAAATATTACACAAATATGTGTTGAAAATGCAGAAGATATTCATGAATACCAGAGCCTGATTATCATGATAATTATTGTTATTAGACAAGTTTTGCTGTCAGACTATAGCAAGAATGTGTATGGTAGGATATAGGAACACAGTACAATTTCCAACTGTGTGTTCATCTGAAAGTTTCTTATGTGTATTCATATGGCCACAGTTTTAGTATTTGTTTTTAAAAATTCATTGTCTTCTATGAGGGAGTTCATTAAGGGAACACCCTGTTAAACAATTGTAAACAATGCAGGCTGTCATGGTTACCATTGCTCCATTCCACAGAGCATCCTTAATCGTTTGCAAGGCCTTGAGATCACTTCCTGCACAGCCTGCAGTCCCCGAGGGGATGTACTTATACACACCCCACGTTCAAAGAGTTGATTCTAAATACACAGTGATACCACAAAGATTGTCAAGGGAGAGACACACAATGTGCTTTTATTTACATCTAAATCAGTGAAAAAAAATATTCACTGCAAGGTACAAACTTTCTTTAGCTTGAAAAGAACAAAATTGTCTTAATTAGAACATGAAATATCTTTCTGAATTTGAAAAATAGGTTTTAAATGAAATTCATTCTTTTTTTGTGTATTTATTTATTTTTTACACGAATTCCCAAACATGAACCCCCCTACCACCTCCTACCCCACATCATCCCTCCAGATCATCCCCATACACCAGCCCCAAGCATCCTGCATCCTGCATTGAACATAGACTGGCAATTCATTTCTTACATGATTGTATACATATTTCAATGTTATTCTCCCAAATCATCCCTCCCTCTCCCTCTCCCTCTCCTTCTCCCTCAGAGTCCAAAAGTCCACTCTACACATCTGTGTCTCTTTTGCTGTGTTGCATACAGGGTCTTCATTACCATCTTTCTAAATTCCATATATATGTGTTAATATACTGTATTGGTGTTTTTCTTTCTGGCTTACTTCACTCTGTATAATCGGTTCCAGATTCATCCATCTTATTAGAACTGCTTCAAATGTATTCTTTTTTTTTTTTTTTTCTTCAACATTCAGTTTATTTTTTTTTTAATTTTTTTTCGTATTTATTTATTCTTTTTAATGGCTGAGTAATACTCCATTGTGTATATGTACCACCGCTTTCTTTTCCATTCATCCGCTGATGGACATCTAGGTTGTTTCCATGTCCTGGCTATTATAAACAGTGCTGCAATGAACATTGGGGTACATGTGTCTCTTTCTATTCTAGTTTCCTCAGTGTATATGCCCAGCAGTGGGATTTCTGGGTCATAAGGCAGTTCTAGTTGAAATTTCTTAGGGAATCTCCACACTGTTCTCCATAGTGGCTGTACTAGTTTGCATTCCCACCAACAGTGTAAGAAGGTTCCCTTTTCTCCACACCCTCTCCAGCATTTATTGCTTGCAGACTTTTGGATCGCAGCCATTCTAACTGGTGTGAAGTGGTACCTCATTGTGGTCTTGACTTGCATTTCTCTGATAATGAGTGACGTTGAGCATCTTTTCATGTGTTTGTTAGACGTCCATATGTCTTCTTTGGAGAAATGTCTATTTAGTTCTTTGGCCCATTTTTTGATTAGGTCGTTTATTTTTCTGGAATTGAGCTGTATAAGTTGCTTGTATATTTTTGAGATTGGTTGTTTGTCAGTTGCTTCATTTGCTATTATTTTCTCCCATTCTGAGGGCTGTCTTTTCACCTT
>SJYX01003353.1:31801-73956 GCA_006410675.1 Oreotragus oreotragus | reverse complement strand
CATTAAAAAGATCATACACCATGACCAAGTAGGCTTTATCCCAGGAATGCAAGGATTCTTCAATATCCGCAAATCAATCAATGTAATTCACCACATTAACAAATTGAAAAATAAATGCCATATGATTATCTCAATAGATGCAAAGAAAGCCTTTGATAAAATTCAACATCCATTTATGATAAAAACCCTTCAGAAAGCAGGAATAGAAGGAACATACCTCAACATAATAAAAGCTATATATGACAAACCCACAGCAAACATTATCCTCAATGGTGAAAAATTGAAAGCATTTCCCCTAAAGTCAGGAACAAGACAAGGATGTCCACTTTCACCGCTACTATTCAACATAGTTCTGGAAGTTTTGGCTAGAGCAATCAGAGCAGAAAAAGAAATAAAAGGAATCCAAATTGGAAAAGAAGAAGTAAAACTCTCACTGTTTGCAGATGACATGATCCTCTACATAGAAAATCCTAAAGACTCCACCAGAAAATTACTAGAGCTAATCAATGAATATAGTAAAGTTTCAGGATATAAAATCAACACACAGAAATCCCTTGCATTCCTATACTAATAATGAGAAATTCATTCTTAATAATCAGTTGTATTGAGACTATGGAACAAAGAAAATAAACCTACGTTAACTGGGACTGCTTAAGTTGTATCTTTTGCAGATTTTTTAAAAAATTATCTTACACTTTCACAGTCATAAATAGACATAATAGACAAAGATTGAAGGAGACACTCTCCCTGCCATGTGACCCATCAGAGTTAACTTAGAGAGATGAGGATGACCGGTGAGTTTGGAGGCCTATTTAGGGGAATTATAAATGCCTCATTTCTCCCACCAAAACTTCTGAATTGCTCCCCATTCTCCTCTAGAGGTGTCAGGATGGGGCTTTTTGATGTCAAGGCTCATTCAGGGCCACCATTGGCTGGGGAAGAGACTTACTGACTTCATTAAGCATGAGGGTGTGTCTCTCTGGGGAGGGGTATATATAGGTGTGCTCAGCGGCTCTGGAGCAGACCTCTGGGAGGCCTCAAAATGACTAAGGTGACTGGGAAGCCACAAGGCTCCAGAGTAGTTATGAAACACCTGCCTCCTGTTACTCGGGACAAAAAGATGAAGACCTCCTATCATTTGAGGTCCAAAANTATATATAGGTGTGCTCAGCGGCTCTGGAGCAGACCTCTGGGAGGCCTCAAAATGACTAAGGTGACTGGGAAGCCACAAGGCTCCAGAGTAGTTATGAAACACCTGCCTCCTGTTACTCGGGACAAAAAGATGAAGACCTCCTATCATTTGAGGTCCAAAAACATGTTAAGGTGAGCTGAACCCGCCCAAACTCCTCTTACCCATTGACCCCATCCCAGAAGACCCCCTCCCCTGTCCTTGCCTGCCACATAGCCTTTCTCTGCCCACACCCCTTCTCTTGAAGCTGTCATTCCCGTCCACCTTCACCCTCTTCCCCAAACCAATGCCATTCTCTACTGCTCTCTTATTTTCTCCAGGTGGCCAGGGTAACTGTGAGAGTGAATAATCACCTTCAGGCAAAGCTGACCAAGAAAACCTCTCAGAAACCGCCCACCACAAGGAAACTTAATGATCTGGAGGGATGATGTGGGGTGGGAGGTGGGAGGGGGGTTCATGTTTGGGAGTTCATGTAAAAAAATAAATAAATACAAAAAAAAAAAATCAGAGGCTCAAAGCTCTGTAGCCTGTGCTCCAAGGTGAATGAAGAGCTGAATCAGAATGGACCAGATTAGGTCCTAGAGTGCCGGAAGCCAGCATGGGAGATGCCACCCATGACAAAGGTCATGAGGAAGAGGCCTGACAGACAAAGGCAAGTCAGGACACGAGGGACCCCCTGGACCTGTTCAAGCATCTACCCCAAAACTAGAATTCGCCTGCCCTGCTATTTTTCACTAACTCCTCTGTTACCAATGGAGGGCTGTCACAGTTCTTTTCATTCTGGTTTCCTCAGTGTGTATGCCAAGCAGTGGAATTGCTGGGTCGTATGACAGCTCTATTTCCAGCTTTTTAAGGAATCTCCACGCTGTTCTCCACAGTGGCCGGGCTAGTTTGCATTCTCACCAACAATGTAAGAGAGTTCCCTTTTCTCCACACCCTCTCCAGCATTTATTGCTTGTAAACTTCTTGATAACAGCCATCGTGACTGGTGTGAGTTCGTACCTCATTGTGGTGTGGATTTGCATTTCTCTGATAATGAGTGATGTTGAGCATCTTTTCATCTGTTTGTTAGCCATCCGTATGTCTTCTTTGGAGAAATGTCTATTTAGTTCTTTGGCCCATTTTTTGATTGGGTCGTTTATTTTTCTGGAATTGAGCTGTATAAGTTGCTTGTATATTTTTGAGATTAGTTGTTTGTCAGTTGCTTCATTTGCTATTATTTTCATGATGTTGAGCATCTTTTCATCTGTTTGCTTCCCATCTGTATGTCTTATTTGGAGAAATGTCTGTTTACATATTTGGCCCGTTTTTTGAGGGGGTCATTTATTTTTCTAGAATTGAGCTGTAGGAGCTGATTGTATATTTTTGAGATTAATTCTTTGTCAGTTGCTTTGTTTGCTATTATTTTCCCCATTCTGAAGTCTGTCTTTTCACCTTGCTTATACTTTTCTTCGTTTTGCAAAAGCTTTTAAGTTTAGTTAGGTCCCATTAGTTTATTTTTGCTTTTATTTCTATGACTCTGGGAGGGGGTGACTCATAGAGGATCCTGCTTTAAATTTCTTTTTTCTGTGCATTTATTGTTGTTTTATTTTGAAGCAGGGTTGATTTCTGATACTGTGTTTGTTTCAGGTGTACAGGAGCTTGATTCAGAGATACACAGACATTTATCAGTTCTTTTTTGGGGTCATTTTCCCCATAGAGAGGAGTACAGAGTCTCCAGTAGGCTGCCTTTTGCTATTCAACACTGTTTTTCCTGATTATCTGTTTGATATATGTTAATGCCTTTTTGTTCCTTGCAAACTCTTAATTTATCCCACATCCAATTTTTTTTAATAATCATAATTTGTTTTTCTAAGTTTGTGAGGCTGTTTCTACTGTGTAATAGTTATATTTGTATTAATTTCAAGACGATACCTGGCAGTGATACCTTCTGTAATTTGTCTTTATTGGCCTTCCTTCACTTAGTATTGTATTCACTGTATCCATCCATGCTGTTGTCACTGGCATTATTCTGTTGTGATTCAGGGCTGGGTAGCATTCCAGTGAGAGATATACCACTCTGACTTCGTTTTCCTGTCAATGAATAACTTCATATAATTTGTTGCAAGGAGGACTTCCCTGGTGGCCCAGCCAGTAGAGAATCCACCTGCCAATGCAGGAGACGTGGGTTCAGTCCCTGGGTGAGGAAGATTCCCCTGGAGAAGGCCATGGCAACTCACTCCAGTATTCTTGCCTGGAGAATCCCATGGACAGAGGAGCCTGGTGGGCTACAGTCCATGGGGTCACAAAGTGTTAGACATGACTGAAGTGACTGATAATACATGCAAAGGAAAAAAAAAAAAGAGAAATGAATATTTTATCTTTCCCTTTTTTGTGAATAAAGGAGATCAAGAAAACGGCAAGCAGGCCTGAACATTCCTAGTTTTTTTGCATTAGCTGCTCATAACTCTGAATGTCTGTGACTAAGTTTGCTTTTCTGCCCCCTAACTCTGCAGGAGCTATGAGTAACGTTTTTTCCTTGGATTCTATGCTAAATACATCACCTATCTGGTGGTTACCCTTACAACACCCTTCTCCTTGTACTTGCATATCAGAAAGAAGGCCGCCGAGCCACCCCAACTGCCATAGTCAGTGACTGGATTATTGACTTCAGTCTAAGACTGTCTTTGAAAAAAAATGCACGACAAAGAGATCTAGATTCTATCCAATTTGACCTCATCATTGACAACTGGCTGTGAGCCTGTCCCTTATATAAGCTTCTAGACTCTTCATAAGCAGGGGATGAAAGGGTCCTCAGTCCTTGAGGCATGACCCTACTATGTTTTCCTCTCTGTTGGCTTGAGAATAAAAGTTGCCTTCGTATCTCCTTCAAACTTCATCTCTGTATTTTTTAATTTTGCTTCCCTCTGCAGAGAAAGCCAAGATTTTGGCCAGGAACAATTCTAGTTCTTGGTCATTGCCAATCGAGCTGCCCTGAAAACAAGGTGCATGGGCCAGTGTGAATTCTTATTTTATCTGGATCTGAGCCCAGACATGGGATTGTCAGGCCATGTGGTTTCTGAGTGTTTTGGACAAAAAAGAACCTTCTTGTTCATTTTGCTAGTTCCTTCAGCCATTTGCATCCGCACTGAGAGGGTAGGAGAATCCCCTTTTGCCTCCATCCTCTGCAGCCCCTATCCTCTGTAGATTTTTAGACAGTGGCCACTCTGACCTGTGGGAGGGAATTTTTCCTGAGAGTTTTGATTTGTGCGGATTTGATTGCAAAGAGTAGGACACAACTGTGCAACTGAACTGAATACATAGTGAGCTGGACAAGCTGTGCATTCATATACTGTACAGAGTGACTAGTTTACCTCTTGACATTGTTTTCTTGAAAGGTGGCCCTGTTTTGAATTCCTGTCTGATGATCTACGCTGGGACATGACTGGAAGGGAGGGGTGATTTACAGTCCCTCAGGCTTGTGAAAATGAAGAGCCAAGCAGCATTAGGTTTAAAGTTGTTTTCCTTGAAGATGGTTCTAAGGAAACAACATTACTTCCTGCCCCACTCTGGTCCTCAGTCATTGAGGTTCATGGAAAACTCTGTTCATTGATTGTCAGATAGAGTGGAATGTGCCAAGGCTTGAGTCTCATTTCTCCTTCCTCCTTACCCAGGGTCCCCAGGACACATCTCATTTTGTGGACACCACTCTGCAGAGGGTGCTGTCATCTGTAGGTGACCCTAAGGACAGAGCCTGGAGGTAGCATCCCCAGCCTAGGGGACATAGAGTGGCCAGGGGACCTTGCCAACCTGTTCCAGCCTGGAGGCTCCACCAATTCTTGGGTGATGCAGGCTTGGTTTCACTGCATGAGGTTCCACCTGCACCTGGAGACTGGATGCTCATGCAGAGTTAATGAGGCACCACAGGTCCATTCTGTGGTCGCATTTCCTGCCCCATGCTCCCAGCTCCGTCTGCACTGAGACGCTCCAGGCTTGAGACCAAAACCAGCTCAGGCTCCAGGGATGTGACAACATCCGGGTCACCATGGCTTGAGGACAGCAGAGTCCTCCTTTCTGATTGCATTTTTGTACCTTTATTCCCTAATTTGAATAGGTGTATGTAGTTGAATGACAAGGTTGTGGGTGGTTTTTGTTTTTATTTGGAACGAAAGCAATGTGATTCACTTGTACGTAGATGTGTATATCTTCTCTTCCAGGTTCTTTTCTGATATAGGATGTTACAGTGTTGAATAGGATTCTTGTTTACACAGTGGTCCCTGGTGGATTTTTTTTTTAAGTTTATTTTACTTTATTTTACTGTATTGGATTTTGCATACATTGACATGTTTTTTAGTAATATTAGCCTCCCTATGTTAGATTGAATCAGTTATTTACTCCCTGTCCCACAGTTTTTCTTTTTTTCTTTCTGAGGACAATTGATTATTTTCTGAGTCTGTGAGACTGTTTCTCTTTGGTAAAGAAGTTCATCTGTATTCATTTTTAGATCCCAGCTACAAGTGATATCTTATGCTAATATCCCTCCCTGTCTCCCTCACCTCACTTGCTATGATCACCTCTACTTTATTCCCTGAGGCCTCCCATGGCATTCGTTCCTGCTTGTTATGGCTGAGTGAAGGTTCATCATCTATGTACCCCATCTTCTTTATTCCTTTTGGACGACTTTGCTTGCAAATATTTTTTCCCATTTTGAGGACTGTCTTTCTCTTTCATTTAGGGTTCCATTGCTGTGCAAAAGCTGTTAAGGTTCATTCTGTCCTGTTTTCTTAGTTTTGGTTAATTTTTCATTATTCTGGACACACTTGGTGGAAATGATGTTGCAGCATGTTCCCCCTATATTATCCTCAAAATTGCATAGTATCCCTCTGACACTGAGATCTTTATCTTCTTTGAAGTTTATATTTGTGTATGGCTTGAGGGATATTCTAATTTTATTCTTGTTTTCATTATTGATGCACATCCACCCTCTCCTCCATAGTGGCTTTCTCCTATTTTCATTTTAGCAATGGAGGTGGATGGTTCCCTTTTCTTCATAGCATCAGGCAGATTGAACCTTTGTAGAGTGCTTGACAATCACTATTCTGACTGCTAATACTTAGCAATTTTGACATCTTTTTGTGTGATATTTTTTAAGTGTGAGTTAAAGGTACCTGTTAAAATTGGCTTTGTGTTGGTCTACCCAGTTATGAATACTTTTTTGATGACCTCGTTTAGAAGGCTCCAGGAGATCACTTGTTGTTTACTTAGAAACACTTGAACCTTATAAAAATTAAATGCCAATCAACACTGCTTTCTGTTGATGGGCAGAACTTTGGCCTCTCTGTTATTTTACCTGAGACAAAACTAAGGTGGATGTAATGAAGACAATGGCTATCTCCTTGAAAAGGTCCCAGTTCCTCTTACACTGCAGGAGGCCATGACTGACCCGCGTCTCCACCGGAGGCCCCTGGATACTCACAGGCAAGTCTTGGTCAGTCTCTTGTGGGGTCACTTCTCCTTTCTCCTAGGTCCTAGTGGACAAAAGGTTTTGTTTGTGCCCTCCATGGGGCTCTTTCCCTAGTCCTGTGGAAGTTTTATAATCAAATCCCAATGGCTTCCCAAGTATAACTCCCTCAGGATCCTCAGTCCATTTGACAAATCCCCAGGTTGTGAAATCTGGAGGAGGGGTGGTGTGTGTACCAACCTGGAATGGATGGAGCTGGGGTGGTCTGTGTGCTGACCTGGCATGGATGCACCTGGGGTGTTCTGAGTGCTGATCTGGCAAGGATGGAGTTAGGGTGGACTGTGTGCTAACCTGGCATGGATGGAGGAGGGGTGGTTTGTGTGTTGAACTAGCATGGGTGGAGTTGGGTGGTCTGTGTGGTGACCTGGCATGGATGGAACTGGAGGGAGGAGGTATCTGCACTGACCTTGCGTGGATGGAACTGGGGTGGTCTCTACAATGATCTGGCATGGATAGAGGTGGGGTGGTCTGTTTGGTGACCTGGCATGAATGGAGCTGGGTGGGTCTGTGCACTGGCATGGAAGGGGCTGGGGTGGTCTGTGTGCTGACCTGGCATGGATGGAGGTGGGCTGTCTGTGTGCTGACCTGGCATGGATGGAGCTGAGGTGGTCTGTGTGCTGACCTGGAATGGATGGAGCTGTGGTGGTCTGTAATGATGTGGTATGAATGGAGCTGGCATGGTCTGTGTGTTGACCTGGCATGGATGAAGCTGCATTGATCTGTGCACTGGCATGGAAGGGACGGAGGTGGTCTGTGTGGTGACCTGGCAGATGGGGCTGGGTTGGTCTCTGCACTGACCTGGCATTGATGTATATGGGGAGGTTGTGTGCTGACCTGGCATGAATGGATTGGGCCGGGGCCAATCTATGTGTTCCCAAGCAACAAGAGTTAAGCTGTGGTTGACTGGTGGATTGGAGAGCTTGTTTATGATCAGGCAGGGAGGAGGCATATACCTGGAGCTTTTAAGTTACCTAGGTCTCATTTGTTAATTTCTGTTGTTTAGTCCTTTGGGTTTTAGCCATGTTCCTTCATCTGCTGGATGTTTCTCTGTCATTTTGTTTTGTTTAATTTACGGTGTTTGTGATCCTTTTCTTGGTTGAAAGCTGTAGTTCTTCTTAACTATGCTCTTAACTATGGAGTCTACCTCTCCTGAGTGTGATTGAACCAATGCCATGTGATGGTTTCCTGGTTGGGGAAAATTGTGTGGTTTTGGGAGGTGGAGCTAGCTTGTGTCTTTCTGAAAGGCAGTGGCTGTGTCCACTAGTATGGTTTGGAATGTATGGTTTCAGTATGGCATTGAGCAGCCAGTCTGCTGATGTGCAAGGCTTCACCCCTATCTGGCTGAAGGATAGGTGAGGAGACATTTGGCACTACAGCTTGATGGCTTTGCAGTGTGATTTAGTCTTAGGGTTGAGATGGAGGCTTTTGGAAGAGCACTCACCTATTAATATTCTATGGGGCTAGGAGTTCTCTAGTGATCAAAAGTCCTGAAGTCGTTAGCCATCAGTCAGCTCCTTTGGCAGGGGATTTTCCCCACCAAAAGATCAAAGCCAGGTCCCTTACATTGCAGGCAGATTCTTTGCTTTCTGAGCCTCCAGGGAAGCCGTTAGAAAATGCTTGCTGGCACTGATTAAATATTACACAAATACGTGTTGAAAATGCAGAGTATAGTGATTCATAGCAGAGCTTGATTGTCATGATAATTATTATTTGATGAGTCTTTGATGTCTGATTATAGCAGGAATGTGTATGGTAGGATATAGAAACACAGTACAGTTTCCTACTGTGTGTTCATCTGAAACTTTCTTAGAGTGACGGCAGGTCCTCAATTACCTTCTAATGACAGTGACACGATTTTTGATTGATTTTTGTTCTTTTTTTTTTTTTAAACTTCCTTTGCTTTCTCATCTATTTGTTGTTGTTTCCTGGCTGAGTCATGTTAGACTCTTTGTGAACATATAGACTGCGGCCCACCAGGCTCCTCTGTCCATGGGATTTCCCATGCCACAAAAGAGAAAAGCCAGTTCTTGGGAAAGAGCACATGGGCAGAGACCTCTGAGGACACAGGGATGGGAAGGCTGGCCAGAGCGGATGAGGATCAGAAAACTTTGGGTTTACGTGAGGTCTGGGCAGGAACCATGGCTCCCAAGCCTGGCTGTGGACACTGCACAACACCCGTCTGGCTACCCTCTGTCTGTCCTGTCCCACATTTTCCAGGACCTCTGGGATCTAGACTGTGGTACTTGCTGAGCTCTAGACACAGCTGNTTTGGGTTTACGTGAGGTCTGGGCAGGAACCATGGCTCCCAAGCCTGGCTGTGGACACTGCACAACACCCGTCTGGCTACCCTCTGTCTGTCCTGTCCCACATTTTCCAGGACCTCTGGGATCTAGACTGTGGTACTTGCTGAGCTCTAGACACAGCTGTCTGCTTGCAGGTGTGTAGGAGGGATGGAGTGCTCTTAACGACTTGTTACAACTCTGAAAAGTGGGACCGAGAGGCTGGGGTTAATCTGGCTCCAAGGACCTGAGGGCCCTACATCAGTTCCAAAGCCAGAGGTCAGACCAGAGCTGCTGAAGAAGGAGGCCAGAGGATTTATTGAAAAACCAGTGAAATTGGTTATTAGAAAACAACACTAAAAAGACTACAAACAAAAAACTGATATGAACTAAAGTGTGAAACAAATGTGAAGTATTGGTGTCATTGGTATTTTGGAGAAAACTGGATTAAATATGTTCTATAATCAGCATGTTTATCCCAGAACTTTCAGTTTTATTTCCACCACACACCATGAGCAGCAAGCAGTGGCTGTGATGTGCAGTAGCAGTGAGCATCTGAGAGGAGATACCCCACATCCAAGATCAGGTGCAGGGATCATGAGGAGATATCCCATGCCCAAGGTCAGGAGTGGTGTTTGTGGAGAGATACCACATGTTCAAGGTAAGGAATGGTCTAATCATATGGACCACAGTTTGTCTAACTCAATGAAACTATCAGTCATGCCATGTAGGGCTGCCCAAGAGGGATGGGTCATGGTGGAGAATACAGGAACAATTCTAGTTCTTGGTCATTGCCAATCGAGCTGCCCTGAAAACAAGGTGCATGGGCCAGTGTGAATTCTTATTTTATCTGGATCTGAGCCCAGACATGGGATTGTCAGGCCATGTGGTTTCTGAGTGTTTTGGACAAAAAAGAACCTTCTTGTTCATTTTGCTAGTTCCTTCAGCCATTTGCATCCGCACTGAGAGGGTAGGAGAATCCCCTTTTGCCTCCATCCTCTGCAGCCCCTATCCTCTGTAGATTTTTAGACAGTGGCCACTCTGACCTGTGGGAGGGAATTTTTCCTGAGAGTTTTGATTTGTGCGGATTTGATTGCAAAGAGTAGGACACAACTGTGCAACTGAACTGAATACATAGTGAGCTGGACAAGCTGTGCATTCATATACTGTACAGAGTGACTAGTTTACCTCTTGACATTGTTTTCTTGAAAGGTGGCCCTGTTTTGAATTCCTGTCTGATGATCTACGCTGGGACATGACTGGAAGGGAGGGGTGATTTACAGTCCCTCAGGCTTGTGAAAATGAAGAGCCAAGCAGCATTAGGTTTAAAGTTGTTTTCCTTGAAGATGGTTCTAAGGAAACAACATTACTTCCTGCCCCACTCTGGTCCTCAGTCATTGAGGTTCATGGAAAACTCTGTTCATTGATTGTCAGATAGAGTGGAATGTGCCAAGGCTTGAGTCTCATTTCTCCTTCCTCCTTACCCAGGGTCCCCAGGACACATCTCATTTTGTGGACACCACTCTGCAGAGGGTGCTGTCATCTGTAGGTGACCCTAAGGACAGAGCCTGGAGGTAGCATCCCCAGCCTAGGGGACATAGAGTGGCCAGGGGACCTTGCCAACCTGTTCCAGCCTGGAGGCTCCACCAATTCTTGGGTGATGCAGGCTTGGTTTCACTGCATGAGGTTCCACCTGCACCTGGAGACTGGATGCTCATGCAGAGTTAATGAGGCACCACAGGTCCATTCTGTGGTCGCATTTCCTGCCCCATGCTCCCAGCTCCGTCTGCACTGAGACGCTCCAGGCTTGAGACCAAAACCAGCTCAGGCTCCAGGGATGTGACAACATCCGGGTCACCATGGCTTGAGGACAGCAGAGTCCTCCTTTCTGATTGCATTTTTGTACCTTTATTCCCTAATTTGAATAGGTGTATGTAGTTGAATGACAAGGTTGTGGGTGGTTTTTGTTTTTATTTGGAACGAAAGCAATGTGATTCACTTGTACGTAGATGTGTATATCTTCTCTTCCAGGTTCTTTTCTGATATAGGATGTTACAGTGTTGAATAGGATTCTTGTTTACACAGTGGTCCCTGGTGGATTTTTTTTTTAAGTTTATTTTACTTTATTTTACTGTATTGGATTTTGCATACATTGACATGTTTTTTAGTAATATTAGCCTCCCTATGTTAGATTGAATCAGTTATTTACTCCCTGTCCCACAGTTTTTCTTTTTTTCTTTCTGAGGACAATTGATTATTTTCTGAGTCTGTGAGACTGTTTCTCTTTGGTAAAGAAGTTCATCTGTATTCATTTTTAGATCCCAGCTACAAGTGATATCTTATGCTAATATCCCTCCCTGTCTCCCTCACCTCACTTGCTATGATCACCTCTACTTTATTCCCTGAGGCCTCCCATGGCATTCGTTCCTGCTTGTTATGGCTGAGTGAAGGTTCATCATCTATGTACCCCATCTTCTTTATTCCTTTTGGACGACTTTGCTTGCAAATATTTTTTCCCATTTTGAGGACTGTCTTTCTCTTTCATTTAGGGTTCCATTGCTGTGCAAAAGCTGTTAAGGTTCATTCTGTCCTGTTTTCTTAGTTTTGGTTAATTTTTCATTATTCTGGACACACTTGGTGGAAATGATGTTGCAGCATGTTCCCCCTATATTATCCTCAAAATTGCATAGTATCCCTCTGACACTGAGATCTTTATCTTCTTTGAAGTTTATATTTGTGTATGGCTTGAGGGATATTCTAATTTTATTCTTGTTTTCATTATTGATGCACATCCACCCTCTCCTCCATAGTGGCTTTCTCCTATTTTCATTTTAGCAATGGAGGTGGATGGTTCCCTTTTCTTCATAGCATCAGGCAGATTGAACCTTTGTAGAGTGCTTGACAATCACTATTCTGACTGCTAATACTTAGCAATTTTGACATCTTTTTGTGTGATATTTTTTAAGTGTGAGTTAAAGGTACCTGTTAAAATTGGCTTTGTGTTGGTCTACCCAGTTATGAATACTTTTTTGATGACCTCGTTTAGAAGGCTCCAGGAGATCACTTGTTGTTTACTTAGAAACACTTGAACCTTATAAAAATTAAATGCCAATCAACACTGCTTTCTGTTGATGGGCAGAACTTTGGCCTCTCTGTTATTTTACCTGAGACAAAACTAAGGTGGATGTAATGAAGACAATGGCTATCTCCTTGAAAAGGTCCCAGTTCCTCTTACACTGCAGGAGGCCATGACTGACCCGCGTCTCCACCGGAGGCCCCTGGATACTCACAGGCAAGTCTTGGTCAGTCTCTTGTGGGGTCACTTCTCCTTTCTCCTAGGTCCTAGTGGACAAAAGGTTTTGTTTGTGCCCTCCATGGGGCTCTTTCCCTAGTCCTGTGGAAGTTTTATAATCAAATCCCAATGGCTTCCCAAGTATAACTCCCTCAGGATCCTCAGTCCATTTGACAAATCCCCAGGTTGTGAAATCTGGAGGAGGGGTGGTGTGTGTACCAACCTGGAATGGATGGAGCTGGGGTGGTCTGTGTGCTGACCTGGCATGGATGCACCTGGGGTGTTCTGAGTGCTGATCTGGCAAGGATGGAGTTAGGGTGGACTGTGTGCTAACCTGGCATGGATGGAGGAGGGGTGGTTTGTGTGTTGAACTAGCATGGGTGGAGTTGGGTGGTCTGTGTGGTGACCTGGCATGGATGGAACTGGAGGGAGGAGGTATCTGCACTGACCTTGCGTGGATGGAACTGGGGTGGTCTCTACAATGATCTGGCATGGATAGAGGTGGGGTGGTCTGTTTGGTGACCTGGCATGAATGGAGCTGGGTGGGTCTGTGCACTGGCATGGAAGGGGCTGGGGTGGTCTGTGTGCTGACCTGGCATGGATGGAGGTGGGCTGTCTGTGTGCTGACCTGGCATGGATGGAGCTGAGGTGGTCTGTGTGCTGACCTGGAATGGATGGAGCTGTGGTGGTCTGTAATGATGTGGTATGAATGGAGCTGGCATGGTCTGTGTGTTGACCTGGCATGGATGAAGCTGCATTGATCTGTGCACTGGCATGGAAGGGACGGAGGTGGTCTGTGTGGTGACCTGGCAGATGGGGCTGGGTTGGTCTCTGCACTGACCTGGCATTGATGTATATGGGGAGGTTGTGTGCTGACCTGGCATGAATGGATTGGGCCGGGGCCAATCTATGTGTTCCCAAGCAACAAGAGTTAAGCTGTGGTTGACTGGTGGATTGGAGAGCTTGTTTATGATCAGGCAGGGAGGAGGCATATACCTGGAGCTTTTAAGTTACCTAGGTCTCATTTGTTAATTTCTGTTGTTTAGTCCTTTGGGTTTTAGCCATGTTCCTTCATCTGCTGGATGTTTCTCTGTCATTTTGTTTTGTTTAATTTACGGTGTTTGTGATCCTTTTCTTGGTTGAAAGCTGTAGTTCTTCTTAACTATGCTCTTAACTATGGAGTCTACCTCTCCTGAGTGTGATTGAACCAATGCCATGTGATGGTTTCCTGGTTGGGGAAAATTGTGTGGTTTTGGGAGGTGGAGCTAGCTTGTGTCTTTCTGAAAGGCAGTGGCTGTGTCCACTAGTATGGTTTGGAATGTATGGTTTCAGTATGGCATTGAGCAGCCAGTCTGCTGATGTGCAAGGCTTCACCCCTATCTGGCTGAAGGATAGGTGAGGAGACATTTGGCACTACAGCTTGATGGCTTTGCAGTGTGATTTAGTCTTAGGGTTGAGATGGAGGCTTTTGGAAGAGCACTCACCTATTAATATTCTATGGGGCTAGGAGTTCTCTAGTGATCAAAAGTCCTGAAGTCGTTAGCCATCAGTCAGCTCCTTTGGCAGGGGATTTTCCCCACCAAAAGATCAAAGCCAGGTCCCTTACATTGCAGGCAGATTCTTTGCTTTCTGAGCCTCCAGGGAAGCCGTTAGAAAATGCTTGCTGGCACTGATTAAATATTACACAAATACGTGTTGAAAATGCAGAGTATAGTGATTCATAGCAGAGCTTGATTGTCATGATAATTATTATTTGATGAGTCTTTGATGTCTGATTATAGCAGGAATGTGTATGGTAGGATATAGAAACACAGTACAGTTTCCTACTGTGTGTTCATCTGAAACTTTCTTAGAGTGACGGCAGGTCCTCAATTACCTTCTAATGACAGTGACACGATTTTTGATTGATTTTTGTTCTTTTTTTTTTTTTAAACTTCCTTTGCTTTCTCATCTATTTGTTGTTGTTTCCTGGCTGAGTCATGTTAGACTCTTTGTGAACATATAGACTGCGGCCCACCAGGCTCCTCTGTCCATGGGATTTCCCATGCCACAAAAGAGAAAAGCCAGTTCTTGGGAAAGAGCACATGGGCAGAGACCTCTGAGGACACAGGGATGGGAAGGCTGGCCAGAGCGGATGAGGATCAGAAAACTTTGGGTTTACGTGAGGTCTGGGCAGGAACCATGGCTCCCAAGCCTGGCTGTGGACACTGCACAACACCCGTCTGGCTACCCTCTGTCTGTCCTGTCCCACATTTTCCAGGACCTCTGGGATCTAGACTGTGGTACTTGCTGAGCTCTAGACACAGCTGTCTGCTTGCAGGTGTGTAGGAGGGATGGAGTGCTCTTAACGACTTGTTACAACTCTGAAAAGTGGGACCGAGAGGCTGGGGTTAATCTGGCTCCAAGGACCTGAGGGCCCTACATCAGTTCCAAAGCCAGAGGTCAGACCAGAGCTGCTGAAGAAGGAGGCCAGAGGATTTATTGAAAAACCAGTGAAATTGGTTATTAGAAAACAACACTAAAAAGACTACAAACAAAAAACTGATATGAACTAAAGTGTGAAACAAATGTGAAGTATTGGTGTCATTGGTATTTTGGAGAAAACTGGATTAAATATGTTCTATAATCAGCATGTTTATCCCAGAACTTTCAGTTTTATTTCCACCACACACCATGAGCAGCAAGCAGTGGCTGTGATGTGCAGTAGCAGTGAGCATCTGAGAGGAGATACCCCACATCCAAGATCAGGTGCAGGGATCATGAGGAGATATCCCATGCCCAAGGTCAGGAGTGGTGTTTGTGGAGAGATACCACATGTTCAAGGTAAGGAATGGTCTAATCATATGGACCACAGTTTGTCTAACTCAATGAAACTATCAGTCATGCCATGTAGGGCTGCCCAAGAGGGATGGGTCATGGTGGAGAATTCTGACAAAACGTGGGCAACAGGAGAATGGAATGGCAAGCCACTCAGTTTTCTTGTCTTGAGAACCCCATGAACAGTATAGAAGCCAAAATGATAGGACACTGAAAGATGAGCTCCTTAGATCGGTAGGTGCCCAATATGTTACTGGAGAACAGTGGAGAAATAACTCCACAAAGAATGAAGAGACAGAGCCAAAGCAAAAACCACAACCAGTTGTGAATGTGAGTGGTGATGAAAGCATGGTCGAATACTGTAAAGAGCAATACTGCATAGGAAACTGGAATGTTAGGTGCATGAATCAAGGCAAATTGGTTGTGGTGAAACAGGAGATGGCAAGAGTGAACGTCGACATTTTAGCAATCAGCAACTAAAATGATCTGGAATGGATGAATTTAACTCAGATGACCGTTATATCTACTACTGTGGGCAAGATTTCCCTTGGAAGAAATGGAGTAGCCATCATAGTCAAAAAAAGAGTCCAAAATGCAGTGCTTGGATGCAATCTCAAAAATGATGGAATGAGGTCTGTTCGTTTCCAAGGCAAACCATTCAATATAATGGTAATGAAAGTCTGTGCCCTGACCAGTAATACTGAAGAAGCTGACGTAAAATTGTTCTGTGAAGATCTACAAGACCTTTTAGAACTGACACACAAAATAAGATGTCCTTTTCATTATAGGGACTGGAATGCAAAAGTAGGAAGTCAAGAAACATCTGAAGTAACAGGTAACTTTGGCCTTGGAGTACAGAAAGAAGCAGGGCATAGGCAAATAGAGTTTTTCCAAGAGAACACACTGGTCATATCAAACAGTCTTTTCCAACAACCCAAGAGAAGACTCTACACATGGACACCACCAGATGATTAACACCAAAATCAAATCAATTATATTTTTGCAGCCAAAGATGGAGAAGCTCTATACAGTCAGCAAAACAAGACCAGGAGCTGACTGTGGCTCAGATCATGAACTCATTATTGCCAAATTCAGACTTAAATTGAAGAAAGTAGGGAAAACCACTAGATCATTCAGGTATGGCCTAAATTAAATCCTTTAAGGTTATACAGTGGAAGTGAGAAAGAGACTTAAGGAACTAGTTCTGACAGAGTGCTTGATGAACTTTGGATGAAGGTTGGTGACATTGTACTGGAGGCAATGACCAAGACCATCCCCAGATAAAAGAAATGCAGAAAGGCAGTATGGTTGTCTGAGGAGGTCATACAGATAAGTGAAAAGAAGAGAAGTGAAAGCAAAGGACAAAAGAAAAGATATACTCATTTGAATGCAGTTCCAAAGAAGAGCAAAAAGAGATAAGAAAGCCTTCCTCAGTGATCAGTGCAAAGAAAGGGGAAAACAATAGAATGGGAAAGTGTAGAGATCTCTTCAAGAAAATCAGAGATATGAAGGGAAAGGTTCCTGCAACGATGGGCTCAATAAAGGACAGAAATGGTATGGACCAAGGAGAAGCAGAAGATATTAAGAAAAGGTGGCAAAGATACACAGAAAAACTGTACAAAAAAGATCTTCACAACCCAGATAAGCACGATGGTGTGATCACTCACTGAGAGCCAGACATCCTGCAATGTGAAGCCAAGTAGACCTCAGGAAGCATCACTATGAACAAAGCTACTGGGGGTAATGGAATTCCAGTTGAGTTATTTCCATTCCTAAACGATGATGCTGTGAAAATACTGCACTCAATATGGAAGCAAATTTGGAAAACAGCAGTGGCCACAGGACGGGAAAAGGTCAGTTTTCATTCCAAACCCAAAGAAAGACACTGTCGAAGAATGCTCAAACTATTACACAATTACACTCATTGCACACGGAAGCAAAGTAATGCTCAAAATTTTCCAGGCCAAGCTTCAACAATACGTGAACCATGACATTCCAGATGTTCAAGCTGATTTTACAAAAGGCAGAGGAACCAGCGATCAAATGGTCAGCATCCACTGGATCATCAAAAAAGCAAGAATTTCAGGAAAAAACTCCATTTCTTCTTTATTGACTAGGCCAAAGGCTTAAACCGTGTGGATCACAATAACCTGTGGAAAATTCTGAAAAAGATGTGAATACCAGACCACCTGAGCTACCTCTTGACATATCTATATCCAGATCAGGAAGCAACAGATAGAACTCGTCATGGAACAACAGACTGGTTTCTAATAGGAAAAGAAGTATGTCCAGGGTGTATATCATCACCCAGCTTATTTAACTTATATGCAGAGTACATCATGAGCAACACTGGCCTGGATGAAACACAAGCTGGAATCAAGATTGTGGGGAGAAATATCAATAACCTCAGATATACATATGACACCACCCTTATTGCAGAAACTGAAACAGAACTAAAGAGCCTCTTGATGAAAATGTTGGCTTAAAGCTCAATGTTCAGAAAACTAGGATCATGGCATCTGGTCCCATCACTTCATGGCACATTCATGAGGAAAGAGTGGAAGATTTTATTTTTTTCATGTGAGCAGTGTGTCCTTGTGTGGCTGTGTGGAGAAGTGCTCCCAGTACCCCCAGCGGTTCCCCTAGCCCACCCCTGTGCTCACGCTTTCCTCCCCCCCCATTCCACTGGGTCAGCTCCTGTCAACCATGCCTTGTGACAGTAGCCACCTTGCAGGCGCCAGCAGCAACATTATTAAAGCCTGAGTGACACCTGCCCCTGTGACACGTGGCCAGAATGTCCCAGGGAAAGTGTGACCCTGGTGCCCATGAGGAACACGCCTGCCCTACTGCTTGGGGGTGGCTCGTTCAGCCTTAGCACCATGTCCAGGCTCACAGGCTGGCTGCTGGTCAGCCACTAGCTCCCTCAGTATGTGGTGTATGACCACGGGCTCAGGTGTGGTAGCCCATGGATCATGTGGGTCTCGTCTGTGATGGTGAAAATGACCTGCAAGCAGAAGGGGCGCTGGGAGTGTTCAGAGCCTGGCCCAGTGCTGCCCTGAGCCCAGCATCCCAGGGCTGGAGTCGGTGGACAGGAGCCCCAAGGCCAGTTGGGGCACTGTATGTGGGTCTGGGGCCTCCCCAGAGGAAGCACTCGGCTTGAGAGGCCCCTGGGCCTGTAGGTTCCCAAGGGTTAGCACACCCTGAACAGGTTAGGCGAAGGGGACAGGGAACCGGAGGGGCTCGGGTAAGCCTCTGTCTGCAGGGGGTGAGTCACCCTAACCTGGGGTTGGGTGGCCTGGGCATGGAGTGGTCAAGGCTGGGGGCTCAGAGCAGGTTTCCATTGGGATTCGTGGGGAGGGGGGCAGGACCGACCTGTGAGTCAAAGTGCATCTCTGGGCTTCACCCATCTGGCCCTCACCCCCACGTATGCGTAGAAGCTCTCCTGGCCCCTCTTCTGCCAGTAACCCTCAGTGTCAAAGGACAGCTTGCCAGTGAGCCCCTTCATCTGGCCTGGTGGCAGTAGCCCAGGGCAGGGGTCGACCAGGTCTGTGAAACTGGGGAGGGGAAGGGGCAGTGCAGAGGGGCCCCAGGCTGGTCTCCTGGGTGCTGTGTCCTCAGTAGCTTGACTCGGACTGGGGTCAGCAGGGCCTGGATGGCTGTGCAGCAGGGAAGCACCCAGGAACCGAGGCTACACTGCCTCACTATCCTAGGGAATCCCGAAGAAGGCAAAGAAGCTCCCCATCCACCCACAAGCAGTCATCATTTCATGTCTGACATGAACAGATTTTATCTATGAGTAAGTGTATTTATTTATAAACTTAAATAAAGTGGGTTGTTCTAACCATACTACCCTGCCCTGGCAAGGGCCAGGACCCATGTGTCCTGCCAATCCCTGGGAAGAACCGAAGGTGCTCACCCAGTGGGTCCCAGCAGGGTTCTGGGTGGTGGTTAGGGGGTCAGCAGAGCGACTGTGGTGTGCAGACCTATAGGTCCACGGAGGCTCCTCAGGAGAGTAGAGAGCATCAGGACTGGGAGGGGTGAAAGAGGAGTGGCCCTGCAGCCTAGGGCTGGGAATTGGGGTGAGGCAGGTGGGTTTACCATCTGAGTCACCAGGGAGGATTTGGCCTCTGGTAGAATTTCTACTCCAGAAGTACTGGGGTTAATTTCAGTCTCCTCACAGCTGTCCCATGCCTCCAGTCTCAGCCTGTCAACTGCTACCCTCATGACGTGAATCCAGGCTCTGCATCCAGTCTGCATTAGCCTGAGCTTCCCCACTGGGGAGAAGAGAAGATCCTAGCCTATACACCGATCTGCCTTCAGGCCTCATCTCCTGACTCCCTCACAACCTATGAATCTTGTCACATACCTCTGATGGCCAGACCTTCCTCCTGGGGGTAATACTGCAGGGGATTAATTCACAGGCCCTCGTCAATGATCTGCTGTCCACACAGGTGAGGAGACCTTATGCATGACCAGTCCCGAGCCCTCCCAACAACACTCGTCCTTTCTGGGGATGTGCAGATGGACCCCACCTCAGCAATCCTGTTACATCCTGGAGAGATGTGGTCCAAGAACCAGTTGAGGACGTTCATGCTGCTGTGGTACAGCCTGAGGTTAGGACCTCCCTATCTATCCTCACAGAAGCAGTGGACTGGAGATGACATACATGCTCTATATCCTGAAGGATAGGGGAGACAGCAAAGATTCAGTTAGGCGGTGCGTCCAACTCCCTCTCCCTCTCACTCACACTGTCCTGGGAGCCAGGTTGCACCAGCAATGCCAAAGAGGTACTCCTTAACGATCTCTCTGTTCTTGAAGCACTGGTTGTCCTGAAAGGAAAATACCAGCTTGCAGCGGGCCTGGGGATGGCCTCGTTCTGGCTTGCCAGGACCGGGAGGATGGAAAAAGTGAAAGTGCACAAGCTTCTAGGGTCCACAGCTTGCCTCCCAGGCAGGCATCCGCATCTGCCGCTTTTCCTTTCCAAAGACTCACCGCGAACACACGCAGCCAGGTCATAGGATCCCCCGACCTTCACTTGCCTGCCCAGTTCCCACACCCAGCTGTCCTCAGGCTCCCTCCCTGCCCTTCAAAGCCATCATGGAGATAAGCAAGTCTTCATCTCAGTCACTGACCGTGGTGGGCTTCTGGCGGTGATTCATAATCTGTTCGAAGTCAAGGAACAAGTCATGTCACATGCCGGAAGAGGCACCTGTCATTACTCCCCATACTTGTTTCCTATAGGGNCACCCAGCTGTCCTCAGGCTCCCTCCCTGCCCTTCAAAGCCATCATGGAGATAAGCAAGTCTTCATCTCAGTCACTGACCGTGGTGGGCTTCTGGCGGTGATTCATAATCTGTTCGAAGTCAAGGAACAAGTCATGTCACATGCCGGAAGAGGCACCTGTCATTACTCCCCATACTTGTTTCCTATAGGGACCAGCCATACTTCAGGCACAGACAGGTCGTACAGAAGTACCACTTTGGCACCGCTGGTGCTCTGCAATTGGGTACACCCGCTTGCCCAGCCACCACACTGACATCCCCAGGCCTGCCACACCATGTGATGCTCTCATCCCTCTGGGTCTCCTGTGGTCTTCTGGAACCCTTGTTCACATTCTCCAAAGGGAGGATTTGATTCCAACCACACGTGATGTATGCCTGTCATGCGTATCCTGGGGAATGGCATGTCAGTGGCCTCAAACTTCAGGATCTGCAGTCCATGCAGCATGTGTTCTCCATGTGAAAGTGCCAATTGTTGTGCATTTAGCAAGAGAGACCCGGTTCTCTTCCTTGCGCCCTATATTTACAAGCAATTTCAGGGAAATACTGGCATCATCTGGAACACTGTCTCCAGTCACTGATGACATCCATTCCCTGCCAAAGTATGTGGCTTCTATTCAGATGCAAGCCAAACTGAGCCTCCCAGAGTCATTTGATCAGACATGTACAGTTAGAAAGATTCCTGGGCTCTGCTGGCACTGGGGTTATGGAGATCACAGCTCCCACGAACCACTGTTCATTGTCCCCCAATTCCATTGGCCTTCACTCAGCTGGCGAGTTCCCTCACCCCACACCTCTTCTGGCTCCTGTTCCTTCTCATCCTCTTGAGCATCTGACGCCTGAGAAGCAACACTAAGGATATGGCTTTGGACAACAAGCCATGGATGCCCTGGATGAGGGCACTAATTTGACTCAATGGACGCTTTCTCCTCTGATGGTTCTTCCTCTGGAGCCGAAGTTAGGCTTTTGGGTCATTCTCATTCGCAGAGCTCAGCTCCACCAGCAGGGCCGCCTATGCCTCCAGTGCCTCCAGTGGGGGGTGTTCACTCGAGGCTCCTGTCCTTGCATGTTCCTGGCCCTGCTCCTATGGCTTCTCCTACCGCTCCTGTGAAGACAGCTTCCCCTGCTCCTCTTCTGCCACCACTTCAACCTCCTCAATGATGTCTTCCACCGGCACCTGGAACAGTTGTAGACCGTATGAACTCTCCCTCTTCCAGAGATGCTTTTTCCTCCTCTGCCTTGCCACTGAAGAAGGCAGCCTCCTCGACTGGTGGGCCACCTGCTGCCTGTGACATCCCTGACGGCCTCAGTGTGCTGGCAGATCTCACGGCTCCGGCACCCTTAATCCTCGGGTTCACACCGAAGTAGCCCCAGCACCCCAGCAGGACCCAGGGAAGTATAATGCCAACAAAGGTGCCCAATTCTGCCTGCCTTGGTGAGAATCATCTGGGTCTCGAGTGCTGTAAGCAGAGCTTCTCTGAATGAGACTAAGACACATGAAGTCCCCAAGCCTCCAGTCTCAGCCTGTCACTTGCTACCCTCAAGATGTGAATCCAGGCTCTGCATCCAGGCTGCCTGACACTGAGCTTACCACCGGAGAGAGGAGAGGGTCCTGTCCTCTATACCGATCTGCCTTCAGGACTCACCTCCTGACACCCTCACTACCTCTGTGTCTTGTCACTTATCTCTCTTGGCAGGACCTTACTCTTGGGGTTAATACTGCAGGGGGTTGATTCACAGGCCCTCTCCAATGATCTGCTGGCTACACAGGGGAAGACAGCATATGGATGACCAGCCCGAGACCTTCCATGTGCAGCCAAGAACCCAAACACCAACGTCATTCTGAGGAGGTCCAGATGGACCCCACCTCAGCAATCCTGTTACATCATGGAGTGTTGTGGTCCAAGAACCAGTTGAGGACATACATGCTGAGGTTGGGAGCTCCCCATACATTGTCACAGAAGCAGTGGACCAGAGAGGACATACATGCCCTATGTCCTGAAGGAGGACAGGGGAGAAAACAAAGGTTCAGGTAGATGGTGCATCCGACTCCCTCTCCCACCCACCCACACCGCCCTGGGAACAAGGTCACACCAGTGATGCCAAAGTGGTACTTCTTAACGATCTCTCTGTTCCTGAAGCATGGGTTGTCCCGAAAGGAAAATACCAGCTTGCAGCGGGCCTGGGGATGGCCTCATTCTGGCACATGCCAGGACCGGGAGGATAGAAAAGGTGAATTGCACAAGCTTCTAGGGTCTGAAGCTTGCCTGCCAGGCAGGCATCAGCATCTTCCACTTTTCCTTTCGATAGGCTCATGATGAACACATGCAGCCAGGTCATAGTATCCCTCAACCCCAAATTGCCTGCCCAGCTCCCGCACCCAACTTTCCTCAGGGTCCCTCTATGCCTTTCAAAGCCATCATGGAGATAAGCAAGTCTTCATCTCGGTTGGTGACCATGACGGTCATATGGCGGTGGTTCATAATCTGTTCAAAATCAAGTAACCAGTCATGCCACATGCCTGGGAAGGAAAAGTCTCCTAACAGAGTTAGCCTTGGGCCAAGCAAGGGCACCAGAACAGGCATCTGTAAGTATTCCCATTTGGGAGTACTTGTTTCCCTTTGGGACCACTCATATTTCAGGCACAGACAGGTTGTATAGGTGTAGCACTTTGGCATCGCTGGTGCTCTGCATGTGGGTACTCCCGCTTTCCCAGCTGCTCCACGACATCCCCAGCCCCTGCCACAGCATGTGAGAAGCTCATTCCTTTGGGTCCCCTGTCGTCTTCTGGGACCCTTGACCACATCCCCATAGGGAGAATCTTCCTTACCCCTCTTGTTGTATGCCTGGCATGTGTGTCCTGGGATTTGGCATGCTAGTTGCCTGAAACTTCAGGATCTACAGTCCCTGTACCATGCATTCTCTGGGTGCACGTGTCTGTGTCCGTGTCTTTAGCAAGACAGGCCTGGGTCTCTTCCTTGCTCCCTGTCTTGACAATGAATGACGTGGATGTACTGGAGCCATCTGACTGACTGTCACCACTCACTGATGACATCCATTTCCTGCCAATGTGTGTGGCTCCTATTCAGACTTGAGCCAAACTGAAGCTCCCATACTCATCTGCTCAGACACGTACAGGTAGAGAGGTTCCCTGGCTCTGCTGGCATTGTGTCTGTGGAGATCACAGTGCCCCTGAACCCCAATCCCCTTGGCCCCCAATTCCCTTGGTCTCCCATCAGCTGGTGCGTTCCCTCACCCCCACCACTCCTCCTGCTCCTGTTCCTTCTCGTCCCCCTGAACATGATGATGTGCCTCCCTGGGTGATGGCACTTCTCTGACTGGAGGGACAATTTCTCTTCTGATGGTCCTTCCTCTAGAGTTGATTAGGCTATCAGTTCTTTGTCATTTGAGGAGCTCAGCTCCCCCTGCAGGGCCGCCAATGCTTCCATCGCCTCCATTTGGGGCTGGTTGCTCAAGGCTTCAGTCCTTGGATATTCCTGGCCCTGCTCCTGTGGCTTCTCCTACTGCTCCTACGAGGACAGCTTCTCCTGCTCCGCTTCCACCATCAGTTCAACCTCCTCAATGATGTCTTTCACCAGCAGCTGGAACACTTGCTGGACTGCACCACCTCTCCCTACTCCATGGCCTCTCCTTCCTCCACTGCATCCCTGCTGAAGAAGGCAGCCTCCTCACCTGGTGGGCACCCTGCTGCTTGCAACATCCCTGATGGCCCCAGCGCAGCTGCAGGTATCAGGGCCCCAGCACCCTGAATTCTTGGGGTCACACTGAAGATGCCCCATGGTCTCCATGAGCAGCAGGATCCAGGGAAGGATGATGCCTACAAAGGTGATGAATTCAGCCTGCCTCCATTAAAATCACCTGGGTCTCACATGCTGTAAACAGAACTTCTCAGAATGAGCCTAGGACACATAAAGCCCCCAAGCCTCCAATCTCAGCCTGTCACCTGCTACCCACAAGACCTGAGTTCAGACTCTGCATCTAGGCTGCATAATCCTGAGCTTCCCCACCTGGGAGAGGAGAGGGTCCTGACCTCTATTCGGATCTGCCTTCAGGCCTCATGCATGATCCCCTCACAAGCTCTGTGTCCTGTCACTTATGTCTCATGGGGGGACATACTGATCTGCTGGCCACACAGGGGAGGTCAGCATAGGACTAACCAAGCCATGAGACCTCCCTGGGCAGCCAAAAACCCCAACATCACTCGTCCATTCTGGGGAGGCCCAAAGGTACCTCCCTCAGCAATCCTGTTTCATCTCTGAGAGCTGTGGTCCAACAAACAGTTGAGCAAGTTCAGGCTTATGGTGACTAGCTTGAGGCTGGGAGCTCTGCATCCATCCTCACAGAAGCAGTGGACTGGAGAGGACGTCTCAGGCACAGAGAGGTCGTTAATGGGTACAACTTTGGCATCGCTGGTACTCTGCATCTTGGTACTCCTGCTTGCCCAGCCGCCAGACAGACATCCCCAGCCTCTGCCATACCATCCAATGAGCTCATCCCTCTGGGTTCTCCATGGTCCTCTTGGACTCTTGTTCTCACTGCACAAGGGAGGATTTGTTTCTGACTACTCCTGATGTATGATTGTCTTGTGTGTCCTGGGAGTGGCATGTCACTGGCCTGAAACTACAGGATATAATTATATGGGAGAAGAGGAAGAGGTCTTGGTGTTTCTCTGTGTGAGTGTAGAGATGGAAACTTAGCTGGAGAGCCTGTGTCATGTGTGGGGTGGCAGTGACATTTGGTAAAAGGCATAGAAAGAAGGTACCCCATAAGAAGAATGGAATACTGACATTTGCAGCAACATGGAAGGTATACTATTAAGTAAAATAACGCAGACAAAGTTAGACAAATACTCTATGACATCACTTATAGAATCTAAAAACACCACAAAGTGGAGAATATAACAAAAATAGAGGCTCACAGATATAGAGAACAATCTACTGTTTACCAGCAGGGAGGGAAAGAGGCAGGGACAATACAGAGGTGTGGGGGAGTGGGAGGCACACCATTTTAGGTGAAAGATGAGCTCAAGGATGTACTGTACAACATGGGAAATAGAGCCAGTGCTCTGTAATAACTATAAATGAAAAGCAAACTTTAACAATTGTATAATAAGAAAGAAAAGGAAAGAAAGAGGGGGGAGGAAGGAGGGAAGAAAGGAAGGAAAATAACGGTGTTTTTGGAGGTCACAAAGCCAACATTGATCCTTTTTAGCAAAGGAATTTAGTTTATATTTTAAATTTTATTTATATTAATTGTAGGTTAATTACTTTACAATGCTGTAGTGGTTTTTGCCATACTTGANAGAAAGAGGGGGGAGGAAGGAGGGAAGAAAGGAAGGAAAATAACGGTGTTTTTGGAGGTCACAAAGCCAACATTGATCCTTTTTAGCAAAGGAATTTAGTTTATATTTTAAATTTTATTTATATTAATTGTAGGTTAATTACTTTACAATGCTGTAGTGGTTTTTGCCATACTTGACAGGAATCCTCCACAGGTGTACATGTGTTCCCCATCCTGAAACCCCCTCTCACCTCCTTCCCCATCCCATCCCTCTGGGTCATCCCAGTGCACCAGCCCTGAGCACCATGTTTCATGCATCAAACCTGGACTGGCGATCTGGTTCACATATGACAATATACATGTTTCAATGCTATTATCAGATCATCCCAGCCTCGCATTCTCCCACAGATTCCAAAGACTGATCTGTACATCTGTGTCTGTTTTGCGATCTCACATATAGGGTTATCATTACCTCTTACTAAATTCCATAAATATGCATTCATTTCAGTTCAGTTCAGTCACTCAGTCATGTCCCACTCTTTGCTATCCCATGAATTGCAGCACGCCAGGCCTCCCTCTGCATCACCAACTCCCTTAGTTCACTCAGACTAACGTCCATTGAGGTCGTGATGCTATCCACCCATCTCATTCTCTGTCGTCCTCTTGTCCTACTGCCCCAAATCCCTCCCAGCATCAGAGTCTTTTCCAATGAGTCAACCCTTCACAGTAGGTAGCCAAAGTACTGGAGTTTCAGCTTTAGCATCATTCCCTCCAAAGAAATCCCAGGGCTGATCTCACCAGGCTCCGCTGTCCCTGGGATTCTCCAGGCAAGAACACTGGAGTGGGTTGCCATTTCCTTCCCCAATCAATGGACATGAGTCTGAGCAAATTCTGGGAGATGGTGAAGAAAGGGAAGCCTGGCATGCTGCAGTCCTTGGGGTTGCAAAGAGTCAGACATGACTTAGCAACTGAACGACAACAAACCGAATCAGGTTCTCGCTTTAGAAGAAGTGGCTCTGGCCACTACATGAGCGTGAATTGGCTTAAGGCGGCTGCCAGCAGCCAGTTACAAAGCTGGTTCACCAGTTTTACAGAGAAGTGATGGAAACTTAGACTAGGATGGCCCTCATGGCGACCGAGGGAAATAGACAAAAGTGGAAGATACTTACACAGGCAGTTCTGTGGTGCATAACTGGATATGCCAGGTGGGTCTGGGAAGATCACAGGAAAAGTGATACTAGTTTGATCTTGAAGGATGAGAACAGAATTTTTGTGATACTGTGGTTCATCACTTAGGTTAAATTGTTAAAATATGTACATTACAAGTGATTATCACCTTCTTATCAGTATTCATTTCAGATTCCCTAAGAAATGTCATGTAACCCGTTTTCCTTCTTCTCTAGTAGTGTTACAGAATTTGTTATAGTAGAATATATGTGCATTTCCTGAAAACCATTTGACAACTTGACCTTTTCAATTCAGATTAATCGCCTCCCCACTAACATCCACCCAAATCCAACGTATATTAGTGAGAATTTGAGACCTTTTGAAATTTTTTTTCTGCCTCCTATTAAATCCTCTGTCCAGTTAAATCTCTATAGCAGTAAGGATGTATCCCACACTATTAATTCATGCTTGCTTTTGCCTCCTGAGATTTATGATTAAATTAGTATAAGTATTTTGTAAATAATTTTAGAGTCTAAAGTACTTTAAATATTCTTGGTTATCTTATTTTGAAAGGTAACTGTGCTTAGTTCTGAAGATTGTCTGGGCTTAAGGTTATTAGATGTAGAAGAATGATTAATTCGTTTGCATTTGTGGCATCTCTATTCTTTGCAGTGACAGAAATGCACTGTATATACTTTGCAAATCAAGAAAAATGGAATCTAATACTTCTTACCATTTTATGATTATTTAACACATGACTTGTAGCTGCTAAAAGGCTTTTCTGCTAACCAGCCTCCCGTTAGCAAGTACTTAGTTCTTCTTTTGTAATTAATATTTTCATTTTTCATACACATAGAGTGCCTAAAGGAAGTTTTGCTGCTGCTGCTAAGTCACTTCAGTCGTGTCTGACTCTGTGTGACCCCATAGACGGCAGCCCACACCATTGTGTATATGTACCACTTCTTTCTCATCCATTCATCTGCTGATCAACATCTAGGTTGCTTCCAGGGTCTGGCTATTGTAAACAGTGCTGTGATGATCATTCAGGTACACATGTCTCTTTCAGTTCTGGTTTCCTCGGTGTGTATGCCCAGCAGTAGGGTTTCTGGGTCATATGGCAGTTCTATTTGCAATTTTTTAAGGAATCTCCACACTGTTCTCCATAGTGGCTGCACTAGTTTGAATTCCCACCAATAGCGGAAGATGGTTCCCTTTTCTCCACACCCTCCCCAGCATTTATTGCTTGAGATTTTTGGATAGCAGCCATCCTGACCGGCCTGAGATGGTACTTCATTGTGGTTTTGATTTGCATTTATCTGATAATGAGTAATGTTGAGCATCTTTTCACGTGTTTGTTAGCCATCTGCATGTCTTCTTTGAAGAAAGGAATTTAGAACGGAGCAATGGGCTCCCACAGGCGGGGCAGGGGGAGTAGCGCACATCCCATGCAGGCAATACTGGGGGGCATTGCCAATGAAGAGTTTTATTACAAGAATAAAACCAAGTAAACACCGGTTCTGTTCTGATTACCATCTCCATATTCCAGTATTCTGATAAAATGTCAGTAAATTATTTTCCTCTGCAAAACCAAATTCTGTTGGTTTCTGTTTTAAACGTTTGTTGTCATATATGTCAGGTTTTAATATTTTATATATTATCCACACAGTACAAAGTTTCAGTGTACATATATACAAATGCACACACATGTGAGGGTATGTGTGTGTATATATATACACACATATATATATGTGCATAAATTCATACAGGCAGTTTTAGTAGTTATTTTTAAAAATTCATTGCCTTCTATGAGGGGGTTCATTAAGAGAAGACCCTGTTAAACAATTGTCACCAACACAGGCTGTTATGGTTACCATTGCTCCAATCCAGAGAGCATCCTTAATGGTTTGCAAGGCCTTGAGATCACTTCCTGCACAACCTGCAGTCCCCGAGGAGATGTACTTATACACACCCCATGTTGAAAGAGTTGATTCTAAATACACAGTGATACCACAAAAATTGTCAAGGTAAAGACACACAATGTGCTTTTATTTATGTGTAAATCAGTGAACCAAAGTATTCACTGCAAGGTACAAACTTTGTTTAGCTTGAAAAGAACAAAATTCTCCTATATTTGAACATAACATATCTTTCTGAATTTGAAAAATAGGTTTTCAATGAAATTCATTCTTAATTATCAGTTATTTTGAGACTATGGAATAAAGAAAATAAACCTAGTTAACTCAGGCAGCTTAAGTTGTATCTTTTGCAGATTTTTCTAAAATTCCCTTACAGTTTTGCAGTCATAAATAGATATAATAGACAAAGTTTGGAGGAGACAAACTCTCCCTGCTATGTGACTCCTCGGAGTTGACTTAGAGAGATGAGGATTAATGGTTTGCAAGGCCTTGAGATCACTTCCTGCACAACCTGCAGTCCCCGAGGAGATGTACTTATACACACCCCATGTTGAAAGAGTTGATTCTAAATACACAGTGATACCACAAAAATTGTCAAGGTAAAGACACACAATGTGCTTTTATTTATGTGTAAATCAGTGAACCAAAGTATTCACTGCAAGGTACAAACTTTGTTTAGCTTGAAAAGAACAAAATTCTCCTATATTTGAACATAACATATCTTTCTGAATTTGAAAAATAGGTTTTCAATGAAATTCATTCTTAATTATCAGTTATTTTGAGACTATGGAATAAAGAAAATAAACCTAGTTAACTCAGGCAGCTTAAGTTGTATCTTTTGCAGATTTTTCTAAAATTCCCTTACAGTTTTGCAGTCATAAATAGATATAATAGACAAAGTTTGGAGGAGACAAACTCTCCCTGCTATGTGACTCCTCGGAGTTGACTTAGAGAGATGAGGATGGCAGGTGAGTTTGGAGGCCTCTTTAGAGGAATTATAAATGCCTCATTTCTGCCAGCAAGACATCTGAATTGCTCCCCACTCTCCGCTAGACGTGTCAGGATGAGGCTTTGTGATGTCAAGGTTCACCCAGGGCCACCATTGGCTGGGGAAGAGACTTGCTGACCTCATAAAGCGTGAGGGTGTATCTCCTTATGGAGGAGTATATATAGGGGTGCTCAGGGGCTCTGGAGCAGACCACTGGGAGGCCTCAGAAGGACTAAGGTGACTGGGAAGCCACAGGCTCCAGAGTAGTTGTGAAACACCTGCCTCCTGTTACTCGGGACAAAAAGAGGAGACCTCTCAATTGAGGTTCAAAAATATGTTAAGGTGAGCTGATCCCACCCAAACTCCTCTTGCCCATTGACCCCACCCCAAAAGACCCCCTCCCCTGTCCTTGCCTGGCACATAACCCTTCTCTGCCCACACTCCTTCTCCTGAAACTGTTGTTTCCGTCCACCTTCAACCTCTTCCCCAAACCAGTGCCATTCTCTAGCGCTCTCTTGTTTTCTCCAGGTGGCCAGGGTAACTGTGAGAGTGAATAACCACCTTCAGGCAAAGCTGACCAAGAAAACTTCTCAGAAACCGCCCACCACAAGGAAACTTAAAAAAAAAAAATCAGAGGCTCAAAGCTCTGTAGCCCGTGCTCCAAGGTAAATGAAGAGCTGAATCAGAATGGACCAGAGGAGGTCCCAGAATGCCGGGAGTCAGTGCGGGAGATCCCACCCATGACAAAGGTCATGAGGAAGAGGCCTGACAGACAAAGGCAAGTCAGGACTCAAGGGATCCCCTGAACCTGCTCAAGCATCTACCCCAAAACCAGAATTTGCCTGTCCTGCTATTTTTCACTAACTCCTCTGTTACGAATGGAGGGCTGTTCCAGTTCTTTTTGTTCTGGTTTCCTCAGTGTGTATGTCCAAATGTGGATTTGCTGGGTCATATGAGAGCTCTATTTCCAGGGTTTTTATGAATCTCCACCCTGTTCTCCATAGACACAGGGCTAGTTTTCATTCTTTCCAACAGTTTAAGAGAGTTCCCTTTTCTCCACACCCTCTCCAGCATTTATTGCTTGTAAGCTTCTTGATAGCAGCCATCATGACTGGTGTGAGACGGAACCTCATTGTGGTTTGGATTTGCATTTCTCTGATAATGAGTGTTGTTGAGCATCTTTTCATGTGTTTCCTTGCCATCTGTATGTCTTCTTTGGAGAAATGTCTGTTTAGAACTTTGGCCTATTTTTTGATTGGGTCACTTATTTTTTTCTGGAATTGAGCTGTAGGAGCTTCTTGTATATTTTTGAGATTAATTCTTTATCAGTTGCTTCGTTTGCTATTACTTTCTCCCATTATGAAGGATGTCTTTTCACCATGCTTATACTTTTCTTCGTTGTGCAAAAGCTTTCAAGGTTAGTTAGGTCCCATTGGTTTATTTTTGCTTTTATTTCTGTTATTCTGGGGGGTGGCTCATAGAGGATCCTGCTTTAAATTTCTTTTTCTGTGCATTTGTTGTTGTTTTATTTTGATGTAGGTTTGATTTCTGACCCTGTGTTTGTTTCAGGTGTACAGGAGCTGGATTCAGAGATGCAGAGAAATTTATCAATTCTTTTTTGGGTTCATTTTCCCCAGAAAGGGGAGTACAGTGTCTCCAGTAATTTGCCCTTTGCTATTCAACACTGTTTTTCCTGATTATCTGTTTGATATATGTTAACGCCTGTTTGTTCCTTGCAAACACTTCATTTATCCAACATCCCTAACTTTTTTTTAATAATCATAAGTTGGTTTCCTAAGTTTGTGAGTCTGTTTCTACTGTGCAATAGCCTACATGTGCCTTAATTTTAAGAAGATACTTGTCAGTGATGCCATCTGTAATTTGTCTTTTTCTCTCAGCCTTCCTTCCCTTAGTATGGTATTCACACTATCCATCCGTGCTGTTGTCACTGGCATTATTCCGTTGTGATTCAGGGCTGGGTAGCATTCCAGTGCAGAGGTGCACCACTCTGACTTCATTTTCCTGTCAATGAATAACTTCGTAGAATTTGTTGCAGGGAGGGCTTCCCTGGTGGCCCAGCCAATAGAGAATCCACCTTCCAATTCAGGATATGAGGGTTCAGTCCCTGGGTGAGGAAGATCCCCTGGAGAAGACCATGGCAACCCAATCCAATATTCTTGCCTGGAGAATCCCATGGACAGAGGAGCCTGATGGGCTACAGTCCATGGGCTCACAAAGTGTTAGACATGACTGAAGTGACTTATAATACATGCAAAGGAAAAAAAAAAAAAAAGAAACGAGTATTTTATTCTTTCCCTTTTTTGAGAACAAAGGAGATCAAGAAAACAATGTGCAGTCCTGAACTTTCTTATTATTATTATTTTTTTTTACATTAACTACTCATAACTCTGAATGTCTGTGACTAAGTTTGCTTTTCTGTGCCCTAACTCTTCAGGAGCTATGAGTAACGTTTTTTTCTTGGACACTATGATAAACACATCACCTATCACCTGGTTACCCTTACAACACCCTCCCCCTTGTACTTGCATATCAGAAAGAAGGCCGCCAATACACCTGAACTGCCAGAGTCAGTTACTGGGTTATTGACTTCAGTCTAAGACTGCCGTTGAAAAAATGCATGAGAAAGAGATCTAGATCCTACCCACTTTGTTCTTCATCACCGACACTTGGCTGTGAAACCTTACCTTTTATAAGCCTCTAGATTCTTTATAGGCAGGGGGTCGGAAGATACTCAGTCCTTGAGGCTTAACCCTACTGCGTTCCCCCTCTGCTGGCTTGAGAATAAAAGCCGCCTTCTTATCTCCTTCAAACTCTGTCTCTGTATTTTTTTTTAATTTTGCTTCATTGTGCAGAGAAAGCCAAGATTTTGGCCAGCAACAATTCTAGTTCTTGGCCATTGCCAATCGAGCTGCCCTGAAAACAAGGTGCATGGGCCAGTGTGAATTCTTATATTCTCTGTGTCTGAGCCCAGACATGGGATTGTCAGGCCATGTGGTTTCTGAGTGTTTAGTAAAAAAAAAAGAACCTTCTTGCTGGTTTTGATAGTTCCCACATCCATTTGCATCCCCACTGAGAGTGTGGGAGAATCCCCTTTTGCCCCCATCCTTTGCAGCCCCTTTTCTATGTTGATTTTTAGACAGTGACCACTCTGACCTGTGTGAAGGTTTTTTTTTTTTCTTTTCTTTTCTAATGAGTGTTTTGATTTGTGTGGATTTAATACATAGTGGCGTGCTGCAGTCCATGGGATTGCAAAGAGTAGGACACAATTGTGCAACTGAACTGAATACATAATGAGCTGGACGAATTGTGCTTTCTTATACTTTATGGAGTGATTACAGCTTACCTTGTTACATTATTTTCTTGAAAGATTGCCCTGTTTTGAATCCTTGTCTGGTGACCTATGTCGGGAGATGATTGGAAGGGAGGGGTCATTTTCAGTCCCACAGGAATTGTGAATATGAAAACCAAGCAGAATTAGTTTTAAACTTGTTTTTCTCGAAGACGGTTCTAAGGAAACAACATTGCTTCCTGCCTCACTCTGGTCCTCAATCATTGAGGTTCATGGAAAACTCTGTTTATTGCTTGTCAGCTATAGTGGAATGTGCCAAGGCTTGAGTCTCATTTCTCCTTCCCCCTTACCCAGGGTTCCCAGGACACATCCCAGTTTGTGGACACCACTCTGTAGAGGGTGCTGTCATCTGTAGGTTACTCTAAAGACGGATGCTGTAGGTAGGAACCCCGGCCTATGGGACATAGAGTGGCCAGGAGACCTTTCCAACCTGTTCCAGCCAGGAGGCTCCAACAATTCTTGGCTGATGTAAATTTGGTTTCTCTGCAGGAGGTTACACCTGCATCTGGAGGTTGGATGCTCATGCAGAGGGAATGAAGCACCACAGGTCCACTCTGTGGTCACATTTCCTGCCCCATGCTCCCAGCTCCATCTGCACTGAGAACCTCCAGGTTTGGGACCAAAACCAGCTCAGGCTCCAGGAATGTGACAACATACAGATCACCATGGCCTGAGGACAGTAGGGTCCTCCTTTCTGATTCCTTTTTTGTATTTTTCCCCCTAACTTGAATTGGTGTATGTAGTTGAATGACAAGTTTGTGGATATTTTTTTGTTTTTATTTGGATCGACAACAATTTGATTCACTTGTACATAGATGAGTATATCTTCTCTTCCAGGTTCTTTTCTGATATAGGATGTTACAGTGTTGAATAGTATTCCTATTTACACAGTGGTTCCTGGTGGATTGTTGTTGTTTTCAATAATATTAGCCTCCCTATGTTAGATTGAATCAGTTCATTACTCCCCGTCCCACATTTTTTTTTTTTCTTTCTGGGGACCATTTATTATTTTCTGAGTCTTTGAGACTGTTTCTTTTTGGTAAAGAAGTTCATCTGTATTCATTTTTAGATCCCAGCTACAAGTGATAACTTATGCTAATATCCCTCCCTGTCTCCTTCACCTCACTTGCTATGATCACCTCTACTTTATTCCCTGAGGCCTCCCATGGCTTTTTTTCCTGCTTGATTTGGCTGAGTGACGGTTCATCATCTATGTACCCCATCTTCTTCCTTCCTTATGGACATCTTTGCTTGCAAAAAATTTTTCCCATTCTGAGGACTGTCTTTCTCTTTAATTTAGGGTTCCATTGATGTGCAAACGCTATTAATGTTCATTCTGTCCTGTTTTCTTAGTTTTCATTCATTTTTCATTATTCTGGGCTCACTTGGTTGAATTGATGTTGCAGCATGTTCCCCATATATTGCCCTCAAAATTACATAGTATCCGTCTGACATTTAGATCTTTATCTTCTTTGAAGTTTATATTTGTGTATGACTTGAAGGATATTCTAATTTCATTCTCGTTTTCATTATTGATGTACGTCCATGCTCTACTCCATAGTGGCTTTCTTCTATTTTCATTTTAAGAGTGGAGGTGGATGGTTCCCTATTATTCCTGGCATTGGGCAGATTTAACCTTTGTAGAGTGCTTGACAATCACTATTCTGATTGGTGTGAGGTGATACCCAACACCCTTCCCTAATACTTAACAATTTTGACATCTTTTCATGGGACATTTTTAAAATGTGAGTTAAAGGTACCTGTTAAAATTGGCTTTGTGATGGTCTACCCAGTTATGAACACTAGGATAGTCCAGGAGATCAGTTGTTCTTTAGTTAGAAACGCTTGGACCTTATAAATATTAAATATCCATCAACATGGCATTCTGTTGATGGGCCGAACTGTGGTCCTCCCTGTTGTTTTACCTGAGAGAAAACTAAGGTGGAGGTAATGAAGACAATGGCGACCTCCTTCAAAAGATCCCAGTGCCTCTCACACTGCAGGAGGCCACGAGTGACCTGCACCTCCTCTGGAGGTCACTGGGCACTCACAGGCAAGTCTGAGTCAGTCTCTTGTGGTGTCATTGCTCCTTTCCTCTGGGTCCTGGTGCACACAAGGTTTTATTTGTGCCCTCCATGAGTCTGTTTCCCTATTCCTGTGGAAGTTCTATAATCAGATCCCAATGGCTTCCAACGTCTAACCCCTCAGGATCCTCAGTCCATTTGACAAGTCCCAGGTTGGGAAATCTGGAGGAGGCGTGGTGTGGGAACCAACCTGGAATGGATTGAGCTGGGGTGGTCTGTGTGCTGACCTGGCGTGGATGGAGTTGGGGTTGTCTGTGTGCTGACCTGGCATGGATGCAGCTGGGGTGTTCTGAGTGCTGATCTGGCATGGATGGAGTTAGGGTGGTCTCTGCACTGATCTGGCATGGATGGATTTGGGGTGGTCTGTGTGGTGACCTGGCATGGATGGAGCTGGGTGGGTCTGTGCACTGGCTTAAAAGAGGCTGGGGTGGTCTGTGTGCTCACCTGGAATGGATGGAAGTGGGCTGTCTGTGCTGACCTGGCATGGATGGAGCTGAGGTGGTCTTTGTGCTGACCTGGCATGGATGAAGAAGTGGGTCTCTGCACTGACCTGGCATGGATGGAGCTGTGGTGGCCTGAGTGGTTACCTGGAATGGATGGAACTGGGGTGGTCTGTGCTGATATGGCATGGATGGAGCTAGCATGGTCTCTATGTTGACCTTGCATGGATGAAGCTGGGTTGGTCAGTGCACTGGCATGGAAGGGACGGGTGTGGTCTGTATGGTGACTTGGCAGATGGAGCTGGGATGGTCTGTGTGATGACCTGGCATGGATGGAGGTGGGTTGGTCTGTGCACTGACCGGGCATTGCTGTATATAAGGTTGTTGTGTGCTGACCTGGCATTGATGGATGTGGGGTGGTCTCTGCACTGACCTGGCATGGATGAAGCTGGAGTGGTCTCTTGCTGACCTGGAATGAATGGGTTGGGTTGGGGCCAATCTATGTGTTTCTAAGGGACAAGAGTTAAGCTTTGGTTGACTTTTGGCTGGAAGAGCAGGTTTATGATAAGTCAGGTAGGAGGCATATACCTGGAGCTTTTGAGTTACCTAGCTCTCATTTGTTAATTTCTGTTGTTGATTCCTTTGGGTTTTAGCCATATTCCTTCATCTGCTGGATGTTTCTCTGTCATTTCGTTTTGTTTAACTTACGGTGTTTGTGATCCTCTTCTTGGTTGAAAGGCTGTAGTTCCTCTTAACTATGGAGTCTACCTCTCCTGGGTGGAATTGAAACAATCCCACGTGATGGTTTCCTAGTTGGGGGAAATTGTGTGTGTGTTTTGGTAGGTGGAGCTAGATTGTGTCTTTCAGAAAGGCAGTGGCTATGTCCACTAATGTGATTGGAATGTATGGGTGCAGTATGCCTTTGAGCAGCCAGTCTGCTGATGTGCAAGGCTGCGCCCCTATCTGGGTGAGGGATAGGTGAGGGGTGTTTGGCACTACAGCTTGCTTGTTTTGGGGTGTGCCTTAGTCTTAAGTTTGATATGGAGGATTTTGGAATAGCACTCACCTATTAATATTCTATGGGGTCAGGAGTTCTCTAGTGATCAAAAGTCCTGAAGTCATTAGCCGCCAGTCACTTCCTTCCCCATGGGATTTTACCCATCAAAAGATTAAAGACAAGTCCCTTGCATCGAAGGCAGATACTTTGCTGTCTGAGCCCAAAGGGAAACCGTTAGAAAATGCCTGCTGGCACTGAATAAATATTACACAAATATGTGCTGAAAATGCAGAGTATAGTGATGAGTAGCAGAGCCTGATTATCATGATAATCATTGTTATTTGACAACTCTTTGCTGTCAGATTATAGCAGGAATGTGTATGGTAGGATATAGGGACACAATACAGTTTCCAACTGGAGAAGGAAATGGCAACCCACTCCAGTGTTCTTGCCTGGAGAATCTCAGGGACGGGGGAGCCTGTTGGACTGCTGTCTCTGGGGTCGCACAGAGTTGGACACGACTGAAGCGACTTAGCAGCAGCAGCAGCACAGTTTCCAACTGTGTGTTCATCTGAAACTTTCTTAGAGTGATGGCAGGTCCTCAATTACCTTCTAATGACAGTGACACGATTTTTCATTGCTTTGTGTTCTTTTTTTTTTTTTTTTACACCTTCCTTCACTTTCTCATCTATTCATTGTTGTTGTTTCCTGGCTAAGTCATGTTAGACTCTTTTTGAACATATGGACTGTGGCCCACCAGGCTCCTCTGTCCATGGGATTTCACAGGCCAGAAAGAAGAAAAGCCAGTTCTGGGGAAAAAGCACATGGGCAGAGACCTCTGAAGACACAGGGATGGGATGTCTGGCCAGGAGGGGATGAGGGTCTGAAAACTTTGAGTTTACACGAGGTTTGGGCAGGAACCTTGGCTCCCAGTCCTGGCCGTGGACACTGCCCAACACCTGTCTGCATGCCCTCTGTCTGTCATGCCCCACATTCGCCAGGAGCTCTGGGGTCTAGACTGTGGTACTAGCTGAGCTCTAGACGTAGCTGCCTGCTTGCAGGTGTGTAGGAGGGATGGAGTGCTCTTAATGACTTGCTACAACTCTGGAAAGTGGGACCGAGAGGCTGGGGTAAATCTGGCTCCATGGAGCTGAGGGCCCTACATCAGTCCCAGAGCCAGAGGTCAGACCAGAGCTGCTGAAGAAGGAGGCCAGAGGATTTATTGAAAAACCAGTAAAATTGGTTATTAGAAAGCAACACTGAAAAGACTACAAACAAAAACCTGATATGGACTAAAGTGTGAAACAAATGTGAAGTTTTGTCATTGGTATTTTGAAGAAAGCTGGATTAAATGTGTTCTATAATCAGCACGTTTATCCCAGAACTTTCAGTTTTATTTCCACCACACAGCATCAACAGCAAGCAGTGGCTGTAATGCACTGGAGCAGTGAGCACCTGAAGGGAGATACCCCACGTCCAAGATCATGTTCAAGGTAAGGAGTGGTCTAATCATATGGACCACAGCTTGTCTAACTCAATGAAACTATCAGCTGTGCCCTGTAAGTCTTTTTGAACTGTGGTGTTGGAGAAGACTCTTGAGAGTCCCTTGGACTGCAGGGAGATTCAACCAGTCCCTCCTAAAGGAGATCAGTCCTGGGTGTTCATTGGAAGAACTGATGCTGAAGCTGAAACTCCAACAGTTTAGCCACCTGATTCGAAGAACTGACTCATTTGAAAAGACACTGATGCTGGAAAAGTTTGAAGGAGGCAGGAAAAGGGGATGACGGAGGATGAGATGGTTGGATGGCATCACGGACTCAATGGAAATGAGTTTGAGTAAACTCCAGGAGTCAGTGATGGACAGGGAGGCCCAGCATGCTGGAGTCCATGGAGTCACAAAGAGTCGGGAATGACTTAGCGACTGAACTGATTGACTGAAGGAGAGCTGAACTAATGATAGCTATCTTAGGAGAGCTTACCTAAGGAGAGCTGAGGTAAGGGAAGCTAAGCTAACAGGAGGAGAGCTGTGTTAAGGAAAGCTAAGCTATGGAGAGCCGAGCTAATGATAGGTATCCTAAGGAGGACTACACTAAGGAGAGCTAGGAGGGCTCAGACAAGATCTTAAGGAGAGCTAGGGACAGCTGAGCTAAGGAGAGCTAAGCTAAGGAGAGTTAAGCTAAGGAGAGTTGTGCTAGTAAAGCTGAACTAAGGAGAGCTAAGGAGAGCTGAGCTAAGGGAGAGTGAGGGGACACCAGGTTTGGTGGCTTCTCTGGCTCATTCTACTTTACAACCAAGTATGACAAAAACTCTTAAGACAACTGGAGCCATCCTAAAAAAAAGAAGGGAATTAAAAAGACCTTGCAGCATGGAGGCTTTTCTTTGTACTCGCAGCCTTCAAATTATTGTTGATAAACATCCAGTATTCACAAGGCCACTGGACTCGACATGACCCCTACCCTTCAACATGCCAGGGGTAACACATTAAAAAAATAGTAATTAAAACAAACCAACCAACAAACAAAAAACAAAAAACAAAAACAAAAACAGGACACACTCAGGAAGTAAACATCACCAGGTAAATACAACTCAAAGTGCTTTCAGAAAACAAAAACCCCATGAATAATGCTCAGCTGTGCTTCTTATCAGAGATACGAAATCTTTAGATTTCTGCCAAGTAACATCAACTCTGAGCACTGGAAAGGGCCACCATTGAAAATGGTCCAGACCATTTTCATTAAGTTATTACCCATTATTTCTTACCATTAAGTAATTGTAATTTAATATTAGTACCCAAACAAACGTGAAATGGACTTACAGTCCTGGTAAGAAAATTAAGGTTAGCAAATGTTGTCGATGGGTGAGAGGCCAAAAGGTGAAGGCTGGAATAAACTTATTCCCACAAATACCTATTCATAATCCATATGGACCTCCTGTATCAAGAGACATGTTCTCAAAATATTCTAAAAACATACCTGTGACAATAGCTGCAGCTGAATACCTCCAGGTATCTGTGGAAAGGTAGGATAATCTATTTACCTGCAATAACTACAATGGCATAAATAGTCTTAAATAAGAAATAAAACTTTCACTTAAAGAAAAAACCTCAAAGGCCAGAGAAACAAAAGCTTTTGCTGTCTTCCAGTTTCTCATTTACAACCAGGCCTAGGAGAACCACTGAGGTTGCTGTTACCATAACAAGAAGAGGAGGCAATGAAGAAATACTTCCGCCTTGTGGACATTTTCTCGAACACCAACCTTAAACTAATTGCTGATGGGTACACTATTCACGAGGGTTCTGAGCTCTAACAGATACCCACACTTAACAAATTGTCAGGACTCACAGAGGGGTAAAAATGCTAAAGTAAACACAGGGTAAGCTAACAGGAAGAGGATATGAAGAGATAAGCACAATTCCATGTTTCTTTAAAAAAGGACATGACAATTTCCATATTAGGTGAGTTCTAAGAGATACAAACATTGAAGTTGCATGGACATTATCCCCTCTGCCTGAGCATGGAAAAAGGCCACTGTCAAAAGCTGGACATGGCATAAATGATAGAGTAACATTACTACAGTGGACGCTTTAGGGTACTGGTGGGATGGACCTGGTAAGAGCCATATGAGCATGATCAGAAAAGTGCACTCTCATGAGAGAAAATAAATAAATAAATAAAGAGGTAGAGACAGTATGATAAAACATATCACCCCCTGGAATATTTCAGAAATAAACACACTTCAAACACCACACATCCCAAACCGGATCACCTGGTACCATGCAGAACATTGAACAGATGTAACTAAAAATAGAGAGATTGTCTTTACTCCATTGTATATTCTTGCCTCCTTTGTCAAAGATAAGGTGTCCCTATGTGTGTGGATTTATCTCTGGGCTTTCTATTTTGTTCTATTGATCTATATTTCTGTCTTTGTGCCAGTAGCATACTCTCTTGATGACTGTGGCTTTGTAGTAGAGCCTGAAGTCAGGTAAGTTGATTCCTCCAGTTTCATTCTTCTTTCTCAAAATTGCTTTGGCTATTCAAGATTTTTTTTTTTGTATTTCCATACAAATCTTGAAATTATTTGTTCTAGTTCTGTGAAAAATACTGCTGGTGGCTTGATAGGGATTGCATTGAATCTGTAGATTGCTTTGGATAATCTCTTTAAGAAGTGGTGCTGGGAAAACTGGTCAACCACTTGTAAAAGAATGAAACTAGATCACTTTCTAACACCACACACAAAAATAAACTCAAAATGGAATAAAGACCTAAATGTAAGAACAGAAACTATAAAACTCCTAGAGGAGAACATAGGCAAAACACTCTCCGACATAAATCACAGCAGGATCCTCTATGATCCGCCTCCCAGAATACTGGAAATAAAAGAAAATATAAACAAATGTGATCTAATAAAAATTAAAAGCTTTTGCACAACAAAGGAAACTATAAGCAAGATGAAAATAAATCCCTCTGAATGGGAGAAAATAATGCAAATGAAGCAACTGACAAACAACTAATCTCAAAAATATACAAACAACTTATACAGCTCAATTCCAGAAAAAATAAATGACCCAAATAAAAAATGGGCCAAAGAACTAAATAGTCATTTCTCCAAAGAAGACATACAGATGGCTAACAAACACATGAAAAGATGCTCAACGTCACTCATTATCAGAGAAATGCAAATCAAGACCACAATGAGATACCACTTCACACTAGTCAGAATGGCTGTGATCCAAAAGTCTGCAAGCAATAAATGCTGGAGAGGATGTGGAGAAAAGGGAACCCTCTTACACTGTTGGTGGGAATGAAAACTAGTACAGCCACTATGGACAACAGTGTGGAGATTCCTTAAGAAATTTCAAATATAACTGCCTTATGACCCAGCAATCCCACTGCTGGGCATACACACTGAGGAAACCAGAATAGAAAGAGACACATGTACCCCAATGTTCGTCGCAGCACTGTTTATAATAGCCAGGACATCTAAACAACCTAGATGTCCATCAGCAGATGAATGGATAAGAAAGCTGTGGTATATATACACAATGGAGTATTACTCAGCCATTAAAAAGAATACATTTGAATCAGTTGTAATAAGATGGATGAAACTGGAACTGATGATACAGAGTGAAGTAACTCAGAAAGAAAAACACCAATATAGTATACTAACACATATATATGGAATTTAGAAAGATGGTAATGAGGACCCTGTATGCAAGACAGCAAAAGAGACACAGATGTGTAGAGCAGACTTTTGGACTCTGAGGGAGAGGGAGAGGGTGGGATGATTTGGGAGAAAAGCATTGAAATATGTATACTATCATGTAAGAAACTAATCGCCAGTCTATGTCCAATGCAGGATGTAGGATGCTTGGGGCTGGTGCATAGGGATGATCTGGAGGGATGATGTGGTGTGGGAGGTAGGAGAGGGGTTCATGTATGTGAGTTCATATACACCCGTGGTGGATTCATGTCAATGCATGTCAAATCCAATACAGTACTGTAAAGTAAAACAAAGTAAAAAAAAAAAAAAAAAA
>SJYX01003353.1:6411-26231 GCA_006410675.1 Oreotragus oreotragus | reverse complement strand
CCTTGCAGTCCAAGGGACTCTCAAGAGTCTTCTCCAACACCACAGTGGAAAAGCATCAATTCTTTGGCACTCAGCCTTCTTCACAGTCCAACTCTCACATCCATACAGGACTACTGGAAAAACCATAGCCTTCACTAGACGGAAATTAGTCGGCAAAGTAATGTCTCTGCTTTTAAATATGCTATCTAGGTTGGTCATAAGTTTTCTTCCAAGGAGTAACTGTCTTTTAATTCCATGGCCGAAGTCACCATCTGCAGTGATTTTTCAGCCCAAAACAATAAAGTCTGACACTATTTTCACTGTTTCCCCATCTATTTCCCATGAAGTGATAAGACCGGATCCAATGATATTCCTTTTGTGAAATTTGTGTTTAAGCCAACTTTTTCACTCTCTTTCACTTTCATCAAGAGGCTTTTTAGTTCCTCTTCACTTTCTGCAATAAGGGTGGCATTATCTGCATATCTGAGGTTATTGATATTTCTCCTGGCAATCTTGATTCCAGCTTGTGTTTCTTCCAGTGCAGCGTTTCTCATGATGTACTCTGCATATAAGTTAAATAAGCAGGGTGACAATATACAGCCTTGGCGTGTTCCTTTTCCTATTTGGAACCAGTCTGTTGTTCCATGTCCAGTTCTAACTGTTGCTCCCTGACCTGCATACATATTTCTCAAGAGGCAGGTTAGGTGGTCTGGTATTCCCATCTCTTTCAGATCTTTCCACAGTTTATTGTGATCCACACAGTCAAAGGCTTTGGTATAGTCAATAAAGCAGAAATAGTGTTTTTCTGGAACTCTCTTGCTTTTTCCATGATCGAGCAGATGTTGGCAATTTGATCTCTGGTTCCTCTGCCTTTTCTAAAACACAATGGGCAGTAAAGCGATTCGTTCACCATAGGTCTCCACAGCTTAGGTGTAAGAGTACTTTAAAACCGGAAAAAAAAAAAAATTCTAACCCAAGACAATGTTTAGAGCAATAGTCACCAACCTTTGTGGTGCCAGGCATGTTTTCATCAGAGTGATGATGCAAATGCATTACATTTATTGTGCAGTATCATTTCTATTATTATGACATCAGCTCCACCTCAGATCATCAGACATTAGATCTCTGGAAGAATTTTCCACAGTGTGCACTGATCCTGGAAGCAGATGTTGGCAATTTGATCTCTGGTTCCTCTGCCTTTTCTAAAACACAGTGGGCAGTAAAGCGATTTGTTCACCATAGGTCTCCACAGCTTAGGTGTAAGAGTACTTTAAAACTGGGAAAAAAAAATTCTAAGCCAAGACAATGTTTAGAGCAATAGTCACCAACCTTTGTGGTGTCAGGCATGTTTTCATCAGAGCGATGATGCAAATGCATTACATTTATTGTGCAGTATTATTTCTATTATTATGACATCAGCTCCACCTCAGATCATCAGACATTAGATCTCTGGAAGAATTTTCCACAGTGTGCACTGATCCTGGTATGTTGCAGTCCAGGGGATGAAAAAGAGTTGGACATGACTGAGCGATTGAACTGGACACAGTCAAAGGCATTGGCCTAATCAATAAAGCAGAAGTAAATGATTTTCTGGAATTCCCTTGTCTTGTCTTTTCTTTTTTAAAAATATAAATTTATTTTAATTGGAGGTTAATTACTTTACAATATTGTATTAGTTTTGTCATACATCAGCATGAATCCACCACAGGTATACATGTGTTCCCCATCCTGAGCCCTCTCCATCCTCCCTCCCCGTACCATCCCTTGCTTTTATTATGATCCAATGGATGTTGGAAATTTGATCTCTGGTTCTTCTAGCTTTTAAAATCCAGTTGGAAGATCTGGAATTTCCAGGTTCACATACTGTTGAACCCTTGCTTGTAGAATTTTGAACATTACTCTGCTGGTGTGTGAGATGAGTGCAGTTGTGTAGAGGTTTGAACATTCTTTGGAATTGCCCTTCTTTGGGATTGGAACAAACACTGACCACAGGACAGGAAAAGGTCAGTTTTCAATAGAGTATTACTCAGTCATAAAATGGAACACATTTGAGTCAGTTCTAATGAGCTGGATAAATCTAAAGCCTATTACAAAGTAAAGTTAGTCAGAAAGCAAAAGATTTATATTGTATATAATGCATTTATATGGAATCTAGAAAGATAGTACTGAAGCATTTATTTGCAGGGCTGCAAGTGAGAAACAGACACAGAGAACAGAACAATGGACATGGGGAGAGGGGAGGAAGAAAGTGAGATGTTTGGAAATAGTAACATGGAAACTTACATTACCATATGTAAAACAAAAAACCAACGGGAATTCGCTGTATGTCTCAGAAAACTCAAACAGGGGCTCTGTACCAACCTAAGGGGTTGGAATGGGCAGGAAGATGCGAGGGAGTTTCAAGAGGGAGGCCATATATGTATACCTATGGCTGATTCATGCTGTAGTTTGAGAGAAAACAACAAAATTCTGTACAGTCATTACATTAAAAATTTATTCATGTTTTACGTAAAAGCCATTAAATTAACAAATTTAAAATTATTAAATTAAAAATAGATTAAAAAGAAATTTAAAAAGTAAAAAAGTTGAAATGACTCAAATGTCCATCAACTGGTGATAGAATAAATAAAACCTTCAATACAATATTATTTGGCCAGCAAATGAAAGGAGTTCTGACATAAGCTATAACATTCTAGAGCTCTGAAATGATTATGTTAGTTCAAAGAAACCAGGCACAAAAGGCTGTATATTGCATTATTCCATTCATGTAAAAGAATATGTCCCAGATTAGGTAGTTCTCTAAAGACAGAAAATAGAGTAGTGGATACCAGGGTCCAGATGAGGGGGGAAATGGAAAATGTCTGCCAACTGGAGAGTTTCCCACTGGAGTGATGAAAATATTCTAGAATGAGCTGTGGTTATAGTTATGCATGGTAAAGTCATGGTACATGAACCACATGTCCATAAATTTAAAGTTTATTGGAAAAACTACTGAACTTAACTTCTATGTCCAGGAAAATCATCTTTCAAGTATAAAGGAGAAGTAGATATTCCCATACGAACAAAACATTGGGGCGTTCATTCTCAGCAGATGTCTGGTCTGTAATACATGTTAAAAGTAGTTATTAACACAAAATAATTGAAGTGAAGTCGCTCAGTCATGTCTGACTCCTTGCGACCCCGTGGACATTAGCCTACCAGGCTTCTCCATCCATGGGATTCTCCAGGCAAGAATATTGGAGTCGGTTAACATTTGCTTCTCTTACACAAAATAAGATGATATTAAAGAGAAATTATGAGTTAAGAAAGAGTGTCATAAAAATAAATAAATGAAGGCCAAACAAATGAAGGTTTTTTCTTATTATTAATTGGTAAAAGATAAATGCTTGTTTGGGCTTCTCCATCTTTACTTTCCACTGGTTATAAATCTTCATAATTAAAGTGGGTTTCTTGTACATAAGATATATTTTGGCTCTGTGCTAAAGTATCCACCTGCAATACAGGAGCCGTAGCAGATGCGAGTTCCATCTCTGGGTCAGGAAGATACCTTGGAGGAGAACTTGGTAACTCGCTCCAGTGTTCTTGCCTGGAGAATCCCCATAGACAGAGGAGCCTGGAGGGCTTACAGTCCATGGGTTGGCAATGAGTTGGACACGACTGAGCAACTAAACAACATCAGACACACATTCCAAACAGAAACTCTGAAGAGGCTACAAATAGAGGAGAAAATCCTGAGCCTAAACAAAGCCAAACAAAAAGCCTAGACACTAGAGCTGAATTATAAAATACTTAGACCATAGATCTGAATTATAAAAGGTTTTAGGCAATAAAAGTCTCTCAACAGTAGTGTAAACAGTGTGTTCAGCACACGAGAGAGGAGTAATTTTTAATATTCACTCAACAGAACAAATTTCTAGTTACATTCATAAATTAAAGGAAACAATGTCCAGAAAATAAACAGAGTATAAAACCTATTGATCATTTATATCTAATTATGACTGTAAACGTGTAAGGGAATTTTTAAGAAAAAAATTCTGCAAATGAAATAGTTTAAGCTGCCTCAATTAAGGCAATATTCTTTGGTCCATACTTTCAAATTAACTGACAATTAATAGTACATTTCACTTTAAAACATTTTTCAAATTCAGCAAGATATTTTACATTGCAAGACAAGGAGATTTTGTACTTTTCAAGCTAAAAAAGACTGTACCTTGCATGAATAATTTATTTGACATATTTAGACATTTAACCACATTGTGTGTCTTTACCTTAACAACCTTTGTGGTATCACTGTGTATTTAGAATCAATTGTTTGAATGTGGGGTGTGTATTAGTACATTCCCTCAGGGACTGCAGGCTGTGCAGGAAGAGGTACCAAGGCCTTCCAAACCATGAATTATTCTCTGTTTAATGGAACAGTGGTAACCATGGCAGCCTGTGTTGGTGCCAACTGTTCAAAAGGGGCTTATCTTAACTAACTCCCTCATAGAAGATAGTGAATTTTAAAAGATAAGTATTAAAACTCTGGCCCTATGAAACTGTAGGTATTAAAACCTGACATTAATGCCAAGAAACTTTTAAAATTTAAACCAACAAAATTTGGTTTTAGAGAGGAAATGTGCTTAATTAGTGACTTTATTTTAGAATATTGGAGTATGGAGATGGTAATAAAAGGAGAACCAACTTTTACTTGGTTTTATTCTTGTAATAAAACTCTTTGTGGGCAATGCCCCCCGGATTGCCTGCACTGGATGTGGGCCACTCCCCCTACCCCTCCTGTGGGAGCCCACTGCTCCATTCTAAATTCCTTAGTTAAATAAGGCCTAATCAATATTGGCTTTTGACCTGCAAAAACGCCATTCTTTTCCTTCCTTTCTTCCCTCCTTCTTCCCCACTCTTTCTTTCCTTTTCTTTCTTATTATACAATTGTTAAAGTTTGCTTTCCATTTATAATTACAGAGTACTGGGTCTATTCCACATGTTGTACAATACATTCTTGAGCTCATTTTACACCTACCGTCGTGTGCCTCCTGCTCCCCCACCTCTGTATCGCCCCTCCCTCTTCCCCTCCCCGCTGGTAACCAGTAGATTGTTCTGTATATCTGTGAGCCTCCATTGTTGTTATATTCTCTACTTTGTGGTATTTTTAGATTCTATAAGTGGTATCATACAGTAGTTGTCTATCTCTGTCTGAGTTATTTTATTTAGTACTATACCTTCCTCATTGTTGCAAGGGCATTTCATTCTGTTTTTCATGTCTGAATAGTATTTCCAGGTCTTCTGGTTGGCTCAGTTGCAAAGAATCTGCCTGGCAATCAGGAGATGTGGGTTCAACCCCTAGGTAAGGAAAATCCCTTGGAAAAGGAAATGGCAACCCACTGGAGTATTCTTGCCTGGAAAATTCCATGGGCAGAGGAGTCTGGAGGGGTAGGGCCCATGGGTTCTAAAGATTGAGACCCAACTTAGTGTCTGAAGAACAAGTGTCCCACAGTACATATATACCACATCTTTATCCATTCATCTATCATCTAATGGACATTTACATTGCTTCTATGTCTTGGTGAATGGTGTATCTCAAGGAACACGGGGTATTGTGTGGTTTTAATTAACATTATGAGTTTTTTTTTAATATATCCAAGAATAACATTGCTAAGTCATGTGATGTTACATTTTTAGTTTTCTGAGAAATTTGCATACTGAAAACCACCACTATTTTACTCCTACGGAGTACTGTTTAGAAAGCAAGATTGAGCTCTGAGGTTTATAGCTGCTTACAGCATATGCTGACGGGTAATAAACACTAATATGAAGTAGGTGCCCTACGGGCAACTAGCTTGTATGCTTTTTTAACAAATGCCACTAACACCCCACACATGACTCGGCTCCCTAGCTACATTCCCACCTCTGCACTCACACACAGAAACGCAAAGTCCTTTTCCAATTCTCCCATGGGATGGGTAAATTTGGGGCTCAGTCTCGACCCCGTTTTTCCCCCTACTTTCTGACTAACCTGACCTTCTGGTCCCATCTCCAAGATGGATTAAAGCTCTAAATGAAAGACCAGAAGTTATAAAACTTCTAGAGGAAAATACAGGTAGAACATTATCTTACATAAATCACAGCAGGATCTTCTATGACCCACCTCCAAGAGTCATGGGAAAAAAAAAAAAAATAAACCAATGGGACCTAAGTAAACTTAAAAGCTTCTGCACAATGAAGGAAACAATAAGGAAGGTGAAAGACAGCCATTAGAGTTGGAGAAAATAATATCAAAAGAAGTAACTGACAAAGACTTAATCTCAAAAATATACAAGCAGCTCAACACCAGAAAGGCAAACTACCCAATCAAAAGAAAAGATACTCGATGTCACTCATTATCAGAGAAATGCAAATCAAAACCATAATGAGGTACCATCTCACGACCATCAGAATTGCTGCTATCAAAATGTCTACAAGCAATAAATGCTGGAGAGGGTGTGGAGTAAAGGGAACCCTTTTACACTGTTGGTGGGAATGCAAACTAGTACAGCCACTATGGAGAACAGTGTGGAGATTTCTTAAAAACCAGGAAATAGAACTGCCATATGACCCAGCAATCCCACAGCTGGACATACAGACCGAGGAAACCAGAACTGAAAGAGACGTGTACCACAATGTTCATCACAGCATTGTTTACAATAGCCAGGACATGGAAGCAACCAGTGGTATATATACACAATGGAATATTACCCAGCCTTTAAAAAGAATGCATTTGAATCAGTTCTAAAGAGGTGGATGAACCTGGAGCCAGAGTGAAATAAGTCAGAAAGGAAAACACCAATACAGTATACTAATGTATATATATATGGAATTTAAAAGATGATAATGATAACACTGTATGCAAGACAGCAAAAGAGATACAGATGTACAGATCAGTCTTTTGGACTCTGTGGGAGAAGGTGAGGGTGGGATGATCTGAGAGAATAGCTTTGAAACATGTATATTACCATATGTGAAACAGATCTTCAGCCCAAGTTCATTGCATGAGACAGGGTGCTTGAGGCTGGTGCACTGGGATGACCCAGAGGGATGGGACGAGGAGGGAGACGGGAGCGGGTTTCAGGATGGGGAACACATGTACACCCGTGGTGGATTCATGTCAAGTATGGCAAAAACCAGTACAATATTATAAAGTAATTAGCTTCCAATTTAAGTAAAGTGAACAAACTAAATTCCTTTGCTAAAAAGGGGCTAATCAATGTTGACTTTGTGACCTCCAAAACACCATTATTTTCCTTCCTTTCTTCCTTCCTTCCTCCCCCTCTTTCATTCCTTTTCTTTCTTATTATACAATTGTTAAAATTTGCTTTCCATTTATAGTTATTACAGAGTACTGGATCTATTCCCCATGTTGTACAATACATCCTTGTGCTCATCTTACACCTACCATGGTGTGCCTCCCACCCCCACACCTCTGTATTGCCCCTCCCTCTTCCCCTCCCTGCTGGTAATCAGTAGATTGCTCTCTAAATCTGTGAGCCTCCATTGTTGTTATATTCTCTACTTTGTGGTATTTTTAGATTCTATAAGTGATATCATTCCTTAGTTGTCTATCTCTGTCTGTGTTATTTTACTTAATAGTATACCTCCCATGTTGCTGCAAATGACAATGTTCCATTCTTTTTATGAGCACCTTCTTTCTATGCCTTTTTTAGCAAATGGCACTGCCACCCCACACATGACATGGCTCCCCAGCTAAGTTTCCATCTCAGCACTCACAAAGAGAAACACCAAGTCCTCTTCCTCTTTTCCCATTGGAAGTTTATTTTTGAAGCTGAGTCTGGAACCAGTTCTTCCTCCGCTACTATCTGGCAAACTGGACGTTCTGGTCCCATCTCCAATGTCACAGGACCCATCTCCCTCCCTCTTCACACATTTATGCCTGCCCTGCCCTCTCTGCCCCCCACTCTCACAGATCTCGGAGACAAACATAATTTCACATCAGGTTGATTTTATTTTCATTATGAATATATGCAGTTGGTATAATGGTCAACGTCTGTACTGTTGGCTAGTACTCAGCGGCAAGACCCCTGAAGATTTCTGAGGTCCCTAGCTATGCTCTGAATTCACTGGCTGCCCACCGGTCCCACTGGAATGACAGGGGTCTCCACACTCTCTGGTACCGGGAACCAACCCCAGTTGGATACAGAGTATCTGAAGTGTGGATGGCGAGGTGAGAGAGATATATAGATATAGAGAGAGATAAGGAAAGAATTTACAGTTAAGAGAATAGAGGAGAGAAAAGAGGTTGATATTCCTTGGTTTATGCAGAAAGCCAATAAAGCCTCAGCCAAGAGACTTACACTGTTCACGTAGGCTGCAGGCACCCTCTAGAATAGCAGGAGGTGCCCCCACCTTAGGCACCTTCTCAAGTGGATCTTAGAAGCCCAGGCAGGAAAGTGAACTCAGAGGGCCCCTGCGCTCCAGTGAATTGGCCTGAAAAATAGATAAAGAGAGAAAGAAAGTACGACATGGGGAGGCCAAGCCTGTGCAAGACTCATAACTTTATTTGCAAAAGTAGCTTATATACCCAAAGTTTTACATAATGAAAGATGCAGAGTCATGCAGGGGCAGCAGTCCTGACCTTTTTCAATACAAGGCTTTCTTTCTGTATACCTTTCCTTATACAAAATGTCTCAGGTGATTTACATTACCTTCTGGGGTCAAGAGGCCTGTTAACTTTTTATGGCTTTTTTTTTTCCTTTGATAAATATTGATCAACCAAAAAACTCATTTTCCCTTGAAGTATTTTTTCTTTAATCTGCATCACCCTCAAAGTACTAAATAAAGTTACATTCTTATAGAATAAAGGTGCTGTGGGTTACAACAAAGAGAGTACTTAACACAAAGATCTAATGTTGCTAATGCCAGGGCTTCTACCTCTCTTTTATACATACCAACTATATCAACAAATAAAAGATATGAAAACTTGGCAGCAAGTATTGGCTCAACAATGAAACCCTTAACCAGATCTATTCTAATGATTTTTAACTCCTTGAAAGGCTCTACATACCTAGAATATTTTAAGCTTCCTGTGCCTCTTTTGGTTGGGAGGCTGTAAACAATCACATGTGTAGTTGAAAAAGTCCGGATAGACCTGCCAGGCAATTTAGAAAGCTATCAGAGTAGTTTGAATTGAAACACTCCAATTACTCCCAGGAGACTTATTAATTAGAGCTCTAAGTTAATTTTCTTCAGAGAAAGGTGGTCAAGGACAGCCCCCGTTGGTAACAGAGAAGTTAGTGAAAAATAACAGCACAGGCAAATTCTGGTTCTGGGGTAGATGCTCGAGCAAGTCCAAGGGGTCCCCCGAATACTGACACTCCTTTACATGTCAGGCCTCTTCCTCATGACCTTTGTCATGGGTGGGATCCCCCAAGCTGGCTCCAAGCTCTCTGGGACCTCTTCTGGTCCATTCTGATTCAGCTCTGCATGCACCTTGGAGCACTGGCTACAGAGCTTTGAGCCTCTGATTTTTTTAAGTTTCCTTGTGGTGGGTGGTTTCTGAGAAGTTGTCTTGGTCAGCTTTGCCTGAAGGTGATTATTCACTCTCACAGTTACCCTGGCCACCTGGAGAAAATAAGAGAGCGGTAGAGAATGGTGCTGGTTTGTGGAAGAGGGTGAAGGTGGATGGGAACAACAGCTTCAGGGGAAAGAGTGTAGGCAGAGAAGGGCTATGTTCCAGGCAAGGACAGGGGAGGGGTCTTCTGGGGTGGGGTCAATGGGCAAGAGGAGTTTGGGTGAGTTCAGCTCATCTTGACATTTTTTTGGGACATCAATTTAGAGGAGGTCTTCATCATTTTGTCCCGAGTAACAGGACACAGTTGTTTCATAACTACTCTGGAGTCTTGTGGCTTCCCAGTCACCTTAGTCATTTTGAGGCTTCCCAGTGGTTTGCTCCAGAGCCCCTGAGCACCCGTATATATACACCTCCCAAGGGAGAAATACCTTCATGCTTTATGATGTCAGCAAGTCTCTTCCCCAGCCAATGGTGGCCCTGGGTGAGCCTTGACAACACAAAACCCCATCCTGACACCTCTAGCAGAGAATAGGGAGCGATTCAGATGTTCTGGTGGGAGAAACGAGGCATTTATAATTTCCCTAAAGAGACCTCCAAACTCACCTGCCATCATCATCTCTCTAAGTGAACTTCAATGGGTCACATGGCAGAGAGAGTGTGTCTCCTTCAAACCTTGTCTATTATATCTATTTATGACTGTGAAACTGTAAGTGAATTAAAAAAAAAAATCTGCAAAAGATACAGCTTAAGCAGCTCCAGTTAACTAGGTTTATTTTCTTTGTTCCATAGTCTCAAAACAACTGACAATGAAGAATGAATTTCATTTAAAACCTATTTTTCATATTCAGAAAATTTTTTATGTTCAAATATAAGACGATTTTGTTCTTTTCAAGCTAAAAAAAGTTTGTACCTTGCAGTGAGTTCTTTGTTTAACTGATTTAGATGTAAATAAAAGCACATTGTTTAGCTTTACATTGACAATGTTTGTGGTATCACTGTGTATTTAGAATCAACTGTTTGAACGTGGGCTGTGTATTAGTACATCCCCTCTGGGACTGCAGGTTGTGCAGGAAGTGATCTCAAGGCTAGCGCCAGGCTGGTCACCATAAGCCTGAACTTGCTCAACTGGTTGTTGGACCACAACTTTCTGGGATGAAACAGGATGCTGAGAGGGGTGCCTTTGGGCCTCCCCAGAATGGGCGAGTGATGTTGGGGTTCTCGGCTGCCCAGGGAGGGCTCGGGGCCTAATCATTCCCATGCTGACCCCCACCGTGTGGTCAGCAGATCAGTAGGTCCTGCCATGAGAGGTAAGTGACAAGACACAGAGGTTGTGAGGGGATCAGGATTTGATGCCTGAAGGCAGATCCGTGTAGAGGCCAGGATTTTCTCCTCTCCCCAGTGGGGAAGCTCAGGCTCATGCAGCCTGGATGCAGAGCCTGGATTCAGGTCATGCAAGGTGACAGGCTGAGATTGGTGGCCTAGAGGCTTCATGTGTGCTAGTCTCATATGGAGAACCTTTGCTTACAGCTCGTGAGACCCAGGTGATTCTCACAGAAGCAGGCTAAATTAAGCCCCTTGGTCAGTATCATCCTTCCCTGGGTCCTCTGCTCATGGAGATCTGGGTATTTTTCGGTGTAAGCCTGATGATTCAGGGTGTAGGATCCCTTGTGCAGTGGGGCCTTCGGAGATGTTGCTGGCAGCAGGTGGCCCAGCAGGCGAGGAGGCTGCCTTATTGAGTGGGCATGCAGTGGTGGAAGGAGCGGACCTGGAGAAGGGAGAGGTGGTGCGATCCAGCAAGCATTCCAGCTGCTGGTGGAAGACATCAGTGAGGAAGTTGAAGTGATGGCAGAAGAGGAGCAGAAGAAGCTGTCCTCGCAGGAGCGGTAGGAGAAGCCAGAGGAGCAGGGCAAGGATCATCCAAGGACAGGAGCCTCGAGCGACCAGCCCACACTGGAGGCCCAGGAGGCATTGCCAGTCCAGCATGTTTTGCTGAGCTCTGCAAATGAGAAAGACCTCAAAGCCTATCTTCATCTCCAGAGGAAGGATCATCAGAGGAGACAGCGTCCCTTGAGTCAAAGAAGTGCCATTGTCCAGGGCAACACTGGCTTGTGGGCCAATGCCATATCCTTAGTGCTGCTTCTCAGGGGGCAGATGCTCAGGAGGATGAGAAGGAACAGAAGCAGAAGGAGGGGAGGTGGTGACAGAACCTGCCAGCTGAGGGGAGGCCAAGGGAATTGGGGGCCAAAGGAACTGGGGTTCAGGGGCATGTAATCTCCACAGGCACAATGCCAGCAGAACTTCTCTACCTGAACGTGTCTGAGCAAATGACTGTGGGAGGCTCAGTTGGCCTCGCATCTGAATAGGAGCCACATATTTTGGCAGGAAATGGATGTCATCAGTGACTGTTGACAGTTGGCCAAATGACTCCAGTACATCCATGCCACCCCTTGTCAAGACAGGAAGCAGAGAAGAGACCCAGGCCTCTATTGCTAAATGCACAGACACAAGCACTTGCACTTGCAGAATGCATGCTGCAGGACTGCACATCCTGATGTTTCAGGCAACTGACATGCCAGTTCCCAGGAAACACATGACAGGCGTACACTGAGTGTGGTTAGAAACAGATCCTTCCTTGGGTGATATGGACAAGGGTCCCAGAAGACCATAGAGGACACAGAGGGGTGAGAGTATTGCCTAGTGTGGCTAAGGCTGGGGATGTCTGTGTGGTGACTGGGCAAGTGGAAGTACCCAGATGCAGAGCACCAGCAATGCCTAAGTGGTACTCCTTTATGATCTGTCTGTGCCTGAAGTACCAGTGGTCCCGAAAGGAAACAAGTGCTAACGAAAGGGAGTACTTACAAATGCCTGTTCCAGTGCCCTTGCTCTGCCCGAGACTAACCCTGTTACTCAAGACTCTTCCCTGGCATGTGGCATGACTGGTTCCTTGACTTCGAGCAGATTATGAACCACCATCAGAGGCCCGTCATGGTCAGCGATTGAGATGAAGATATGAATATCTCCTTGATGGCTTGAAGGGCAGGGAGGGAGCCTGAGGACAGGTGGGTGGGGGAGCTGGGCAGGCAAGTGGGGGTTGGGAGATCCTATGACCTGGGTGCGTGCATTCAGCGTGAACCTTTGGAAAGGAAAAACAGAAGATGCTAATGCCTGCCTGGCAGGTAAGCTATGGAACCTAGAAGCTTGTGCACCTTCTCCTTTTCCATCCTCCCCTTCCTGGATGGTGCCAGAAAGAGGACATCCCCAGTCCTGCTGAAAGCTGATATTTTCCTTTTGGGACAACCCATACATCAGAAACAGAGAGATCGTTAAGGAGTACCACTTTGGCTTCGCTGGTGCAACCTGGCTCCCAGGGCGGTGTGGGTGGGTGTAAGAGGGAGTCAGATGCACCACCTACCTGAATCTTTCCTGTCTCCCCTCTCCTCCTTCAGGTTATAGGGCATGTACGTCCTCTCCGGTCCATTGCTTCTGTGAGGATGAATGTGGAGCTTCCAACATCAGGCCAGACACCAGCAACGTGAACTTCCTTTATTGGTTCTTGGACCATATCTCTTCAGGATGTAACAGGATTGCTGAGGTGGGGTCCATCTGGGTCTCCCCAGAAAGGACAATTTGTGTTGGGGTTCTTGGCTGCCCATGGGAGGACTAGGGGCGGGTCACCCAAATGCTGTCCTCCCCTGTGAGGCCAGCAGATCATGGCGAGGGACTGTCAGTCAATCCCCTGCAGTATTACCCCCAGGCGGATGGTCTGGCCATGAGAGGTAAGTGACAAGACACAGAGGTTGTGAGGGGGTCAGGAGGCGAGGCCTCAAGGCAGATCAGTGTAGAAGCTAGGACATTCTCTTCTCCCCAGAGGGGAAGCTCAGGCTCATGCAGACTGGATGCAGAGCATGGATTCATGTCATGAGGGTAGCAGGTGACAGGCTGAGCCTGGAAGCTTGGGGGCTTCATGTTTCCTAGTCTCATTCAGATAAGCTCTGCTTACAGCACGTGAGACCCAGGTGATTCTCCCTGAGGCAGGCTGAATTAAGCATCTTTGTTGGCATCATCCTTCCCTGGGTCCTGCTGCTCATGGAGACCCTGGTGCTTCTTCGGTGTGAGCCCAAGGATTCAGGGTGCTGGGGCCTTGAGACCTAATGGTGCGCTGGGGCCATCAGGGATGTCCCAGGCAGCAAGGGGACCACAAGGCTACGAGGCTGCCTTCTTCCACAGGAAGACAGTGCAGGAAGGTGCGGCCATGGAGGAAGGAGATGTGGTGTGGTCCAGCAAGTGTTCCAGCTGCTGGTAGAAGACATCACTGAGGAGGTTGAAGTGGTGATGGAGGAGGAGCAGGGGAGGCTGCCCTTGCAGGAGCGGGAGGAGAAGCCAGATGATCAGGGCCAAGGACATACAAGGACAGGAGCCTCGAGCGTCCAGCCCCCACTGGAGGCACTGGAGATGTTGCCGGCCCTGCAGGTGGAGCTGAGCTCTGCAAATGAGAAATCCCCAAAGCCACATCCAACACTTCGCCTCTCAACACCATCTCACAAACATGTTGAAGAGGCCTCAGAGGCTTCAGGCTAAGGTGGTGGGAACTGGCTCAGAGCTGCTTTTTAAGTCATGCAGGGCAGGTCATGCAATGCTTGTAGGCCAGAGTGAGTTTTCCATTAAAAATTTATTGTCTGGGGAACAGACAGGCTTGGGTGGAGCTGAGCCCAAGAGGGCTGGGAATCCATATTCAGAAACCCTGTATGCCTCTCTCTTGTCTCCGCCTCCTAACCTGGTTAAGCCTTAGTCTGCCTCCTGATGCCACCTTTCCTGTGCAACTTCACACTCAGACTGTCCATTCAGTGACAGATATTTGTTTCACACCTGCCTCTGTCCAGATTATGTTCCAGGCATGGGACAGCTGTGAGGAGACAGACAATAACCCCAGTCCTTCTGGAGCAGAACTTTTACCAGAGGACAAACCCTCCCTTGTGGCTCAGACAGTAAATCCTCCTACCTCACCACAATTCCATGCCCTAGGCTGCAGGGCCACTCCTCTTTCACCTCTCTCCATCCTGATGCTCTCTACCGTCCTGAGGAGCCTCCGTGGGCCTACAGGTCTGCACACCACAGTCACTCTGATGACCGCCTAACCACCACCCAGAAACCTGCTGCGTCCCCCTGGGTGAGCACCTTCCATTCTTCCTGGGGATTGGCAGGACATATGGGTCGTGGCCCTTGACAGGGCAGAGTAGTATGGTTAGAACATCCCACTTTATTTAAGTTTGTAAATAAGTACACTTACTCATAGAGAAAGTCCATTCATATCAGACATGAAGTGATAACTGCTTGTGGGTGAACGGGGAGATTCTCTGCCTTCTCTGGGATTCCCTAGGACAGTGAGGAAGTGTAGCCTCGGTTCCTGGGTGGTGCCCTGCTGCACAGCCATCCAGGCCCTGCTCACCCCAGTCCGAGTTAGGCCACTGAGCACACAGACTCTGGAGTCCAGCCGGGGGCCCCTCTGCACTGCCACCTCACATCCCCAGTTTCACAGATGTGGACGACTGTTGCCCTGTGCTCCTGCCACCTAGGCCAGATGAAGGTGCTCACTGGCAAGCTGTCTTTTGACACTAAAGTTTACTGGCAGAAGAGAGGCCAGGAGAGTATCTACCCATACGTGGGTGTGAGGGCCAGATGGGTGGAGTCCTGAGATGCACTTTGACTCGCAGCCCAGACCTGCCTCCACCTATCCCAATGTGCACCTGCTCTGAGCCCCCAGCCTTGACCACTCCATGCCCACACCACCCAACCCCAAGGTCAGGCTGACTCACCACCTGTGGAAGGAGGCTCACCAGAACCTATCCAGTTCACTGTCCCCTTCGCCTAACCTGTTTAGGGTGTCCTAACCTTTGGGCACCTCCAGGCCAGGGGCACCTCAAACCGAGTGCTTCCTCTGGGGAGGCCCCAGACCCACTCACAGTGCCCCAGCTAGCCTTGGGACTCCTGTGCACTGACTCCAACCCTAGGATGGTGGGCCCAGGGCAGCACTGGGCCAGAATCTCAACACTCCCAGCACCCCGACTGCCTGCAGGTTATTTTCAACATCGCAGATGAGAGCCACAGTTTCCATGGGCTACCGCTGCTGAGCCTGTGGTCTTACACCACATACTGAGGGGGCTAGTGGCTGACCGGCAGGCAGCCTGTGAGCCTGGACATGGTGCTAAGGCAGACTGAGCTACCCCCAAGCAGCAGGGCGGGCATGTTCCTCATGGGCACCAGGGTCACACTTTCCATGGGACATTCTGACCACATGTCACAGGGGCAGGTGCCATTCAGGCTTTAATAAATATGCTGCTGGTGCCTGCAAGGTGGTTACAGTCACAAGGCAAGGTCGACAGGAACTGTCCCAGTGGGATTTGGTGGAAGGCGTGAGCACAGGTGTGGGCTAGGGGAACCACTGGTGATACTGGGAACACTTCTCCACACAACCACACAATGACACACTTTTGACATGAAAAAAATAAAGTCTTCCACTCTTTCCCCATGAATTTGCCATGAAGTGATGGGACCAGATGCCATGATCCTTGTTTTCTGAACATTGAGCTTTAAGCCAACTTTTTCACTCTCCTCTTTCATTTTCATCAAGAGGGTCTTTTGTTCTGTTTCACTTTCTGCAATATGGGTGGTGTCATATGTATATCTGAGGTTATTGATATTTCTCTCCACAATCTTGATTCCAGCTTGTGTTTCATCCAGGCCAGTGTTTCTCATGATGTACTCTGCATATAAATTAAATAAGCTGGGTGACGATATACAGCCTTGACATACTCCTTTTCCTATTAGAAACCAGTCTGTTGTTCCATGACGAGTTCTATCTGTTGCTTCCTGACCTGGATATAGATATCACAAGAGGCAGTTCCGGTGGTCTGGTGGTCCCATCTTTTTCAGAATTTTCCACAGTTTATTGTGATCCACATGGTCTAAGCCTTTGGCCTAGTCAATAAAGCAGAAATAGTTTTTTTCTGAAATTCTTGCTGTTTTGATGATCCAGGGGATGCTGGCAATTTGATCACTGATTCTTTTGCCTTTTGTAAAATCAGATTGAACCTCTGGAAGTTCATGGTTCACGTATTCTTGAAGCTTGCACTGGAGAAATTTGAGCATTACTTTGCTACCGTGTGCAATGAGTGTAATTGTGTAATAGTTTGAGCATTCATTGACAGAGCCTTTCTATGGGATTGGAATGAAAACTGACCTTTTCCCGTCCTGTGGCCACTGCTGAGTTTTCCAAATTTGCTCACATATTGAGTGCAGTACGTTGGCAGCATCATTGCTTAGGAATTGAAATAACTCAACTGGAATTCCATTACCCCCACCAACTTTGTTCATAATGATGCTTGCTAAGGCCCACTTGGCTTCACATTCAAGGATGTCTGGCTCTCGGTGGTGATCACACCATCGTGATTATCTGGGTCGTGAAGATCTTTTTTGTACAGTTTTTCTGTGTATCTTTGCCACCTGTTCTTAATATCTTCTGCTTCTCCTCGGTCCATAAAATTTCTGTCCTTTATTGAGCCCATCGTTGCAGGAAACTTTCCCTTCATATCTCTGATTTTCTTGAAGAGATCTCTACACTTTTCCATTCTATTGTTTTCCTCGTTCTTTGCACTGATCACTGAGGAAGGCTTTCTTATGTCTTCTTGCTATTTTTTGGAACTCTGCATTCAAATGGGTATATCTTTCCTTTTATCCTTTGCTATTCACTTCTCTTCTTTTCACAGCTATCTGTAAGGCCTCCTCAGACAACCATTTTGCCTTTCTGCATTTCTTCTTCCTGCGGATGGTCTTGGTCATTCCCTCCTGTACAATGTCACGAACCTCCATCCAAAGTTCATCAGCCACTCTGTCAGATCTAGTCCCTTAAATCTATTTCTCCCTTCCATTGTATAATCATAGGGGATTTAATTTAGGTCATACCTGAATGATCTAGTGGCTTTCCCTACTTTCTTCAATTTAAGTCTGAATTTGGCAATAATGAGTTCATGATCTGAGCCACAGTCAGCTCCAGGTCTTGATTTGCTGACTGTATAGAGCTTCTCCATCTTTGGCTGCAAAGAATATAATCAATCTGATTTATCCTGTACAATGTCACGAACCTCCATCCAAAGTTCATCAGCCACTCTGTCAGATCTAGTCCCTTAAATCTATTTCTCCCTTCCATTGTATAATCATAGGGGATTTAATTTAGGTCATACCTGAATGATCTAGTGGCTTTCCCTACTTTCTTCAATTTAAGTCTGAATTTGGCAATAATGAGTTCATGATCTGAGCCACAGTCAGCTCCAGGTCTTGATTTGCTGACTGTATAGAGCTTCTCCATCTTTGGCTGCAAGAATATGATGAATTTGATTTTGGTGTTGATCATCTGTTGATGTCTATGTGTAGAGTCCTCTCTTGGGTTGTTGGAAGAGGGTGCTTGATATGATCAGTGTGTTCTCTTGGCAGAACTCTATTTGCCTATGCCCTGCTTCATTCTGTACTCCAAGGCCAAAGTTGACTGTTACTCCAGATGTTTCTTGACTTCCTACTTTTGCATTCCATTCCCCTATAATGAAAAGGACACCTTTTGTGTGTGTGTGTCAGTTCTAAAAGGTCTTGTAGGTCTTCACAGAACAATTCTAGGTCAGCTTCTTCAGTATTACTGGTCGGGGCACAGACTTTCATTACCATGATCTTGAATGGTTTGCCTTGGAAACGAACAGACCTCATTCCATCATTTTTGAGATTGCATCCAAGCACTGCATTTTGGACTCTTTTTTTTTTTTTACTATGATGGCTACTCCATTTCTTCCAAGGGAAACCTTGCCCACAGTAGTAGATATAATGGTCATCTGAGTTAAATTCATCCATTCCAGTCCATTTTAGTTGTTGATTGCTAAAATGTCGACGTTCACTCTTGCCATGCCCTGTTTTACCACAACAAGTTTGACTTGATTCATGCACCTAACATTCCAGGTTCTTATGCAATTTTGCTGTTTACAGTATTCGACCATGCTTTCATCACCACTCACATCCACAACTGGCTGTTGTTTTTGCTTTGGCTCTGTCTCTTCATTCTTTCTGGAGTTATTTCTCCATTGATCTCCAGTAACATAGTGGGCACCTACTGACCTGAGGAGCTCATCTTTCAGTGTCCTATCTTTTTGCCTTCCATGTTGTTCACGGGGTTCTCAAGACAAGAATACTGAAGTGGCTTGCCATTCCATTCTGCTGTGGCCATCGTTTTCTAATAACTCTCAACCAGGACCCATTCCTTTTGGGCAGCCATACATGTCACAGCTTAGTTTCCTCGAGTTAGACAAGCTGCGGTCCATATGATTAGACCACTCCTTACCTTGAACATGGGGTATCTCCCCACAACCACCACTCCTGACCTTGGACGTGTGGTATCTCTGTTCAGGTGCTCACTGCTCCAGTGAAGCACAGCCACTGCTCGCTGCTGATGCTGTGTGGTGGAAATAAAACTGAAAGTTCTGGGATAAATATGCTGATTATAGAACACATTTAATCCAGCTTTCTTCAAAATACCAATGGCAGCAATACTTCACATTTGTTTCACACTTTAGTTCATATCAGGTTTTTGTTTGTAGTCTTTTCAGTGCTAGTTTCTAATAACCAATTTCACTGGTTTTTCAATAAATCCTCTGGCCTCATTTTTCAGCAGCTCTTGTCTGACCTCTGGCTCTGGGACTGGCATAGGGCCCTAGCCTCCTTGGAGCCAGATTAACCCAAGCCTCTTGGTCCCACCTTCCTGAGTTGTAACAAGTCGTTAAGAGCACTCCATCCCTCCCACACACCTGCAATCAGACAGCTGTGTCTAGAGCTCACCAAGTACAACAGTCTAGACCCCAGAGCTCCTGGCAAATGTAGGGCAGGACAGACAGAGGGCAGGCAGAAGGGTGTTGGGAAGTGTCCACGGCCAGCCCTTGGAGCCACGGTTCCTGCCCAGACCTTGTGTAAACACGAAGTGTTCTGACCCTCATCCCCTCCTGGCCAGCCTTCCCATCCCTGTGTCCTCAGAGGTCTCTGCCCATGTGCTCTTTCCCCAAAACTGGCTTTTCTTTTCTTTTTTTTTTTTTTTTTTGCCTGGTAAATCCCACAGACAGAGGAGCCTGATGGGGCCACAGTCCACATGTTCACAAAGAGTCTAACATGACTTACCAGTAAACAACAACAACGAATAGATGAGAAAGTGAAGGAGGGTTATCCGGAGGTGTGATGTGGGGTGGGTGGTGGGAGG